>CM048646.1:63266370-63866370 GCA_026413185.1 Pueraria montana var. lobata | reverse complement strand
TATTAAAAATACATATCTCCTCTCATTAATAATGGAAATTATTATAAACGTTGTGATAAAAAAAATTAATAAAGGAAACTATTAATGTGTTTGTTATCTTTTTAATGTGATTGGTAATTGTCGTAGAAATATCAAAGTTTCACTATATGTTTGGGAGGTGAAATAATAAAATGATTATAATTTTATTTTGTGAGATCTAAAAAGATCATTGGCTTCCAAATTGGCATAAAATGAGAGAAGACCTAAAAAACATTCAGGATATCTCGTTTAATTTATTAAAAATGCATATCTCCTCTCATTAATAATGGAAATTTTTATAAACAATGTGATAAAAAAAACAAACAAAGGAAACTACTAATGTGATTGTTATATTTTTAATGTGATTGGTAATTGTCATAGAAATATCAAAGTTTCACGATATGTTTGGGAGGTGAAATAATAAAAAGATTATAATTTTTTTTGGCAGATCTAAAAAGATCATTCCCTTACAAATTGTCATAAAACGAGAGAAGACCTAAAAAAATTTCAGGATATCTAGTTTAATTTTATTAAAAATACATATCTCCTCTCATTAATAATTGAAATTATTATAAACGTTGTGATAAAAAAACTAATAAAGGAAACTATTAATGTGATTGTTATCTTTTTATTGTGATTGGTAATTGTCGTAGAAATATCAAAACTTCACGATATGTTTAGAAGGTGAAATAATAAAAAGATTATATTTTTTTTAGTGAGATCTAAAGAGATCATTCCCTTCCAAATTGGCATAAAATTAGAGAAGACCTAAAAAAATTTCAGGATATCTCGTTTAATTTTATTAAAAATACATATCTCCTCTCATTAATAATGGAAATTATTATAAATGTTGTGATAAAAAACTAATAAAGGAAACTATTAATGTGATTTTTATCTTTTTAATGTGATTGGTAATTGTCGTAGAAATATCAAAGATTCACGATATGTTTGGGAGGTGAAATAATAAAAAGATTATAATTTTTTTTGGCAGATCTAAAAAGATCATTCCCTTCCAAATTGTCCTAAAATGAGAGAAGACCTAAAAACATTTCAGGATATCTAGTTTAATTTTATTAAAAATACATATCTCCTCTCATTAATAATGGAAATTATTATAAACGTTGTGATAAAAAAAATTAATAAAGGAAACTATTAATGTGTTTGTTATCTTTTTAATGTGATTGGTAATTGTCGTAGAAATATCAAAGTTTCACTATATGTTTGGGAGGTGAAATAATAAAAAGATTATAATTTTTTTTGGCAGATCTAAAAAGATCATTCCCTTCCAAATTGTCCTAAAATGAGAGAAGACCTAAAAACATTTCAGGATATCTAGTTTAATTTTATTAAAAATACATATCTCCTCTCATTAATAATGGAAATTATTATAAACGTTGTGATAAAAAAAATTAATAAAGGAAACTATTAATGTGTTTGTTATCTTTTTAATGTGATTGGTAATTGTCGTAGAAATATCAAAGTTTCACTATATGTTTGGGAGGTGAAATAATAAAATGATTATAATTTTATTTTGTGAGATCTAAAAAGATCATTGGCTTCCAAATTGGCATAAAATGAGAGAAGACCTAAAAAACATTCAGGATATCTCGTTTAATTTATTAAAAATGCATATCTCCTCTCATTAATAATGGAAATTTTTATAAACAATGTGATAAAAAAAACAAACAAAGGAAACTACTAATGTGATTGTTATATTTTTAATGTGATTGGTAATTGTCATAGAAATATCAAAGTTTCACGATATGTTTGGGAGGTGAAATAATAAAAAGATTATAATTTTTTTTGGCAGATCTAAAAAGATCATTCCCTTACAAATTGTCATAAAACGAGAGAAGACCTAAAAAAATTTCAGGATATCTAGTTTAATTTTATTAAAAATACATATCTCCTCTCATTAATAATTGAAATTATTATAAACGTTGTGATAAAAAAACTAATAAAGGAAACTATTAATGTGATTGTTATCTTTTTATTGTGATTGGTAATTGTCGTAGAAATATCAAAACTTCACGATATGTTTAGAAGGTGAAATAATAAAAAGATTATATTTTTTTTAGTGAGATCTAAAGAGATCATTCCCTTCCAAATTGGCATAAAATTAGAGAAGACCTAAAAAAATTTCAGGATATCTCGTTTAATTTTATTAAAAATACATATCTCCTCTCATTAATAATGGAAATTATTATAAATGTTGTGATAAAAAACTAATAAAGGAAACTATTAATGTGATTTTTATCTTTTTAATGTGATTGGTAATTGTCGTAGAAATATCAAAGATTCACGATATGTTTGGGAGGTGAAATAATAAAAAGATTATAATTTTTTTTGGCAGATCTAAAAAGATCATTCCCTTCCAAATTGTCCTAAAATGAGAGAAGACCTAAAAACATTTCAGGATATCTAGTTTAATTTTATTAAAAATACATATCTCCTCTCATTAATAATGGAAATTATTATAAACGTTGTGATAAAAAAAATTAATAAAGGAAACTATTAATGTGTTTGTTATCTTTTTAATGTGATTGGTAATTGTCGTAGAAATATCAAAGTTTCACTATATGTTTGGGAGGTGAAATAATAAAATGATTATAATTTTATTTTGTGAGATCTAAAAAGATCATTGGCTTCCAAATTGGCATAAAATGAGAGAAGACCTAAAAAACATTCAGGATATCTCGTTTAATTTATTAAAAATGCATATCTCCTCTCATTAATAATGGAAATTTTTATAAACGATGTGATAAAAAAAACAAACAAAGGAAACTACTAATGTGATTGTTATATTTTTAATGTGATTGGTAATTGTCATAGAAATATCAAAGTTTCACGATATGTTTGGGAGGTGAAATAATAAAAAGATTATAATTTTTTTTGGCAGATCTAAAAAGATCATTCCCTTACAAATTGTCATAAAACGAGAGAAGACCTAAAAAAATTTCAGGATATCTAGTTTAATTTTATTAAAAATACATATCTCCTCTCATTAATAATTGAAATTATTATAAACGTTGTGATAAAAAAACTAATAAAGGAAACTATTAATGTGATTGTTATCTTTTTATTGTGATTGGTAATTGTCGTAGAAATATCAAAACTTCACGATATGTTTAGAAGGTGAAATAATAAAAAGATTATATTTTTTTTAGTGAGATCTAAAGAGATCATTCCCTTCCAAATTGGCATAAAATTAGAGAAGACCTAAAAAAATTTCAGGATATCTCGTTTAATTTTATTAAAAATACATATCTCCTCTCATTAATAATGGAAATTATTATAAATGTTGTGATAAAAAACTAATAAAGGAAACTATTAATGTGATTTTTATCTTTTTAATGTGATTGGTAATTGTCGTAGAAATATCAAAGATTCACGATATGTTTGGGAGGTGAAATAATAAAAAGATTATAATTTTTTTTGGCAGATCTAAAAAGATCATTCCCTTCCAAATTGTCCTAAAATGAGAGAAGACCTAAAAACATTTCAGGATATCTAGTTTAATTTTATTAAAAATACATATCTCCTCTCATTAATAATGGAAATTATTATAAACGTTGTGATAAAAAAAATTAATAAAGGAAACTATTAATGTGTTTGTTATCTTTTTAATGTGATTGGTAATTGTCGTAGAAATATCAAAGTTTCACTATATGTTTGGGAGGTGAAATAATAAAATGATTATAATTTTATTTTGTGAGATCTAAAAAGATCATTGGCTTCCAAATTGGCATAAAATGAGAGAAGACCTAAAAAACATTTTAGGATATCTCGTTTAATTTATTAAAAATGCATATCTCCTCTCATTAATAATGGAAATTTTTATAAACGATGTGATAAAAAAAACAAACAAAGGAAACTACTAATGTGATTGTTATATTTTTAATGTGATTGGTAATTGTCATAGAAATATCAAAGTTTCACGATATGTTTGGGAGGTGAAATAATAAAAAGATTATAATTTTTTTTGGCAGATCTAAAAAGATCATTCCCTTACAAATTGTCATAAAACGAGAGAAGACCTAAAAAAATTTCAGGATATCTAGTTTAATTTTATTAAAAATACATATCTCCTCTCATTAATAATTGAAATTATTATAAACGTTGTGATAAAAAAACTAATAAAGGAAACTATTAATGTGATTGTTATCTTTTTATTGTGATTGGTAATTGTCGTAGAAATATCAAAACTTCACGATATGTTTAGAAGGTGAAATAATAAAAAGATTATATTTTTTTTAGTGAGATCTAAAGAGATCATTCCCTTCCAAATTGGCATAAAATTAGAGAAGACCTAAAAAAATTTCAGGATATCTCGTTTAATTTTATTAAAAATACATATCTCCTCTCATTAATAATGGAAATTATTATAAATGTTGTGATAAAAAACTAATAAAGGAAACTATTAATGTGATTTTTATCTTTTTAATGTGATTGGTAATTGTCGTAGAAATATCAAAGATTCACGATATGTTTGGGAGGTGAAATAATAAAAAGATTATAATTTTTTTTGGCAGATCTAAAAAGATCATTCCCTTCCAAATTGTCCTAAAATGAGAGAAGACCTAAAAACATTTCAGGATATCTAGTTTAATTTTATTAAAAATACATATCTCCTCTCATTAATAATGGAAATTATTATAAACGTTGTGATAAAAAAAATTAATAAAGGAAACTATTAATGTGTTTGTTATCTTTTTAATGTGATTGGTAATTGTCGTAGGAATATCAAAGTTTCACTATATGTTTGGGAGGTGAAATAATAAAATGATTATAATTTTATTTTGTGAGATCTAAAAAGATCATTGGCTTCCAAATTGGCATAAAATGAGAGAAGACCTAAAAAACATTCAGGATATCTCGTTTAATTTATTAAAAATGCATATCTCCTCTCATTAATAATGGAAATTTTTATAAACGATGTGATAAAAAAAACAAACAAAGGAAACTACTAATGTGATTGTTATATTTTTAATGTGATTGGTAATTGTCATAGAAATATCAAAGTTTCACGATATGTTTGGGAGGTGAAATAATAAAAAGATTATAATTTTTTTTGGCAGATCTAAAAAGATCATTCCCTTACAAATTGTCATAAAACGAGAGAAGACCTAAAAAAATTTCAGGATATCTAGTTTAATTTTATTAAAAATACATATCTCCTCTCATTAATAATTGAAATTATTATAAACGTTGTGATAAAAAAACTAATAAAGGAAACTATTAATGTGATTGTTATCTTTTTATTGTGATTGGTAATTGTCGTAGAAATATCAAAACTTCACGATATGTTTAGAAGGTGAAATAATAAAAAGATTATATTTTTTTTAGTGAGATCTAAAGAGATCATTCCCTTCCAAATTGGCATAAAATTAGAGAAGACCTAAAAAAATTTCAGGATATCTCGTTTAATTTTATTAAAAATACATATCTCCTCTCATTAATAATGGAAATTATTATAAATGTTGTGATAAAAAACTAATAAAGGAAACTATTAATGTGATTTTTATCTTTTTAATGTGATTGGTAATTGTCGTAGAAATATCAAAGATTCACGATATGTTTGGGAGGTGAAATAATAAAAAGATTATAATTTTTTTTGGCAGATCTAAAAAGATCATTCCCTTCCAAATTGTCCTAAAATGAGAGAAGACCTAAAAACATTTCAGGATATCTAGTTTAATTTTATTAAAAATACATATCTCCTCTCATTAATAATGGTTATAAACGTTGTGATAAAAAAAATTAATAAAGGAAACTATTAATGTGTTTGTTATCTTTTTAATGTGATTGGTAATTGTCGTAGAAATATCAAAGTTTCACTATATGTTTGGGAGGTGAAATAATAAAATGATTATAATTTTATTTTGTGAGATCTAAAAAGATCATTGGCTTCCAAATTGGCATAAAATGAGAGAAGACCTAAAAAACATTTTAGGATATCTCGTTTAATTTATTAAAAATGCATATCTCCTCTCATTAATAATGGAAATTTTTATAAACGATGTGATAAAAAAAACAAACAAAGGAAACTACTAATGTGATTGTTATATTTTTAATGTGATTGGTAATTGTCATAGAAATATCAAAGTTTCACGATATGTTTGGGAGGTGAAATAATAAAAAGATTATAATTTTTTTTGGCAGATCTAAAAAGATCATTCCCTTACAAATTGTCATAAAATGAGAGAAGACCTAAAAAAATTTCAGGATATCTAGTTTAATTTTATTAAAAATACATATCTCCTCTCATTAATAATTGAAATTATTATAAACGTTGTGATAAAAAAACTAATAAAGGAAACTATTAATGTGATTGTTATCTTTTTATTGTGATTGGTAATTGTCGTAGAAATATCAAAACTTCACGATATGTTTAGAAGGTGAAATAATAAAAAGATTATATTTTTTTTAGTGAGATCTAAAGAGATCATTCCCTTCCAAATTGGCATAAAATTAGAGAAGACCTAAAAAAATTTCAGGATATCTCGTTTAATTTTATTAAAAATACATATCTCCTCTCATTAATAATGGAAATTATTATAAATGTTGTGATAAAAAACTAATAAAGGAAACTATTAATGTGATTTTTATCTTTTTAATGTGATTGGTAATTGTCGTAGAAATATCAAAGATTCACGATATGTTTGGGAGGTGAAATAATAAAAAGATTATAATTTTTTTTGGCAGATCTAAAAAGATCATTCCCTTCCAAATTGTCCTAAAATGAGAGAAGACCTAAAAACATTTCAGGATATCTAGTTTAATTTTATTAAAAATACATATCTCCTCTCATTAATAATGGAAATTATTATAAACGTTGTGATAAAAAAAATTAATAAAGGAAACTATTAATGTGTTTGTTATCTTTTTAATGTGATTGGTAATTGTCGTAGAAATATCAAAGTTTCACTATATGTTTGGGAGGTGAAATAATAAAATGATTATAATTTTATTTTGTGAGATCTAAAAAGATCATTGGCTTCCAAATTGGCATAAAATGAGAGAAGACCTAAAAAACATTCAGGATATCTCGTTTAATTTATTAAAAATGCATATCTCCTCTCATTAATAATGAAAATTTTTATAAACGATGTGATAAAAAAAACAAACAAAGGAAACTACTAATGTGATTGTTATATTTTTAATGTGATTGGTAATTGTCATAGAAATATCAAAGTTTCACGATATGTTTGGGAGGTGAAATAATAAAAAGATTATAATTTTTTTTGGCAGATCTAAAAAGATCATTCCCTTACAAATTGTCATAAAACGAGAGAAGACCTAAAAAAATTTCAGGATATCTAGTTTAATTTTATTAAAAATACATATCTCCTCTCATTAATAATTGAAATTATTATAAACGTTGTGATAAAAAAACTAATAAAGGAAACTATTAATGTGATTGTTATCTTTTTATTGTGATTGGTAATTGTCGTAGAAATATCAAAACTTCACGATATGTTTAGAAGGTGAAATAATAAAAAGATTATATTTTTTTTAGTGAGATCTAAAGAGATCATTCCCTTCCAAATTGGCATAAAATTAGAGAAGACCTAAAAAAATTTCAGGATATCTCGTTTAATTTTATTAAAAATACATATCTCCTCTCATTAATAATGGAAATTATTATAAATGTTGTGATAAAAAACTAATAAAGGAAACTATTAATGTGATTTTTATCTTTTTAATGTGATTGGTAATTGTCGTAGAAATATCAAAGATTCACGATATGTTTGGGAGGTGAAATAATAAAAAGATTATAATTTTTTTTGGCAGATCTAAAAAGATCATTCCCTTCCAAATTGTCCTAAAATGAGAGAAGACCTAAAAACATTTCAGGATATCTAGTTTAATTTTATTAAAAATACATATCTCCTCTCATTAATAATGGAAATTATTATAAACGTTGTGATAAAAAAAATTAATAAAGGAAACTATTAATGTGTTTGTTATCTTTTTAATGTGATTGGTAATTGTCGTAGAAATATCAAAGTTTCACTATATGTTTGGGAGGTGAAATAATAAAATGATTATAATTTTATTTTGTGAGATCTAAAAAGATCATTGGCTTCCAAATTGGCATAAAATGAGAGAAGACCTAAAAAACATTCAGGATATCTCGTTTAATTTATTAAAAATGCATATCTCCTCTCGTTAATAATGGAAATTTTTATAAACGATGTGATAAAAAAAACAAACAAAGGAAACTACTAATGTGATTGTTATATTTTTAATGTGATTGGTAATTGTCATAGAAATATCAAAGTTTCACGATATGTTTGGGAGGTGAAATAATAAAAAGATTATAATTTTTTTTGGCAGATCTAAAAAGATCATTCCCTTACAAATTGTCATAAAACGAGAGAAGACCTAAAAAAATTTCAGGATATCTAGTTTAATTTTATTAAAAATACATATCTCCTCTCATTAATAATTGAAATTATTATAAACGTTGTGATAAAAAAACTAATAAAGGAAACTATTAATGTGATTGTTATCTTTTTATTGTGATTGGTAATTGTCGTAGAAATATCAAAACTTCACGATATGTTTAGAAGGTGAAATAATAAAAAGATTATATTTTTTTTAGTGAGATCTAAAGAGATCATTCCCTTCCAAATTGGCATAAAATTAGAGAAGACCTAAAAAAATTTCAGGATATCTCGTTTAATTTTATTAAAAATACATATCTCCTCTCATTAATAATGGAAATTATTATAAATGTTGTGATAAAAAACTAATAAAGGAAACTATTAATGTGATTTTTATCTTTTTAATGTGATTGGTAATTGTCATAGAAATATCAAAGATTCACGATATGTTTGGGAGGTGAAATAATAAAAAGATTATAATTTTTTTTGGCAGATCTAAAAAGATCATTCCCTTCCAAATTGTCCTAAAATGAGAGAAGACCTAAAAACATTTCAGGATATCTAGTTTAATTTTATTAAAAATACATATCTCCTCTCATTAATAATGGAAATTATTATAAACGTTGTGATAAAAAAAATTAATAAAGGAAACTATTAATGTGTTTGTTATCTTTTTAATGTGATTGGTAATTGTCGTAGAAATATCAAAGTTTCACTATATGTTTGGGAGGTGAAATAATAAAATGATTATAATTTTATTTTGTGAGATCTAAAAAGATCATTGGCTTCCAAATTGGCATAAAATGAGAGAAGACCTAAAAAACATTCAGGATATCTCGTTTAATTTATTAAAAATGCATATCTCCTCTCATTAATAATGGAAATTTTTATAAACGATGTGATAAAAAAAACAAACAAAGGAAACTACTAATGTGATTGTTATATTTTTAATGTGATTGGTAATTGTCATAGAAATATCAAAGTTTCACGATATGTTTGGGAGGTGAAATAATAAAAAGATTATAATTTTTTTTGGCAGATCTAAAAAGATCATTCCCTTACAAATTGTCATAAAACGAGAGAAGACCTAAAAAAATTTCAGGATATCTAGTTTAATTTTATTAAAAATACATATCTCCTCTCATTAATAATTGAAATTATTATAAACGTTGTGATTGTAACATCCTATTTTATTAATTGTACGCATTTATATATGTATATTATTAACATTTATGCACTATATTTTATAGAAACCTTATGTACATATTCTCTTAATGAAATTAATACAGTTCTACTCAGAAGAATTTTCTGAATTTCCAAATGTCTTTATTTTTGCCGAAATTGATAGTTGACTGGACTGCTATGTCAGACAGCTGTCCAGGATAAATTTTCAAGTATAGAATTTTGAACTCATTTATAACTTAAAAGAAAGGTAATAGAATATAGATTAAAAATATATACAGATAAAGAATTAAAATGCTTATTCAGAATTGTTAGGATTTTCTGAAAGTTAGAACTTTGAGGAATTATTACGGTAAAATTCTAAGACAGAAAATTTAGAGAAAATTCATAGGATATCTATAGAATTATCTAATAATTGTAATATACTTAGAATAATTATTAAAAATGTTTAACCAAGAAAATTTTAATTTAGAACCTTAACCAATCAAAAAGTGACAACTTAGGCTTTTCTAAGATCACTAAATTAAGCTAATTAGGCTTGGATTAAGAGATAAGTAAGACACTACCCCAAGGTTTTTGATAGTGAGGAATCCAATGGTGATGTTATTTTCTTCAAATTCTAATCACATTGTAAAATAATTAGCAGCCCTAATTACCTTCTAGAACTTTCTACAAAGTGCTTGAAATGTTGACTTTTGGGGTAGGCAAGTGACTTGGAACTCCTTGGCTGTCCAAGTGGGCTGGAAAGGCTTGGCAAGTGGACTTCCCTTGGTCCAAATGAGCTGCTGGACGTGCAGGGCAGCAGCTGGACTTGAAGGCAAAGTCCAATTTAGTTAATAATTTGTTTTAAGAAGCATTTAACTTAAGTAAAAGGAGAAAAAGTCACAAAAAGCTATTTTCTCTCAAAACAGAACCTTGAGCTCTCCAAACCCAGCAGCTGCAGTTTTCATTTCAATTTCATCTTAACTTCATCATCTCATCCCAAATTAAGAAACCAAACCATCCAAACTTCCTAAACCCTAAGCTAATCGGCAAAAAGGAAAAGAAATTGGAGGAAATCTCAAAAATTCATACAAGATCAAGGAGTGAGGGAGAAAGGAATTCAAGGCTTTTTCTTCAATTAAAGAGTTTAAGGTAAGGATCTAGGCATTTAATTTCAATTAGAACCCTTGGAATTAGAAGAAAACATGTTGTAGGCTTAGATTAAAAATTTGAACAAGAATCATGAAAACTTGAAATTGATTTAGGGGTTTTGTGTTTTTGATGCTTGTGATTGTAATTCATGGATTGGAATGATGTTTGATTGAATTTTTAAGGTGTTGTAATGGTTGAAATTTGGTTTGTTGAATTTTGATTGAAATTGTGATTTGATTGAATTTTGGTTGGAATTGGAGTTTGTAGCTTTGGAAGAATTGTTGAGAATGGCTTGTAGACCATTCGGCCAGCCCTAAATGCAAGGGATATTATGTGGAAATTTTTATAAAACCAAGGGCAAAATGGTCATTTTACATGTAGGGACACATTGGGTATTTTGGAAAAAGATTGAGGGCATTTTCGGAAATTATTAAAAATACTAATGTTATAATGTAAATTGCTTAAATCTTTGTATCCTTGTATGTTAATGTGTACAAATTATTTATTTAATTGTGATCATGAACATAATTCATTGCATGAGTCTTTTTGGGGAATTTATAAAGATTCAAGTGAAAAATAATTGATGTTGGCTAACCGGGATTGCGGTAGCCATGAAAAGAAAGAAAAGAAAAGGAAAGAAAGAAAAGAAAAGAAAAGAAAAGAAAAGAAAGAAAAGAAAAGAAAAGAAAGAAAAGAAAAGAAAAGAAAGAATTATGTTGACTAACCGGGACTGCGGTAGTCATGAGAATTGAGTTGATCTATGAGAAATGACTTTTGTTGACTAGCCAGGATTGCGGTAGTCATGTGAAATGAAAATGATTGAGAAATGAATTGTTGACTAACCGAGACTACGGTAGTCATGTGGAAATGGAAATGATTGAGAAATGAATATTTGGGTGAGCAGAATAAGTTAGGCAGGGTTGTATGGTCTGTGATTATATAACCTGGGGTGAGGGATATTGGCAATTCCACATGTGATAGTAATCCGGAACGGGATTGCTGTCGTGGTGGCCTTCCTGGATATCCTGATCTCCTAATTCTGTTTAGTTTATTCGTGTTTAGTAGGGGCTGATAGCTGAATTGCAGTGCGTAATGGTAGGCCAGTTACTTACTAAATACTCAAAGGGGAAGTCTCCATGGAGCAGGGTCAAAATGAATTTGAGTAAAAAAAAAACTGCATTGCATAAATCATACTGCATTTAATTATGTGTGTAACTAATTAAGTTGTTATGATATGTATTTGTTTGAAATTGTTTTAATTCTATGAGAAATTAAATGCCTGATCCTGTAATGCTGTCCCCAGATTCTAGGGGAGTGTGAATTGCAGGTGCTTGAAGATATAGTTAAATGATGAAGATGCAGAAATTCCAGAGCATATAGGATGGGACTATTTTGGGTAGACAATAATTTGTAGTAGTTAGAATTATTTTGTAGCAGTGTTTATATAAATTTTAATGATGTAAATTACAGAACATATTTTGGATTGTAAGAGATCGTATCAGAACTTTGAAATAAATATATAAAATGAATTAAATAGTTAAATTATGTTTTATAAAAAAAGGGGGGTTACAGTGATAAAAAAACTAATAAAGGAAACTATTAATGTGATTGTTATCTTTTTATTGTGATTGGTAATTGTCGTAGAAATATCAAAACTTCACGATATGTTTAGAAGGTGAAATAATAAAAAGATTATAATTTTTTTAGTAAGATCTAAAGAGATCATTCCCTTCCAAATTGGCATAAAATTAGAGAAGACCTAAAAATATTTCAGGATATCTCGTTTAATTTTATTAAAAATACATATCTCCTCTCATTAATAATGGAAATTATTATAAATGTTGTGATAAAAAACTAATAAAGGAAACTATTAATGTGATTTTTATCTTTTTAATGTGATTGGTAATTGTCGTAGAAATATCAAAGATTCACGATATGTTTGGGAGGTGAAATAATAAAAAGATTATAATTTTTTTTGGCAGATCTAAAAAGATCATTGGCTTCCAAATTGGCATAAAATGAGAGAAGACCTAAAAAACATTCAGGATATCTCGTTTAATTTATTAAAAATGCATATCTCCTCTCATTAATAATGGAAATTTTTATAAACGATGTGATAAAAAAAACAAACAAAGGAAACTACTAATGTGATTGTTATATTTTTAATGTGATTGGTAATTGTCATAGAAATATCAAAGTTTCACGATATGTTTGGGAGGTGAAATAATAAAAAGATTATAATTTTTTTTGGCAGATCTAAAAAGATCATTCCCTTACAAATTGTCATAAAACGAGAGAAGACCTAAAAAAATTTCAGGATATCTAGTTTAATTTTATTAAAAATACATATCTCCTCTCATTAATAATTGAAATTATTATAAACGTTGTGATAAAAAAACTAATAAAGGAAACTATTAATGTGATTGTTATCTTTTTATTGTGATTGGTAATTGTCGTAGAAATATCAAAACTTCACGATATGTTTAGAAGGTGAAATAATAAAAAGATTATAATTTTTTTAGTAAGATCTAAAGAGATCATTCCCTTCCAAATTGGCATAAAATTAGAGAAGACCTAAAAATATTTCAGGATATCTCGTTTAATTTTATTAAAAATACATATCTCCTCTCATTAATAATGGAAATTATTATAAATGTTGTGATAAAAAACTAATAAAGGAAACTATTAATGTGATTTTTATCTTTTTAATGTGATTGGTAATTGTCGTAGAAATATCAAAGATTCACAATATGTTTGGGAGGTGAAATAATAAAATGATTATAATTTTTTTTGTGAGAGCTAAAAAGATCATTCCCTTCCCAATTGGCATAAAATGAGAGAATACCTAAAAAAATTTTAGGATATCTCGTTTAATTTTATTAAAAAAACATATCTCCTCTCATTAATAATGGAAATTATTATAAACGTTGTAATAAAAAAACTAAAAAAGGAAACTATTAATGTGATTGTTATCTTTTTAATGTGATTGGTAATTGTCGTAGAAATATCAAAGTTTCGCGATATGTTTGGGAGGTGAAATAATAAAAAGATTATAATTTTTTTTCTGAGATCTAAAAAGATCATTCCCTTCCAAATTGGCATAAAATGAGAGAAGACCTAAAAAAATTTGAGGATATCTCGTTTAATTTTATTAAAAATACATATCTCCTCTCTTTAATAATGGAAATTATTATAAACGTTTTGATAAAAAAACTAATAAAGTAAACTATTAATGTGATTGTTATCTTTTTAATGTGATTGGTAATTGTCGTAGAAATATCAAAGATTCATGATATGTTTGGAGATGAAATAATAAAAAGATTATAATTTTTTTTTTGAGATCTAAAAAGATCATTCCCTTCCAAATTGGCATAAAATGAGAGAAGACCTAAAAAATTTTCAGGATATCTCGTTTAATTTTATTAAAAATACATATCTCCTCTCATTAATAATGGAAATTATTATAAATGTTGTGGTAAAAAAACTAATAGAGGAAACTATTAATGTGATTGGTAATTGTTGTAACCCCCCCCCCCCCCCCCTTTTTTTTTTATAAAACATAATTTAACTATTTAATTCATTTTATATATTTATTTCAAAGTTCTGATACGATCTCTTACAATCCAAAATATGTTCTGTAATTTACATCATTAAAATTTATATAAACATTGCTACAAAATAATTCTAACTACTACAAATTATTGTCTACCCAAAATAGTCCCATCCTATATGCTCTGGAATTTCTGCATCTTCATCATTTAACTATATCTTCAAGCACCTGCAATTCACACTCCCCTAGAATCTGGGGACAACATTACAGGATCAGGCATTTAATTTCTCATAGAATTAAAACAATTTCAAACAAATACATATCATAACAATTTAATTAGTTACACACATAATTAAATGCAGTATGATTTATGCAATGCAGTTTTTGACTCAAATTCATTTTGACCCTGCTCCATGGAGACTTCCCCTTTGAGTATTTAGTAAGTAACTGGCCTACCATTACGCACTGCAATTCAGCTATCAAAATTCAATCAAATCACAAATTCAATCAAAATTCAACAAACCAAATTTCAACCATTACAACACCTTAAAAATTCAATCAAACATCATTCCAATCCATGAATTTCAATCACAAGCATCAAAAACACAAAACCCCTAAATCAATTTCAAGTTTTCATGATTCTTGTTCAAATTTTTAATCTAAGCCTACAACATGTTTTCTTCTAATTCCAAGGGTTCTAATTGAAATTAAATGCCTAGATCCTTACCTTAAACTCTTTAATTGAAGAAAAAGCCTTGAATTCCTTTCTCCCTCACTCCTTGGTCTTGTATGAATTTTTGAGATTTCCTCCAATTTCTTTTCCTTTTTGCCGATTAGCTTAGGGTTTAGGAAGTTTGGATGGTTTGGTTTCTTAATTTGGGATGAGATGATGAAGTTAAGATGAAATTGAAATGAAAACTGCAGCTGCTGGGTTTGGAGAGCTCAAGGTTCTGTTTTGAGAGAAAATAGCTTTTTGTGACTTTTTCTCCTTTTACTTAAGTTAAATGCTTCTTAAAACAAATTATTAACTAAATTGGACTTTGCCTTCAAGTCCAGCTGCTGCCCTGCACGTCCAGCAGCTCATTTGGACCAAGGGAAGTCCACTTGCCAAGCCTTTCCAGCCCACTTGGACAGCCAAGGAGTTCTAAGTCACTTGCCTACCCCAAAAGTCAACATTTCAAGCACTTTGTAGAAAGTTCTAGAAGGTAATTAGGGCTGCTAATTATTTTACAATGTGATTAGAATTTGAAGAAAATAACATCACCATTGGATTCCTCACTATCAAAAGCCTTGGGGTAGTGTCTTACTTATCTCTTAATCCAAGCCTAATTAGCTTAATTTAGTGATCTTAGAAAAGCCTAAGTTGTCACTTTTTGATTGGTTAAGGTTCTAATTTAAAATTTTCTTGGTTAAACATTTTTAATAATTATTCTAAGTATATTACAATTATTAGATAATTCTATAGATATCCTATGAATTTTCTCTAAATTTTCTGTCTTAAAATTTTACCGTAATAGTTTCTCAAAGTTCTAACTTTCAGAAAATCCTAACAATTCTGAATAAGCATTTTAATTCTTTATCTGTATATATTTTTAATCTATATTCTATTACCTTTCTTTTAAGTTATAAATGAGTTCAAAATTCTATACTTGAAAATTTATCCTGGACAGCTGTCTAACATAGCAGTCCAGTCAACTATCAATTTCGGCAAAAATAAAGACATTTGGAAATTCAGAAAATTCTTCTGAGTAGAACTGTATTAATTTCATTAAGAGAATATGTACATAAGGTTTCTATAAAATATAGTGCATAAATGTTAATAATATACATATATAAATGCGTACAATTAATAAAATGAGGATGTTACAATTCTCCCCTACTAATAAAAATTTCGTCCTCGAAATTTCTAATACAAATATATAACCATACAACTATACAACAAAATAACTATACAAACAAATGAGGATATGTTTCTTTCATTTTTTTTTCTAACTCCCATGTAGCATCACCTCTGATATCATCCCAAATAACCTTAACTAGAAAATTTTCTTTACCTCTCAAATACTTAATCCTTCTGTCCTCAATCTTAATAGGCTTTGTTTCAAATGTTAGGTTTTCCTTTCTCTTCTAATGTACAGGCTCTTAAGAGATCTTCTAATGTCCGAATAGTCCTTTTTGTTTGATCATCAATCTTAGGGTGTTATACTAAACTAAGATATAATTTTACTTCTTAAAGCTTTCTGAAAATCTTTCCAAAAATTTAAAAAACAAAGCTAGGGTCTTTATTACACTCTATACTAGTAGGTACTCTAGATAATCTAATTATTTCCTTTAAGTACAATTAAGCTAATTTTTCTAAATTAAGCTAATCTTTCTAAAGAATACCTAATATTTATTGAAAGCAAAATGTACTAATTTAGTTAATCTATCTACAATTACTCAAATGGTATCAAAATTCCTATGTGTTCTAGGTAATCCTACCACAAAATCCATTGATATACTATTCCGTGTCCATATAGGTATCTCTAAAGGATGTAACATATCAAAGGGTTTCTGACATTCAATCTTTGCTTTCTAACATGTTAAACATCTATCCACATATTCTGCTACATCTCTCTTCATCCTAGACCACTAAACATTCCCTTTAAATCTTTATATATTTTGTTGTTCCAGGATGAATACTAAGTTTACTTTTGTGCCCTTCCTTCAAAATTAATTCCTTAAATTCTTGATTATTAGGTACACAAATTCTATTTTTAAATCTAATAATTCCATTTGTTCCTAAATTAAATTCTTTTACTTTATTTGTTCCTATTAATGCTTTCTTTTCTTGAATAAATATATCTACATCTTGTTTCTTCTTAATCTCTTCCAAAAATCATTAGTAATCCTTCCTAATTGAATTTTTATCTTTTTCCCTAACTGTACACAAATTCAAATCTCTAAATTATTGTATTAATTCTAATTCTTTAATCATCATAGTTGACATATGCACAATTTTCCTACTTAAGGCATCTGCTACTACATTAGCTTTTCCTGGATGATACATTAATTGAAAATCACAGTCTTTAATAAACTCCATCCATCTTCTTTGTCTCATTTCCAATTCCTTTTTGATCAATCAAATATTTTAAACTCCTATGATCACTATATACATCAAATATTGATCCATATAAATAATGTCTCCAAATCTTCAAAGCAAAAACTATAGCTGCTAACTCCAAATCATGAGTAGGATAATTTCTCTCATGTGATTTCAACCGCCTAGATGCATAAGCTACCACTTTCTTATTTTATATCAACACACATCTTAACCCTAGAGATGAAACATCGCAGTATACCTCATAGGATTCATTTGGGTCGGGTAAAACTAAAACTAGTGAGGTAGTCAATTTATGTTTCAATTCTTGGAAAAATTTTCTCACAACTCTCACTCCAAATAAAATTATATTAAGGGTCCAGCTATCTTAGAAAATCCTTCAATCAATCTTCTATAATATCCATCAAATCCTAAGAACTACTAATCTCAGTTACTGTCTTAGGCCTTTCCTATTCTAAAACTGCTTCTACCTTAGAAAAATCTACACTTATTCCATCTTTAGAAATTACATGTCCTAAAATTTTCACTTCCTCCAACCAAAATTCACACTTAGACAATTTAGCATATAATTTTCTATCTTTTAAAATTTGCAATGTTATTCTAAGATGATTTTCATGTTCCTCTTTATTTTTAGAATATATTAATATATCATCTATAAATACTACTACAAAATGATCTAAGTATGGTCCAAACACCCTATTCATATAATCCAACACTGTTGGGGCATTAGTCACTCCAAATGGCATCACTTGATATTCATAATGTCCATATCTAGTCCTAAAAGCAGTCTTGGGTATATTGTAACCCCCCCTTTTTTTTTTTTTATAAAACATAATTTAACTATTTAATTCATTTTATATATTTATTTTCAAAGTTCTGATACGATCTCTTACAATCCAAAATATGTTCTGTAATTTACATCATTAAAATTTATATAAACACTGCTACAAAATAATTCTAACTACTACAAATTATTGTCTACCCAAAATAGTCCCATCCTATATGCTCTGGAATTTCTGCATCTTTATCATTTAACTATATCTTCAAGCACCTGCAATTCACACTCCCCTAGAATCTGGGGACAGCATTACAGGATCAGGCATTTAATTTCTCATAGAATTAAAACAATTTCAAACAAATACATATCATAACAATATAATTAGTTACACACATAATTAAATGCAGTATGATTTATGCAATGCAGTTTTTGACTCAAATTCGTTTTGACCCTGCTCCATGGAGACTTCCCCTTTGAGTGTTTAGTAAGAAACTGGCCTACCATTACGATCTGTAATTCAGCTATCAGCCCCTACTAAACGCGAATAAACTAAACAGAATTAGGAGGTCAGGATACCCGGAAGGCCACCACGGCAGCATCTCTGTCCAGATTACAGCCACATGTGGAATTGCCAATATCCCTCACCCCACAGACTATATAATCACAGACTATACAGTCCTGTCTAACTTATTCTGCTCACCCCAAAGATTCAATTCTCAAATCATATTCATTTCACATGACTACCGCAGTCTCGGTTAGTCAACAAAATCATTTCTCATAGATCAACTCAATTCTCATGACTACCGCAGTCTCGGTTAGTCAACATAATTCTTTCTCAATCATTTTCATTTCACATGACTACCGCAGTCCCGGTTAGTCAACATAATTCTTTCTCAATCATTTTCTTTTCTTTTCTTTCTTTTCATGGCTACCGAAATCCCGGTTAGCCAACATCAATTATTTTTCACTTGAATCTTTATAAATCCCCCAAAAAGACTCATGCAACGAATTATGTTCATGATCACAATTAAATAAATAATTTGTACACATTAATATACAAGAATACAAAAATTAAGCAATTTACCTTATAACATTAGTATTTTAATAATTTCCGAAAATGCCCTCAATCTTTTTCCAAAATACCCAATGTGTCCCTACATGTAAAATGACCATTTTGCCCTTGGTTTTATAAAAATTTCCACATAATATCCCTTGCATTTTAGGGCTGGCCGAATGGTCTACAAGCCATTCTCAACAATTCTTCCAAAGCTACAAACTCCAATTCCAACCAAAATTCAATCAAATCACAATTTCAATCAAAATTCAACAAACCAAATTTCAACCATTACAACACCTTAAAAATTCAATCAAACATCATTCCAATCCATGAATTGCAATCACAAGCATCAAAAACACAAAACCCCTAAATCAATTTCAAGTTTTCATGATTCTAGTTCAAATTTTTAATCTAAGCCTACAACATGTTTTCTTCTAATTCCAAGGGTTCTAATTGAAATTAAATGCCTAGATCCTTACCTTAAACTCTTTAATTGAAGAAAAAGCCTTGAATTCCTTTCTCCCTCACTCCTTGGTCTTGTAGGAATTTTTGAGATTTTCTCCAATTCTTTCTCTACTAGCCGAATTAGCTTTGTGTTTTGGAAGTTTGGATGGTTTGGTTTCTTAATTTGAGTTGAAATGGTGAAGTTAAGATGAAATTTAATGAAGAACTGCAGCTGCTGGGTTAAGAACTCACGGTTCTGTTTTTTCAGAAAAGCTAGCTTTGTGCCTTTTACTTTTAGCTTAAGTTTTAAGGCTTCATTTAACACTTAATTCACCAAATTGAATTTTTTCTTCAAGTCCACTGCCCTGCACGTCCAGCAGCCTCTATTGGCCAAGGGAGATCAGTTCTCCAAGCTTCCCCATCCACTTGGACAGCCAAAGGAGTGCAGCAAGTGACTTGCCTTCCAAAAGGTCAAAAGTCAACATTTGTAGGTAATTTAATATAATTTTCTAGAATAATTTAGGGCTGTTAATTATCTTACAAACTAATTAGAATTTGAAGAAAATAACACCACCATTGGATTCCTCACTATCAAAAACCTTGGGGTAGTGTCTTACTTATCTCTTAATCCAAGTCTAATTAGCTTAATTTAGTGATCTTAGAAAAGCCTAAGTTGTCACTTTTTGATTGGTTAAGGTTCTAAATTAAATTTTTCTTGGTTAAACATTTTTAATAATTATTTTAAGTATATTACAATTATTAGATAATTCTATAGATATCCTATGAATTTTCTCTAAATTTTCTGTCTTAAAATTTTACCGTAATAATTTCTCAAAGTTCTAACTTTCAGAAAATTCTAACAATTCTGAATAAGCATTTTAATTCTTTATCTGTATATATTTTTAATCTATATTCTATTACCTTTCTTTTAAGTTATAAATGAGTTCAAAATTCTATACTTGAAATTTTATCCTGGACAGCTGTCTGACATAGCAGTCCAGTCAACTATCAATTTCAGCAAAAACAGAGACATTTACAAATTCAGAAAATTCTTCTGAGTAGAACTGTATTAATTTCATTAAGAGAATATGTACATAAGGTTTCTATAAAATATAGTGCATAAATGTTAATAATATACATATATAAATGCGTACAATTAATAAAATGAGGATGTTACAATTCTCCCCTACTAATAAAAATTTCGTCCTCGAAATTTCTAATACAAATATATAACCATACAACTATACAACAAAATAACTATACAAACAAATGAGGATATGTTTCTTTCATTTTCTCTTCTAACTCCCATGTAGCATCACCTCTGATATCATCCCAAATAACCTTAACTAGAGAAATTTCTTTACCTCTCAGGTACTTAATCCTTCTGTCCTCAATCTTAATAGGCTTTGTTTCAAATGTTAGGTTTTCCTTTCTCTTCTAATGTACAGGCTCTTAAGAGATCTTCTAATGTCCGAATAGTCCTTTCTGTTTGATCATCAATCTTAGGGTGTTATACTAAACTAAGATAAAATTTTACTTCTTAAAGCGTTCTGAAAATCTTTCCAAAAATTTAAAAACAAAGCTAGGGTCTTTATTAGACTCTATACTAGTAGGTACTCCAGATAATCTAATTATTTCCTTTAAGTATAATTAAGCTAATTTTTCTAAAGAATACCTAATATTTATTGAAAGCAAAATGTACTAATTTAGTTAATCTATCTACAATTACTCAAATGGTATCAAAATTCCTATGTGTTCTAGGTAATCCTACCACAAAATCTATTGATATACTATTCCGTTTCCATATAGGCATCTCTAAAGGATGTAACATATCAAAGGGTTTCTGATATTCAATCTTTGCTTTCTAACATGTTAAACATCTAGCCACATATTCTGCTACATCTCTCTTCATCCTAGACCACAAAAACATTCCCTTTAAATCTTTATATATTTTTGTTGTTCTAGGATGAATACTAAGTTTACTTTTGTGCCCTTCCTCCAAAATTAATTCCTTAAATTCTTGATTATTAGGTACACAAATTCTATTTTTAAATCTAATAATTCCATCTGTTCCTAAATTAAATTCTTTTACTTTATTTGTTCCTATTAATGCTTTCTTTTCTTGAATAAATATATCTACATCTTGTTTCTTCTTAATCTCTTCCAAAAATCATTAGTAATCCTTCCTAATTGAATTTTATCTTTTTCTCTAACTGTACGCAAGTTCAAATCTCTAAATTGTTCTATTAATTCTAATTCTTTAATCATCATAGTTGACACATGTACAATTTTTCTACTTAAGGCATCTGCTACTACATTAGCTTTTCATAGATGATACATTAATTGAAAATCATAGTCTTTAATAAACTCCATCCATCTTCTTTGTCTCATTTCCATTTATTTTTTTCAAACAAATAGTTTAAACTCTTATGATCACTATATACATCAAATCTTGATCCATATAAATAATGTCTCCAAATCTTCAAAGCAAAAACTATAGCTGCTAACTCCAAATCATGAGTAGGATAATTTCTCTCATGTGATTTCAACCGCCTAGATGCATAAGCTACCACTTTCCTATTTTATATCAACACACATCTTAACCTTAGAGATGAAACATCACAGTATACCTCATAGGATTCATTTGGGTCGGGTAAAACTAAAACTAGTGAGGTAGTCAATTTATGTTTCAATTCTTCGAAAATTTTCTCACAACTCTCACTCCAAATAAAATTCTATTAAGGGTTCAGCTATCTTAGAAAATCCTTCAATCAATCTTCTATAATATCCATCAAATCTTAAGAACTACTAATCTCAGTTACTGTCTTAGGCCTTTCCCATTCTAAAACTGCTTCTACCTTAGAAAAATCTACACTTAGTTCATCTTTAGAAATTAAATGTCCTAAAATTTTCACTTCCTCCACCCAAAATTCACACTTAGACAATTTAGCATATAATTTTCTATCTTTTAAAATTTCTAATTTTATTCTAAGATGATTTTCATGTTCTTCTTTATTTTTAGAATATATTAATATAACATCTATTCTAGATCAAGGATATTTATTCTTTATAGTTACTTTATTTAATTTTCTATAATCTACACATAACCTAGATCCTCCATCTTTCTTTTTAACTAATAATACTGGGCTCACCATATGGACACACTAGGCCTTACAAACTATTTTTCTAATAATTCTTCCAATTGTTTCTTTAACTCGATTAATTTCAATAATGACATTCTATATGGTTGCATAGAAATTGGTCTAGTACCAGGCATCAAATCTATACTAAATTCTATTCTCTTTCAGGACGCAAACCAGAAACATCATCAGGAAAATTTCAGGATATTCATTTACAACTAGCACAGAGTCAATTTCAATTTTTATCTTCTTTAGTTCCAAGAGATGATAACATATATTTTTGAATTTCACTTTTAAATGATATTTCCTTAGGTTGGATAGGGTTAAGTCTAGAAACATCAAGTTTAGGAAAAATTAAAGTTTTAGAAACACAATCTATTAGAATACGGTTGGCTGCTAACCAATCCATTCCTAATATCACATCAAGGTCAGTTAAAGGCAAACAAATCAAGTTCACAACAAATGATCTATCTCTGATGGTTATCACATAATGCAAACATATTTTAGAGGTTAGGATTGGGTTAGATGTAGGCACAGAAACAAGCAAGGTATAGGGCATGTTAAACATGATTAACATCCTCAAATTACTCCAATTCACTACTACCAATTTATTTATTTATTTATTTATTTATTTATTTATTTTTTTACTTGGGTTCAATATCCAACATCAAGACACACACCCTTAGGCCTTCCAATCACTTACTCTTTCAACTAAAAATATTCTTAGGACAACTTCTACTAACTTAGTATTTGGGTCCTATTCTACTTTCTTAATCAAGGTTTGACCAACAAGAATTCTCATATATATATACCTACCAACTAAGACCTACAACATGGATCCTTGATAACCTCAATTATACAAGTCTTAAATCATCACTTACACCATGGGAATGTAATTAAACATATTAAACCCGCAGGCTATTTTACTGCACCAGAAAAATGCACTATTTTGGTTCTAATTCATGTCTAAAACACAAAATTTCAAGTCCTAATAGTTAAGATATCAATCCTGTGACAAATTTATACTACGATACACTGTTTCAGCCTTCAAAACACATGAAAACATCCATTAGAACAATATGGCAATAACCATACTTTCAACATCTCATTATATTCCAAACATCAAGGTACCTTCAAAACTTTGTTTTCTTTCTTTTGTCAAACTCAACTATTATTCTATAAACTCAAATATTTGGACCTCTATTCTCAACCTTGATCTACGAACTCAGGTCTTTAGATCTCCTTTCTCAACTAACTCAAGATTATAAGTCTTAAATTCACAATATAAGTAACATGGAAAATAACCCAACTTGAACAATATTAAAATTTAGCATTAGGAGGGAAAAGTCATCTCGATTGAGTCCTGAGTGTGCACCCTCACAACTCTATCAAGATTTCCTTTCTTCCTTTCTGCCATCCCTTCCTTTCTTAGAATCTCAGCTATACTATTAGTTTCAACTCTAGGATTTATAACTAGCCTTCCTCTTCTCATTTCTACATGTCTTAAAATTTCAGATTTAGTTACTACCCTTTTTTTCCATAATATTCTTAACAAACAAACAATTCTAATCAGGGTAACACAGCAAAACACCTAATAGACCCACTACTCGCAAGTCCTAGAGATGCATAACCAGAGCTCTGATACCACTTTTGTAACCCCCCTTTTTTTTTTTTTATAAAACATAATTTAACTATTTAATTCATTTTATATATTTATTTCAAAGTTCTGATACGATCTCTTACAATCCAAAATATGTTCTGTAATTTACATCATTAAAATTTATATAAACACTGCTACAAAATAATTCTAACTACTACAAATTATTGTCTACCCAAAATAGTCCCATCCTATATGCTCTGGAATTTCTGCATCTTTATCATTTAACTATATCTTCAAGCACCTGCAATTCACACTCCCCTAGAATCTGGGGACAGCATTACAGGATCAGGCATTTAATTTCTCATAGAATTAAAACAATTTCAAACAAATACATATCATAACAATATAATTAGTTACACACATAATTAAATGCAGTATGATTTATGCAATGCAGTTTTTGACTCAAATTCGTTTTGACCCTGCTCCATGGAGACTTCCCCTTTGAGTGTTTAGTAAGAAACTGGCCTACCATTACGATCTGTAATTCAGCTATCAGCCCCTACTAAACGCGAATAAACTAAACAGAATTAGGAGGTCAGGATACCCGGAAGGCCACCACGGCAGCATCTCTGTCCAGATTACAGCCACATGTGGAATTGCCAATATCCCTCACCCCACAGACTATATAATCACAGACTATACAGTCCTGTCTAACTTATTCTGCTCACCCCAAAGATTCAATTCTCAAATCATATTCATTTCACATGACTACCGCAGTCTCGGTTAGTCAACAAAATCATTTCTCATAGATCAACTCAATTCTCATGACTACCGCAGTCTCGGTTAGTCAACATAATTCTTTCTCAATCATTTTCATTTCACATGACTACCGCAGTCCCGGTTAGTCAACATAATTCTTTCTCAATCATTTTCTTTTCTTTTCTTTCTTTTCATGGCTACCGAAATCCCGGTTAGCCAACATCAATTATTTTTCACTTGAATCTTTATAAATCCCCCAAAAAGACTCATGCAACGAATTATGTTCATGATCACAATTAAATAAATAATTTGTACACATTAATATACAAGAATACAAAAATTAAGCAATTTACCTTATAACATTAGTATTTTAATAATTTCCGAAAATGCCCTCAATCTTTTTCCAAAATACCCAATGTGTCCCTACATGTAAAATGACCATTTTGCCCTTGGTTTTATAAAAATTTCCACATAATATCCCTTGCATTTTAGGGCTGGCCGAATGGTCTACAAGCCATTCTCAACAATTCTTCCAAAGCTACAAACTCCAATTCCAACCAAAATTCAATCAAATCACAATTTCAATCAAAATTCAACAAACCAAATTTCAACCATTACAACACCTTAAAAATTCAATCAAACATCATTCCAATCCATGAATTGCAATCACAAGCATCAAAAACACAAAACCCCTAAATCAATTTCAAGTTTTCATGATTCTAGTTCAAATTTTTAATCTAAGCCTACAACATGTTTTCTTCTAATTCCAAGGGTTCTAATTGAAATTAAATGCCTAGATCCTTACCTTAAACTCTTTAATTGAAGAAAAAGCCTTGAATTCCTTTCTCCCTCACTCCTTGGTCTTGTAGGAATTTTTGAGATTTTCTCCAATTCTTTCTCTACTAGCCGAATTAGCTTTGTGTTTTGGAAGTTTGGATGGTTTGGTTTCTTAATTTGAGTTGAAATGGTGAAGTTAAGATGAAATTTAATGAAGAACTGCAGCTGCTGGGTTAAGAACTCACGGTTCTGTTTTTTCAGAAAAGCTAGCTTTGTGCCTTTTACTTTTAGCTTAAGTTTTAAGGCTTCATTTAACACTTAATTCACCAAATTGAATTTTTTCTTCAAGTCCACTGCCCTGCACGTCCAGCAGCCTCTATTGGCCAAGGGAGATCAGTTCTCCAAGCTTCCCCATCCACTTGGACAGCCAAAGGAGTGCAGCAAGTGACTTGCCTTCCAAAAGGTCAAAAGTCAACATTTGTAGGTAATTTAATATAATTTTCTAGAATAATTTAGGGCTGTTAATTATCTTACAAACTAATTAGAATTTGAAGAAAATAACACCACCATTGGATTCCTCACTATCAAAAACCTTGGGGTAGTGTCTTACTTATCTCTTAATCCAAGTCTAATTAGCTTAATTTAGTGATCTTAGAAAAGCCTAAGTTGTCACTTTTTGATTGGTTAAGGTTCTAAATTAAATTTTTCTTGGTTAAACATTTTTAATAATTATTTTAAGTATATTACAATTATTAGATAATTCTATAGATATCCTATGAATTTTCTCTAAATTTTCTGTCTTAAAATTTTACCGTAATAATTTCTCAAAGTTCTAACTTTCAGAAAATTCTAACAATTCTGAATAAGCATTTTAATTCTTTATCTGTATATATTTTTAATCTATATTCTATTACCTTTCTTTTAAGTTATAAATGAGTTCAAAATTCTATACTTGAAATTTTATCCTGGACAGCTGTCTGACATAGCAGTCCAGTCAACTATCAATTTCAGCAAAAACAGAGACATTTACAAATTCAGAAAATTCTTCTGAGTAGAACTGTATTAATTTCATTAAGAGAATATGTACATAAGGTTTCTATAAAATATAGTGCATAAATGTTAATAATATACATATATAAATGCGTACAATTAATAAAATGAGGATGTTACATATATCCTCCTTTTTACTGTAATTTGTTGGTACCCAGACCTTAAATCTATTTTAGAGAAAATTGTTGCTCCTCTAAGTTGGTCCAGTAAATCATCTATTCTAGGTAAAGGATATTTATTCTTTATAGTTACTTTATTTAATTTTCTATAATCAACACATAACCTAGATCCTCCATCTTTCTTTTTAACTAATAATACTGAGCTCACCATATGGACACACTAGGCCTTACAAACTGTTTTTCTAATAATTCTTCCAATTGTTTCTTTAACTCAATTAATTTCAATAATGACATTCTATATGGTTGCATAGAAATTGGTCTAGTACCAAGCATCAAATCTATACTAAATTCTATTTCTCTTTCAGGACGCAAACCAGAAACATCATTAGGAAAAACTTCAGGATACTCATTTACAACTAGCACAGAGTCAATTTCAATTTTATCTTCCTTAGTTCCAAGAGATGATAACATGTATTTTTGAATTTCACTTTTAAATGATATTTCTTTAGGTTGGACAGGTTTAAGTCTAGAAACATCAAGTTCAGGGAAAATCACAGATTTAGAGGCACAGTCTATTAGAATATGGTTGGCTGCTAACCCATCCATTCCTAATATCACATCAAGGTTAGTCATAGGCAAACAAATCAAATTCACAACAAATGGTCTATCTCTGATGGTTATTATACAATTCAAACATATTTGAGAGGTTAGGATTGGTTTAGATGTAGGCACAGAAACAAGCAAGGTATAGGGTATGTTAAACATGATTAACATCCTCAAATTACTCCAATTCACTACTACCAATTTATTTATTTATTTATTTATTTATTTATTTATTTATTTTTTTACTTGGGCTCAATATCCAACATCAAGACACACACCCTTAGGCCTTCCAATCACTTACTCTTTCAACTAAAAATATTCTTAGGACAACTTCTACTAACTTAGTATTTGGGTCCTATTCTACTATCTAAATCAAGGTTTGACCAACAAGAATTCTCATATATATATATACCTACCAACTAAGACCTACAACATGGATCCTTGATAACCTCAATTATACAAGTCTTAAATCATCACTTACACCATGGGAATGTAATTAAACATATTAAACCCGCAGGCTATTTTACTGCACCAGAAAAATGCACTATTTTGGTTCTAATTCATGTCTAAAACACAAAATTTCAAGTCCTAATAGTTAAGATATCAATCCTGTGACAAATTTATACTACAATACACTGTTTTAGCCTTCAAAACACATGAAAACATCCATTAGAACAGTATGACAATAATCATACTCTCAACATCTCATCATATTCCAAACATCAAGGTACCTTCAAAACTTTGTTTTCTTTCCTTTGTCAAACTCATCCATTATCCTATAAACTCAAATATTTAGACCTCTATTCTCAACCTTGATGTACTAACTCAGATCTTTAGATCTCCTTCCTCAACTAACTCAAGGGTATAACTTGTAAATTCACAATATAAGGAACATGGAAAATAACCCAACTTGGATAATACTACTAATAATAAAAATTTTAGCATTAGGAGGGAAAGTCATCTCGACTGAGTCCTGAGTGTGCACCCTCATAACTCTATCAAGATTTCCTTTCTTCCTTTCTGCCATCTCAGCTATACTATTAGTTTGAACTCTAGGATTTATAACTAGCATTCCTCTTCTCATTTCTACATGTCTTAAATTTTCAGATCTAGTTACTACCCTTTTTCCCATAATATTCTTAACAAACAAACAATTCTAATCAGGGTAACACAGCAAAACACCTAATAGACCCACTACTTGCAAGTCCTAGAGATGCATAACCAGAGCTCTGATACCACTAATGTAACCCCCCCCCCCCCTTTTTTTTTTTATAAAACATAATTTAACTATTTAATTCATTTTATATATTTATTTCAAAGTTCTGATACGATCTCTTACAATCCAAAATATGTTCTGTAATTTACATCATTAAAATTTATATAAACACTGCTACAAAATAATTCTAACTACTACAAATTATTGTCTACCCAAAATAGTCCCATCCTATATGCTCTGGAATTTCTGCATCTTCATCATTTAACTATATCTTCAAGCACCTGCAATTCACACTCCCCTAGAATCTGGGGACAACATTACAGGATCAGGCATTTAATTTCTCATAGAATTAAAACAATTTCAAACAAATACATATCATAACAATTTAATTAGTTACACACATAATTAAATGCAGTATGATTTATGCAATGCAGTTTTTGACTCAAATTCATTTTGACCCTGCTCCATGGAGACTTCCCCTTTGAGTATTTAGTAAGTAACTGGCCTACCATTACGCACTGCAATTCAGCTATCAACCCCTACTAAACACGAATAAACTAAACAGAATTAGGAGATCAGGATATCCAGGAAGGCCACCACGACAGCAATCCCGTTCCGAATTACTATCACATGTGGAATTGCCAATATCCCTCACCCCACAGGTTATATAATCACAGACCATACAACCCTGCCTAACTTATTCTGCTCACCCAAATATTCATTTCTCAATCATTTCCATTTCCACATGACTACCGTAGTCTCGGTTAGTCAACAATTCATTTCTCAATCATTTTCATTTCACATGACTACCGCAATCCTGGCTAGTCAACAAAAGTCATTTCTCATAGATCAACTCAATTCTCATGACTACCGCAGTCCCGGTTAGTCAACATAATTCTTTCTTTTCTTTTCTTTTCTTTCTTTTCTTTTCTTTTCTTTTCTTTCTTTTCTTTTCTTTTCTTTTCTTTTCTTTCTTTCCTTTTCTTTTCTTTCTTTTCATGGCTACCGCAATCCCGGTTAGCCAACATCAATTATTTTTCACTTGAATCTTTATAAATTCCCCAAAAAGACTCATGCAATGAATTATGTTCATGATCACAATTAAATAAATAATTTGTACACATTAACATACAAGGATACAAAGATTTAAGCAATTTACATTATAACATTAGTATTTTTAATAATTTCCGAAAATGCCCTCAATCTTTTTCCAAAATACCCAATGTGTCCCTACATGTAAAATGACCATTTTGCCCTTGGTTTTATAAAAATTTCCACATAATATCCCTTGCATTTAGGGCTGGCCGAATGGTCTACAAGCCATTCTCAACAATTCTTCCAAAGTAACAAACTCCAATTCCAACCAAAATTCAATCAAATCACAAATTCAATCAAAATTCAACAAACCAAATTTCAACCATTACAACACCTTAAAAATTCAATCAAACATCATTCCAATCCATGAATTTCAATCACAAGCATCAAAAACACAAAACCCCTAAATCAATTTCAAGTTTTCATGATTCTTGTTCAAATTTTTAATCTAAGCCTACAACATGTTTTCTTCTAATTCCAAGGGTTCTAATTGAAATTAAATGCCTAGATCCTTACCTTAAACTCTTTAATTGAAGAAAAAGCCTTGAATTCCTTTCTCCCTCACTCCTTGGTCTTGTATGAATTTTTGAGATTTCCTCCAATTTCTTTTCCTTTTTGCCGATTAGCTTAGGGTTTAGGAAGTTTGGATGGTTTGGTTTCTTAATTTGGGATGAGATGATGAAGTTAAGATGAAATTGAAATGAAAACTGCAGCTGCTGGGTTTGGAGAGCTCAAGGTTCTGTTTTGAGAGAAAATAGCTTTTTGTGACTTTTTCTCCTTTTACTTAAGTTAAATGCTTCTTAAAACAAATTATTAACTAAATTGGACTTTGCCTTCAAGTCCAGCTGCTGCCCTGCACGTCCAGCAGCTCATTTGGACCAAGGGAAGTCCACTTGCCAAGCCTTTCCAGCCCACTTGGACAGCCAAGGAGTTCTAAGTCACTTGCCTACCCCAAAAGTCAACATTTCAAGCACTTTGTAGAAAGTTCTAGAAGGTAATTAGGGCTGCTAATTATTTTACAATGTGATTAGAATTTGAAGAAAATAACATCACCATTGGATTCCTCACTATCAAAAGCCTTGGGGTAGTGTCTTACTTATCTCTTAATCCAAGCCTAATTAGCTTAATTTAGTGATCTTAGAAAAGCCTAAGTTGTCACTTTTTGATTGGTTAAGGTTCTAATTTAAATTTTTCTTGGTTAAACATTTTTAATAATTATTCTAAGTATATTACAATTATTAGATAATTCTATAGATATCCTATGAATTTTCTCTAAATTTTCTGTCTTAAAATTTTACCGTAATAGTTTCTCAAAGTTCTAACTTTCAGAAAATCCTAACAATTCTGAATAAGCATTTTAATTCTTTATCTGTATATATTTTTAATCTATATTCTATTACCTTTCTTTTAAGTTATAAATGAGTTCAAAATTCTATACTTGAAAATTTATCCTGGACAGCTGTCTAACATAGCAGTCCAGTCAACTATCAATTTCGGCAAAAATAAAGACATTTGGAAATTCAGAAAATTCTTCTGAGTAGAACTGTATTAATTTCATTAAGAGAATATGTACATAAGGTTTCTATAAAATATAGTGCATAAATGTTAATAATATACATATATAAATGCGTACAATTAATAAAATGAGGATGTTACAATTGTCGTGGAAATATCAAAATTTCACGATATGTTTGGGAAGTGAAATTGTAACACTCTCAATTTTATTTTACTACTTGTACATGTTTTATTTATATAAATATTATGAGAAATTATGTACTGTATTTTATATAAACTTTCTGTACATATTTTCATAATAAAATTAATATAGTTCTATTAAGTAAAATTTTCTGAGTCTTTTAATACTTTTGTTTCTGCCTGAAATTCTTGTTGACCGGACAGTTGTATCAGACAGTTGTCCAGGATAAAATTTTCCAGTATAACATTTTGGATTAAACTGTAGTCTAATAAATAAAGAATTTAATGTAGATTTAAAATATATACAGTTGAGAAATGAATTATTTGTTGATTGGACCGTTGTGTCAGACAGCTGTCCAGGATAAATTTTCCAGTGTAGCATTTTGGACTAGACTGTAATCTAATAAAAATATAATTGAATATACATTTAAAATATATACAATTGGGAAATTAAAATGCTAATTTTGAATTGTTAGGATTTTCTGAGAGTTAGAACTCTGAGAAATTATTAGGATAAAATTCTAAGGTAGAAAATTAAGATAAAATTTGTATGACACTTATGGAATTATCTAATAATTGTAATATACTTAGAATAATTATTAAAATTGTTTAACTTAGAAAAATAAAAATACAAGTATTAGCCAATCAAAAGTTGACAACACACTATTTCTAATCTAATTAAATTAAGCTAATTAGACCTTGATTAAGAGATAATTAAGACACTACCCCAAGGTTTTTGATAGTGAGGAATTCAATGGTGGTGTTAGTTTCTTAAAATTCTATTTAGTTTGTAAGATAATTAAAAAGCCCCAAAACCTTCTAGACTAATATACAAAAAGTCTACAAATTTTGACTTTTGACCAAGGCAATTAGCAATTCACGTAAGGAACTTGCCTTGGCTGTCCAAGTGGGCTGAAAGCTGGCCAAATTGATCTCCCTTGGACCAAGATAGCAGCTGGACGTGTAAGGCAGCAGCTGGACTTGTAGGAAAAATTAAATTGGGTGGAGAAATTTTTAATTTAAAGCATAAGAAACCAACATAAAAGAAAAAAGCATAAAAACCTACTTCTAAAAACCCCAAACCCGTGGGTTCCCAACAGTTGCGGCCCCTCCATTTTCACTTCATCTTAACTTCTAAAATTAAGAGAGAAATCAACCAAAACCTTCAAATTTTCAATATAGCTTTGGCCAAAAGAGAAGAAATTGGGAGAAGAACCCCAAAATTTCAAGAAGACAAAAGAGAAAGGGAGAAAAAGAAATTCAAGGGTTCTTCATCAAATTAAGGATTCAAGGTAAGGATCTTGGCATTTAATTTCAATTTAGACAAATTAGAAGTAGGAAAAACATGTCTTGAGGTCTAATTTCAAGAACCATGAAAAGATGAAATTGATTTAGGGATTCTATATATATTTGATGTTAGAAGTTTGAAATTGATGATTGAAACAATGTTTTGTTGATCTCTTGATGTGTTGTGATGGATTGAAACTTGATTTGGTTGTTTTTGATTGAAATTGAATTGGTTGATTTTGAGAAAAATGTTGGAATTATGGCATAGGCCATTCATGGCCATGATGAGGAAGAAAGGGATATCATGTGGAAAATTTAAAATAACCAAGGGTAAAATAGTCATTTCTCATGTAGGGATAATATTGGAATATTACAAAAAGTTTAAGGGCAATTTAATAAATTATAAAATATTCAAGGGTAAAATTGTAATTTCATATGTTCTAGAAAGTTTATGGATAATTTTGGATTTTACCCTTATACTTTTCTATTATTTTCGAAAATGCCCCTGATCTTCCTATAAAATTCCCAGAGTATCCCTCCATGTGAAATGACTGTTTTGCCCTTGCTTATTTGAAAATGTCCACATAGTACCCCTTGTTTCTAGCCATGGTCGAATGGCCCTCATTCAATTCCAACAACATTTCAACAAATTCAACCCAACAATTTCAATAAATAACATATCAAACCAAGTCTCAATCAAGCTCAAATACATCAACCAAAGTTCAACCCATCACACAAATCATAAAATCAACCAAACATTTCTTTCAATCATTTATTTTAAGCTTCAAACATCAAAACATATAACCGATGTATGGGTAATTACTATTTTGCCCTTATACTGTTCTATTATTTCTGAAAATGCCCCTGATCTTCCTATTAAATTCCCAAAGTATCCCTCCATGTGAAATGACTGTTTTGCCCTTGGTTATTTGAAAATTTCCACATAGTACCCCTTGTTTCTAGCCATGGCCGAATGGCCCTCATTCAATTCCAACAACATTTCAACAAATTCAACCCAACAATTTCAATCAATAACAAATCAAACCAAGTCTCAATCAAGCTCAAATACATCGACCAAAGTTCAATCCACCACACATATCATAAAATCAACCAAACATTTGTTTCAATAATTTATTTTAAGCTTCAAAGATCAAAACATATAAAATGCCCGATGTATGGGTAATTACTATTTTGCCCTTATACTGTTCTATTATTTCTGAAAATGCCCCTGATCTTCCTATTAAATTCCCAAAGTATCCCTCCATGTGAAATGACTGTTTTGCCCTTGGTTATTTGAAAATTTCCACATAGTACCCCTTGTTTCTTACCATGGCCGAATGGCCCTCAATCAATTCCAACAACATTTCAAAAAATTAAACCCAACAATTTCAATCAATAACAAATCAAACCAAGTCTCAATCAAGCTCAAATACATCAACCAAAGTTCAATCCATCACACGTGTCATAAAATCAACCAAGCATTTCTTTCAATCATATATTTTAAGCCTCAAACATCAAAACATATAAAATGTCCGATGTATGGGTAATTACTATTTTACCCTTATACTTTTCTATTATTTTCGAAAATGCCCCTGTTCTTCCTATAAAATTCCCAGAGTATCCCTCCATGTGAAATGACTATTTTGCCCTTGCTTATTTGAAAATGTCCACATAGTACCCCTTGTTTCTAGCCATGGTCGAATGGCCCTCATTCAATTCCAACAACATTTCAACAAATTCAACCCAACAATTTCAATAAATAACATATCAAACCAAGTCTCAATCAAGCTCAAATACATCAACCAAAGTTCAACCCATCACACAAATCATAAAATCAACCAAACATTTCTTTCAATCATTTATTTTAAGCTTCAAACATCAAAACATATAACCGATGTATGGGTAATTACTATTTTACCCTTATACTTTTCTATTATTTCCAAGAATGCCCCTGATCTTCCTATAAAATTCCCAAAGTATCCCTCCATGTGAAATGGCTGTTTTGCCCTTGGTTATTTGAAAATTCCTACATAGTACCCCTTGTTTCTAGCCATGGCCGAATGGCCCTCATTCAATTCCAACAACATTTCAACAAATTCAACCCAACAATTTCAATCAATAACAAATCAAACCAAGTCTCAATCAAGCTCAAATACATCGACCAAAGTTCAATCCACCACACATATCATAAAATCAACAAAACATTTGTTTCAATCATTTATTTTAAGCTTCAAAGATCAAAACATATAAAATGCCCGATGTATGGGTAATTACTATTTTGCCCTTATACTGTTCTATTATTTCTGAAAATGCCCCTGATCTTCCTATTAAATTCCCAAAGTATCCCTCCATGTGAAATGACTGTTTTGCCCTTGGTTATTTGAAAATTTCCACATAGTACCCCTTGTTTCTTACGATGGCCGAATGGCCCTCATTCAATTCCAACAACATTTCAAAAAATTAAACCCAACAATTTCAATCAATAACAAATCAAGCCAAGTCTCAATCAAGCTCAAATACATCAACCAAAGTTCAATCCATCACACGTATCCTAAAATCAACCAAGCATTTCTTTCAATCATATATTTTAAGCTTCAAACATCAAAACATATAAAATGCCCGATGTATGGGTAATTACTATTTTGCCCTTATACTGTTCTATTATTTCTGAAAATGCCCCTGATCTTCCTATTAAATTCCCAAAGTATCCCTCCATGTGAAATGACTGTTTTGCCCGTGGTTATTTGAAAATTTCCACATAGTACCCCTTGTTTCTTACCATGGCCGAATGGCCCTCATTCAATTCCAACAACATTTCAAAAAATTAAACCCAACAATTTCAATCAATAACAAATCAAACCAAGTCTCAATCAAGCTCAAATACATCAACCAAAGTTCAATCCATCACACGTATCCTAAAGTCAACCAAGCATTTCTTTCAATCATATATTTTAAGCTACTAACATCAAAACATATAAAATGCCCGATGTATGGGTAATTACTATTTTACCCTTATACTTTTCTATTATTTTCGAAAATGCCCCTGTTCTTCCTATAAAATTCCCAGAGTATCCCTCCATGTGAAATGACTGTTTTGCCCTTGCTTATTTGAAAATGTCCACATAGTACCCCTTGTTTCTAGCCATGGTCGAATGGCCCTCATTCAATTCCAACAACATTTCAACAAATTCAACCCAACAATTTCAATAAATAACATATCAAACCAAGTGTCAATCAAGCTCAAATACATCAACCAAAGTTCAACCCATCACACAAATCATAAAATCAACCAAACATTTCTTTCAATCATTTATTTTAAGCTTCAAACATCAAAACATATAACCGATGTATGGGTAATTACTATTTTACCCTTATACTTTTCTATTATTTCCAAGAATGCCCCTGATCTTCCTATAAAATTCCCAAAGTATCCCTCCATGTGAAATGGCTGTTTTGCCCTTGTTTATTTGAAAATTTCCACATAGTACCCCTTGTTTCTAGCCATGGCCGAATGGCCCTCATTCAATTCCAACAACATTTCAACAAATTCAACCCAACAATTTCAATCAATAACAAATCAAACCAAGTCTCAATCAAGCTCAAATACATCGACCAAAGTTCAATCCACCACACATATCATAAAATCAACCAAACATTTGTTTCAATCATTTATTTTAAGCTTCAAAGATCAAAACATATAAAATGCCCGATGTATGGGTAATTACTATTTTGCCCTTATACTCTTCTATTATTTCTGAAAATGCCCCTGATCTTCCTATTACATTCCCAAAGTATCCCTGCATGTGAAATGACTGTTTTGCCCTTGGTTATTTGAAAATTTCCACATACTACCCCTTGTTTCTAGCCATGGCCGAATGGCCCTCATTCAATTCCAACAACATTTCAACAAATTCAACCCAACAATTTCAATCAATAACAAATCAAACCAAGTCTCAATCAAGCTCAAATACATCGACCAAAGTTCAATCCACCACACATATCATAAAATCAATCAAACATTTGTTTCAATCATTTATTTTAAGCTTCAAAGATCAAAACATATAAAATGCCCGATGTATGGGTAATTACTATTTTGCCCTTATACTGTTCTATTATTTCTGAAAATGCCCCTGATCTTCCTATTAAATTCCCAAAGTATCCCTCCATGTGAAATGACTGTTTTGCCCTTGGTTATTTGAAAATTTCCACATAGTACCCCTTGTTTCTTACGATGGCCGAATGGCCCTCATTCAATTCCAACAACATTTCAAAAAATTAAACCCAACAATTTCAATCAATAACAAATCAAGCCAAGTCTCAATCAAGCTCAAATACATCAACCAAAGTTCAATCCATCACACGTATCCTAAAATCAACCAAGCATTTCTTTCAATCATATATTTTAAGCTTCAAACATCAAAACATATATAATGCCCGATGTATGGGTAATTACAATTTTACCCTTATACTTTTCTATTATTTTCGAAAATGCCCCTGATCTTCCTATAAAATTCCCAATGTATCACTACATGTGAAATGACTATTTTGCCCTTGGTTATTTGAATATTTCCACATAGTACCCGTTGTTTCTAGCCATGGCCGAACAACCCTCATTCAATTCCACAACATTTCAACAAATTAAACCCAACAATTTCAATCAATAACAAATCAAACCAAGTCTCAATCAAGCTCAAATACATCAACCAAAGTTCAATCCATCACACGTATCCTAAAGTCAACCAAGCATTTCTTTCAATCATATATTTTAAGCTACTAACATCAAAACATATAAAATGCCCGATGTATGGGTAATTACTATTTTGCCCTTATACTGTTCTATTATTTCTGAAAATGCCCCTGATCTTCCTATTAAATTCCCAAAGTATCCCTCCATGTGAAATGACTGTTTTGCCCTTGGTTATTTGAAAATTTCCACATAGTACCCCTTGTTTCTTACGATGGCCGAATGGCCCTCATTCAATTCCAACAACATTTCAAAAAATTAAACCCAACAATTTCAATCAATAACAAATCAAGCCAAGTCTCAATCAAGCTCAAATACATCAACCAAAGTTCAATCCATCACACGTATCCTAAAATCAACCAAGCATTTCTTTCAATCATATATTTTAAGCTTCAAACATCAAAACATATAAAATGCCCGATGTATGGGTAATTACTATTTTGCCCTTATACTGTTCTATTATTTCTGAAAATGCCCCTGATCTTCCTATTAAATTCCCAAAGTATCCCTCCATGTGAAATGACTGTTTTGCCCGTGGTTATTTGAAAATTTCCACATAGTACCCCTTGTTTCTTACCATGGCCGAATGGCCCTCATTCAATTCCAACAACATTTCAAAAAATTAAACCCAACAATTTCAATCAATAACAAATCAAACCAAGTCTCAATCAAGCTCAAATACATCAACCAAAGTTCAATCCATCACACGTATCCTAAAGTCAACCAAGCATTTCTTTCAATCATATATTTTAAGCTACTAACATCAAAACATATAAAATGCCCGATGTATGGGTAATTACTATTTTACCCTTATACTTTTCTATTATTTTCGAAAATGCCCCTGTTCTTCCTATAAAATTCCCAGAGTATCCCTCCATGTGAAATGACTGTTTTGCCCTTGCTTATTTGAAAATGTCCACATAGTACCCCTTGTTTCTAGCCATGGTCGAATGGCCCTCATTCAATTCCAACAACATTTCAACAAATTCAACCCAACAATTTCAATAAATAACATATCAAACCAAGTGTCAATCAAGCTCAAATACATCAACCAAAGTTCAACCCATCACACAAATCATAAAATCAACCAAACATTTCTTTCAATCATTTATTTTAAGCTTCAAACATCAAAACATATAACCGATGTATGGGTAATTACTATTTTACCCTTATACTTTTCTATTATTTCCAAGAATGCCCCTGATCTTCCTATAAAATTCCCAAAGTATCCCTCCATGTGAAATGGCTGTTTTGCCCTTGTTTATTTGAAAATTTCCACATAGTACCCCTTGTTTCTAGCCATGGCCGAATGGCCCTCATTCAATTCCAACAACATTTCAACAAATTCAACCCAACAATTTCAATCAATAACAAATCAAACCAAGTCTCAATCAAGCTCAAATACATCGACCAAAGTTCAATCCACCACACATATCATAAAATCAACCAAACATTTGTTTCAATCATTTATTTTAAGCTTCAAAGATCAAAACATATAAAATGCCCGATGTATGGGTAATTACTATTTTGCCCTTATACTGTTCTATTATTTCTGAAAATGCCCCTGATCTTCCTATTACATTCCCAAAGTATCCCTGCATGTGAAATGACTGTTTTGCCCTTGGTTATTTGAAAATTTCCACATACTACCCCTTGTTTCTAGCCATGGCCGAATGGCCCTCATTCAATTCCAACAACATTTCAACAAATTCAACCCAACAATTTCAATCAATAACAAATCAAACCAAGTCTCAATCAAGCTCAAATACATCGACCAAAGTTCAATCCACCACACATATCATAAAATCAATCAAACATTTGTTTCAATCATTTATTTTAAGCTTCAAAGATCAAAACATATAAAATGCCCGATGTATGGGTAATTACTATTTTGCCCTTATACTGTTCTATTATTTCTGAAAATGCCCCTGATCTTCCTATTAAATTCCCAAAGTATCCCTCCATGTGAAATGACTGTTTTGCCCTTGGTTATTTGAAAATTTCCACATAGTACCCCTTGTTTCTTACGATGGCCGAATGGCCCTCATTCAATTCCAACAACATTTCAAAAAATTAAACCCAACAATTTCAATCAATAACAAATCAAGCCAAGTCTCAATCAAGCTCAAATACATCAACCAAAGTTCAATCCATCACACGTATCCTAAAATCAACCAAGCATTTCTTTCAATCATATATTTTAAGCTTCAAACATCAAAACATATATAATGCCCGATGTATGGGTAATTACAATTTTACCCTTATACTTTTCTATTATTTTCGAAAATGCCCCTGATCTTCCTATAAAATTCCCAATGTATCACTACATGTGAAATGACTATTTTGCCCTTGGTTATTTGAATATTTCCACATAGTACCCGTTGTTTCTAGCCATGGCCGAACAGCCCTCATTCAATTCCACAACATTTCAACAAATTAAACCCAACAATTTCAATCAATAACAAATCAAACCAAGTCTCAATCAAGCTCAAATACATCAACCAAAGTTCAATCCATCACACGTATCCTAAAGTCAACCAAGCATTTCTTTCAATCATATATTTTAAGCTACTAACATCAAAACATATAAAATGCCCGATGTATGGGTAATTACTATTTTGCCCTTATACTGTTCTATTATTTCTGAAAATGCCCCTGATCTTCCTATTAAATTCCCAAAGTATCCCTCCATGTGAAATGACTGTTTTGCCCTTGGTTATTTGAAAATTTCCACATAGTACCCCTTGTTTCTTACGATGGCCGAATGGCCCTCATTCAATTCCAACAACATTTCAAAAAATTAAACCCAACAATTTCAATCAATAACAAATCAAGCCAAGTCTCAATCAAGCTCAAATACATCAACCAAAGTTCAATCCATCACACGTATCCTAAAATCAACCAAGCATTTCTTTCAATCATATATTTTAAGCTTCAAACATCAAAACATATAAAATGCCCGATGTATGGGTAATTACTATTTTGCCCTTATACTGTTCTATTATTTCTGAAAATGCCCCTGATCTTCCTATTAAATTCCCAAAGTATCCCTCCATGTGAAATGACTGTTTTGCCCGTGGTTATTTGAAAATTTCCACATAGTACCCCTTGTTTCTTACCATGGCCGAATGGCCCTCATTCAATTCCAACAACATTTCAAAAAATTAAACCCAACAATTTCAATCAATAACAAATCAAACCAAGTCTCAATCAAGCTCAAATACATCAACCAAAGTTCAATCCATCACACGTATCCTAAAGTCAACCAAGCATTTCTTTCAATCATATATTTTAAGCTACTAACATCAAAACATATAAAATGCCCGATGTATGGGTAATTACTATTTTACCCTTATACTTTTCTATTATTTTCGAAAATGCCCCTGTTCTTCCTATAAAATTCCCAGAGTATCCCTCCATGTGAAATGACTGTTTTGCCCTTGCTTATTTGAAAATGTCCACATAGTACCCCTTGTTTCTAGCCATGGTCGAATGGCCCTCATTCAATTCCAACAACATTTCAACAAATTCAACCCAACAATTTCAATAAATAACATATCAAACCAAGTGTCAATCAAGCTCAAATACATCAACCAAAGTTCAACCCATCACACAAATCATAAAATCAACCAAACATTTCTTTCAATCATTTATTTTAAGCTTCAAACATCAAAACATATAACCGATGTATGGGTAATTACTATTTTACCCTTATACTTTTCTATTATTTCCAAGAATGCCCCTGATCTTCCTATAAAATTCCCAAAGTATCCCTCCATGTGAAATGGCTGTTTTGCCCTTGTTTATTTGAAAATTTCCACATAGTACCCCTTGTTTCTAGCCATGGCCGAATGGCCCTCATTCAATTCCAACAACATTTCAACAAATTCAACCCAACAATTTCAATCAATAACAAATCAAACCAAGTCTCAATCAAGCTCAAATACATCGACCAAAGTTCAATCCACCACACATATCATAAAATCAACCAAACATTTGTTTCAATCATTTATTTTAAGCTTCAAAGATCAAAACATATAAAATGCCCGATGTATGGGTAATTACTATTTTGCCCTTATACTCTTCTATTATTTCTGAAAATGCCCCTGATCTTCCTATTACATTCCCAAAGTATCCCTGCATGTGAAATGACTGTTTTGCCCTTGGTTATTTGAAAATTTCCACATACTACCCCTTGTTTCTAGCCATGGCCGAATGGCCCTCATTCAATTCCAACAACATTTCAACAAATTCAACCCAACAATTTCAATCAATAACAAATCAAACCAAGTCTCAATCAAGCTCAAATACATCGACCAAAGTTCAATCCACCACACATATCATAAAATCAATCAAACATTTGTTTCAATCATTTATTTTAAGCTTCAAAGATCAAAACATATAAAATGCCCGATGTATGGGTAATTACTATTTTGCCCTTATACTGTTCTATTATTTCTGAAAATGCCCCTGATCTTCCTATTAAATTCCCAAAGTATCCCTCCATGTGAAATGACTGTTTTGCCCTTGGTTATTTGAAAATTTCCACATAGTACCCCTTGTTTCTTACGATGGCCGAATGGCCCTCATTCAATTCCAACAACATTTCAAAAAATTAAACCCAACAATTTCAATCAATAACAAATCAAGCCAAGTCTCAATCAAGCTCAAATACATCAACCAAAGTTCAATCCATCACACGTATCCTAAAATCAACCAAGCATTTCTTTCAATCATATATTTTAAGCTTCAAACATCAAAACATATAAAATGCCCGATGTATGGGTAATTACTATTTTGCCCTTATACTGTTCTATTATTTCTGAAAATGCCCCTGATCTTCCTATTAAATTCCCAAAGTATCCCTCCATGTGAAATGACTGTTTTGCCCGTGGTTATTTGAAAATTTCCACATAGTACCCCTTGTTTCTTACGATGGCCGAATGGTCCTCATTCAATTCCAACAACATTTCAAAAAATTAAACCCAACAATTTCAATCAATAACAAATCAAGCCAAGTCTCAATCAAGCTCAAATACATCAACCAAAGTTCAATCCATCACACGTATCCTAAAATCAACCAAGCATTTCTTTCAATCATATATTTTAAGCTTCAAACATCAAAACATATATAATGCCCGATGTATGGGTAATTACTATTTTACCCTTATACTTTTCTATTATTTTCGAAAATGCCCCTGATCTTCCTATAAAATTCCCAATGTATCACTACATGTGAAATGACTATTTTGCCCTTGGTTATTTGAATATTTCCACATAGTACCCGTTGTTTCTAGCCATGGCCGAACAGCCCTCATTCAATTCCACAACATTTCAACAAATTAAACCCAACAATTTCAATCAATAACAAATCAAACCAAGTCTCAATCAAGCTCAAATACATCAACCAAAGTTCAATCCATCACACGTATCCTAAAGTCAACCAAGCATTTCTTTCAATCATATATTTTAAGCTACTAACATCAAAACATATAAAATGCCCGATGTATGGGTAATTACTATTTTGCCCTTATACTGTTCTATTATTTCTGAAAATGCCCCTGATCTTCCTATTAAATTCCCAAAGTATCCCTCCATGTGAAATGACTGTTTTGCCCGTGGTTATTTGAAAATTTCCACATAGTACCCCTTGTTTCTTACGATGGCCGAATGGTCCTCATTCAATTCCAACAACATTTCAAAAAATTAAACCCAACAATTTCAATCAATAACAAATCAAACCAAGTCTCAATCAAGCTCAAATACATCAACCAAAGTTCAATCCATCACACGTATCCTAAAGTCAACCAAGCATTTCTTTCAATCATATATTTTAAGCTACTAACATCAAAACATATAAAATGCCCGATGTATGGGTAATTACTATTTTGCCCTTATACTGTTCTATTATTTCTGAAAATGCCCCTGATCTTCCTATTAAATTCCCAAAGTATCCCTCCATGTGAAATGACTGTTTTGCCCTTGGTTATTTGAAAATTTCCACATAGTACCCCTTGTTTCTTACGATGGCCGAATGGCCCTCATTCAATTCCAACAACATTTCAAAAAATTAAACCCAACAATTTCAATCAATAACAAATCAAGCCAAGTCTCAATCAAGCTCAAATACATCAACCAAAGTTCAATCCATCACACGTATCCTAAAATCAACCAAGCATTTCTTTCAATCATATATTTTAAGCTTCAAACATCAAAACATATAAAATGCCCGATGTATGGGTAATTACTATTTTGCCCTTATACTGTTCTATTATTTCTGAAAATGCCCCTGATCTTCCTATTAAATTCCCAAAGTATCCCTCCATGTGAAATGACTGTTTTGCCCGTGGTTATTTGAAAATTTCCACATAGTACCCCTTGTTTCTTACCATGGCCGAATGGCCCTCATTCAATTCCAACAACATTTCAAAAAATTAAACCCAACAATTTCAATCAATAACAAATCAAACCAAGTCTCAATCAAGCTCAAATACATCAACCAAAGTTCAATCCATCACACGTATCCTAAAGTCAACCAAGCATTTCTTTCAATCATATATTTTAAGCTACTAACATCAAAACATATAAAATGCCCGATGTATGGGTAATTACTATTTTACCCTTATACTTTTCTATTATTTTCGAAAATGCCCCTGATCTTCCTATAAAATTCCCAGAGTATCCCTCCATGTGAAATGACTGTTTTGCCCTTGCTTATTTGAAAATGTCCACATAGTACCCCTTGTTTCTAGCCATGGTCGAATGGCCCTCATTCAATTCCAACAACATTTCAACAAATTCAACCCAACAATTTCAATAAATAACATATCAAACCAAGTGTCAATCAAGCTCAAATACATCAACCAAAGTTCAACCCATCACACAAATCATAAAATCAACCAAACATTTCTTTCAATCATTTATTTTAAGCTTCAAACATCAAAACATATAACCGATGTATGGGTAATTACTATTTTACCCTTATACTTTTCTATTATTTCCAAGAATGGCCCTGATCTTCCTATAAAATTCCCAAAGTATCCCTCCATGTGAAATGGCTGTTTTGCCCTTGGTTATTTGAAAATTTCCACATAGTACCCCTTGTTTCTAGCCATGGCCGAATGACCCTCATTCAATTCCAACAACATTTCAACAAATTCAACCCAACAATTTCAATCAATAACAAATCAAACCAAGTCTCAATCAAGCTCAAATACATCGACCAAAGTTCAATCCACCACACATATCATAAAATCAACCAAACATTTGTTTCAATCATTTATTTTAAGCTTCAAAGATCAAAACATATAAAATGCCCGATGTATGGGTAATTACTATTTTGCCCTTATACTGTTCTATTATTTCTGAAAATGCCCCTGATCTTCCTATTACATTCCCAAAGTATCCCTGCATGTGAAATGACTGTTTTGCCCTTGGTTATTTGAAAATTTCCACATACTACCCCTTGTTTCTAGCCATGGCCGAATGGCCCTCATTCAATTCCAACAACATTTCAACAAATTCAACCCAACAATTTCAATCAATAACAAATCAAACCAAGTCTCAATCAAGCTCAAATACATCGACCAAAGTTCAATCCACCACACATATCATAAAATCAATCAAACATTTGTTTCAATCATTTATTTTAAGCTTCAAAGATCAAAACATATAAAATGCCCGATGTATGGGTAATTACTATTTTGCCCTTATACTGTTCTATTATTTCTGAAAATGCCCCTGATCTTCCTATTAAATTCCCAAAGTATCCCTCCATGTGAAATGACTGTTTTGCCCTTGGTTATTTGAAAATTTCCACATAGTACCCCTTGTTTCTTACGATGGCCGAATGGCCCTCATTCAATTCCAACAACATTTCAAAAAATTAAACCCAACAATTTCAATCAATAACAAATCAAGCCAAGTCTCAATCAAGCTCAAATACATCAACCAAAGTTCAATCCATCACACGTATCCTAAAATCAACCAAGCATTTCTTTCAATCATATATTTTAAGCTTCAAACATCAAAACATATAAAATGCCCGATGTGTGGGTAATTACTATTTTACCCTTATACTTTTCTATTATTTTCGAAAATGCCCCTGATCTTCCTATAAAATTCCCAGAGTATCCCTCCATGTGAAATGACTGTCTTGCCCTTGCTTATTTGAAAATGTCCACATAGTACCCCTTGTTTCTAGCCATGGTCGAATGGCCCTCATTCAATTCCAACAACATTTCAACAAATTCAACCCAACAATTTGAATAAATAACATATCAAACCAAGTCTCAATCAAGCTCAAATACATCAACCAAAGTTCAACCCATCACACAAATCATAAAATCAACCAAACATTTCTTTCAATCATTTATTTTAAGCTTCAAACATCAAAACATATAACCGATGTATGGGTAATTACTATTTTACCCTTATACTTTTCTATTATTTCCAAGAATGCCCCTGATCTTCCTATAAAATTCCCAAAGTATCCCTCCATGTGAAATGGCTGTTTTGCCCTTGGTTATTTGAAAATTTCCACATAGTACCCCTTGTTTCTAGCCATGGCCGAATGGCCCTCATTCAATTCCAACAACATTTCAACAAATTCAACCCAACAATTTCAATCAATAACAAATCAAACCAAGTCTCAATCAAGCTCAAATACATCGACCAAAGTTCAATCCACCACACATATCATAAAATCAACCAAACATTTGTTTCAATCATTTATTTTAAGCTTCTAAGATCAAAACATATAAAATGCCCGATGTATGGGTAATTACTATTTTGCCCTTATACTGTTCTATTATTTCTGAAAATGCCCCTGATCTTCCTATTACATTCCCAAAGTATCCCTGCATGTGAAATGACTGTTTTGCCCTTGGTTATTTGAAAATTTCCACATACTACCCCTTGTTTCTAGCCATGGCCGAATGGCCCTCATTCAATTCCAACAACATTTCAACAAATTCAACCCAACATTTTCAATCAATAACAAATCAAACCAAGTCTCAATCAAGCTCAAATACATCGACCAAAGTTCAATCCACCACACATATCATAAAATCAATCAAACATTTGTTTCAATCATTTATTTTAAGCTTCAAAGATCAAAACATATAAAATGCCCGATGTATGGGTAATTACTATTTTGCCCTTATACTGTTCTATTATTTCTGAAAATGCCCCTGATCTTCCTATTAAATTCCCAAAGTATCCCTCCATGTGAAATGACTGTTTTGCCCTTGGTTATTTGAAAATTTCCACATAGTACCCCTTGTTTCTTACGATGGCCGAATGGCCCTCATTCAATTCCAACAACATTTCAAAAAATTAAACCCAACAATTTCAATCAATAACAAATCAAGCCAAGTCTCAATCAAGCTCAAATACATCAACCAAAGTTCAATCCATCACACGTATCCTAAAATCAACCAAGCATTTCTTTCAATCATATATTTTAAGCTTCAAACATCAAAACATATAAAATGCCCGATGTATGGGTAATTACTATTTTGCCCTTATACTGTTCTATTATTTCTGAAAATGCCCCTGATCTTCCTATTAAATTCCCAAAGTATCCCTCCATGTGAAATGACTGTTTTGCCCGTGGTTATTTGAAAATTTCCACATAGTACCCCTTGTTTCTTACCATGGCCGAATGGCCCTCATTCAATTCCAACAACATTTCAAAAAATTAAACCCAACAATTTCAATCAATAACAAATCAAACCAAGTCTCAATCAAGCTCAAATACATCAACCAAAGTTCAATCCATCACACGTATCCTAAAGTCAACCAAGCATTTCTTTCAATCATATATTTTAAGCTACTAACATCAAAACATATAAAATGCCCGATGTGTGGGTAATTACTATTTTACCCTTATACTTTTCTATTATTTTCGAAAATGCCCCTGATCTTCCTATAAAATTCCCAGAGTATCCCTCCATGTGAAATGACTGTCTTGCCCTTGCTTATTTGAAAATGTCCACATAGTACCCCTTGTTTCTAGCCATGGTCGAATGGCCCTCATTCAATTCCAACAACATTTCAACAAATTCAACCCAACAATTTCAATAAATAACATATCAAACCAAGTCTCAATCAAGCTCAAATACATCAACCAAAGTTCAACCCATCACACAAATCATAAAATCAACCAAACATTTCTTTCAATCATTTATTTTAAGCTTCAAACATCAAAACATATAACCGATGTATGGGTAATTACTATTTTACCCTTATACTTTTCTATTATTTCCAAGAATGCCCCTGATCTTCCTATAAAATTCCCAAAGTATCCCTCCATGTGAAATGGTTGTTTTGCCCTTGGTTATTTGAAAATTTCCACATAGTACCCCTTGTTTCTAGCCATGGCCGAATGGCCCTCATTCAATTCCAACAACATTTCAACAAATTCAACCCAACAATTTCAATCAATAACAAATCAAACCAAGTCTCAATCAAGCTCAAATACATCGACCAAAGTTCAATCCACCACACATATCATAAAATCAACCAAACATTTGTTTCAATCATTTATTTTAAGCTTCTAAGATCAAAACATATAAAATGCCCGATGTATGGGTAATTACTATTTTGCCCTTATACTGTTCTATTATTTCTGAAAATGCCCCTGATCTTCCTATTACATTCCCAAAGTATCCCTGCATGTGAAATGACTGTTTTGCCCTTGGTTATTTGAAAATTTCCACATACTACCCCTTGTTTCTAGCCATGGCCGAATGGCCCTCATTCAATTCCAACAACATTTCAACAAATTCAACCCAACAATTTCAATCAATAACAAATCAAACCAAGTCTCAATCAAGCTCAAATACATCGACCAAAGTTCAATCCACCACACATATCATAAAATCAATCAAACATTTGTTTCAATCATTTATTTTAAGCTTCAAAGATCAAAACATATAAAATGCCCGATGTATGGGTAATTACTATTTTGCCCTTATACTGTTCTATTATTTCTGAAAATGCCCCTGATCTTCCTATTAAATTCCCAAAGTATCCCTCCATGTGAAATGACTGTTTTGCCCTTGGTTATTTGAAAATTTCCACATAGTACCCCTTGTTTCTTACGATGGCCGAATGGCCCTCATTCAATTCCAACAACATTTCAAAAAATTAAACCCAACAATTTCAATCAATAACAAATCAAGCCAAGTCTCAATCAAGCTCAAATACATCAACCAAAGTTCAATCCATCACACGTATCCTAAAATCAACCAAGCATTTCTTTCAATCATATATTTTAAGCTTCAAACATCAAAACATATAAAATGCCCGATGTATGGGTAATTACTATTTTGCCCTTATACTGTTCTATTATTTCTGAAAATGCCCCTGATCTTCCTATTAAATTCCCAAAGTATCCCTCCATGTGAAATGACTGTTTTGCCCGTGGTTATTTGAAAATTTCCACATAGCACCCCTTGTTTCTTACCATGGCCGAATGGCCCTCATTCAATTCCAACAACATTTCAAAAAATTAAACCCAACAATTTCAATCAATAACAAATCAAACCAAGTCTCAATCAAGCTCAAATACATCAACCAAAGTTCAATCCATCACACGTATCCTAAAGTCAACCAAGCATTTCTTTCAATCATATATTTTAAGCTACTAACATCAAAACATATAAAATGCCCGATGTGTGGGTAATTACTATTTTACCCTTATACTTTTCTATTATTTTCGAAAATGCCCCTGATCTTCCTATAAAATTCCCAGAGTATCCCTCCATGTGAAATGACTGTTTTGCCCTTGCTTATTTGAAAATGTCCACATAGTACCCCTTGTTTCTAGCCATGGTCGAATGGCCCTCATTCAATTCCAACAACATTTCAACAAATTCAACCCAACAATTTCAATAAATAACATATCAAACCAAGTCTCAATCAAGCTCAAATACATCAACCAAAGTTCAACCCATCACACAAATCATAAAATCAACCAAACATTTCTTTCAATCATTTATTTTAAGCTTCAAACATCAAAACATATAACCGATGTATGGGTAATTACTATTTTACCCTTATACTTTTTTATTATTTCCCAGAATGCCCCTGATCTTCCTATAAAATTCCCAAAGTATCCCTCCATGTGAAATGGCTATTTTGCCCTTGGTTATTTTAAAATTCCCACATAGTACCCCTTGTTTCTAGCCATGGCCGAATGGCCCTCATTCAATTCCAACAACATTTCAACAAATTCAACCCAACAATTTCAATCAATAAGAAATCAAACCAAGTCTCAATCAAGCTCAAATACATCGACCAAAGTTCAATCCACCACACATATCATAAAATCAACCAAACATTTATTTCAATCATTTATTTTAAGCTTCAAAGATCAAAACATATAAAATGCCCGATGTATGGGTAATTACTATTTTGCCCTTATACTGTTCTATTATTTCTGAAAATGCCCCTGATCTTCCTAATAAATTCCCAAAGTATCCCTCCATGTGAAATGACTGTTTTGCCCTTGGTTATTTGAAAATTTCCACATAGTAACCCTTGTTTCTTACGATGGCCGAATGGCCCTCATTCAATTCCAGCAACATTTCAAAAAATTAAACCCAACAATTTCAATCAATAACAAATCAAACCAAGTCTCAATCAAGCTCAAATACATCAACCAAAGTTCAATCCATCACACGTATCCTAAAGTCAACCAAGCATTTCTTTCAATCATATATTTTAAGCTACTAACATCAAAACATATAAAATGCCCGATGTATGGGTAATTACTATTTTACCCTTATGCTTTTCTATTATTTTCGAAAATGCCCCTGATCTTCCTATAAAATTCCCAGAGTATCCCTCCATGTGAAATGACTGTTTTGCCCTTGCTTATTTGAAAATGTCCACATAGTACCCCTTGTTTCTAGCCATGGTCGAATGACCCTCATTCAATTCCAACAACATTTCAACAAAATCAACCCAACAATTTCAATAAATAACATATCAAACCAAGTCTCAATCAAGCTCAAATACATCAACCAAAGTTCAACCCATCACACAAATCTTAAAATCAACCAAACATTTCTTTCAATCATTTATTTTAAGCTTCAAACATCAAAACATATAACCGATGTATGGGTAATTACAATTTTACCCTTATACTTTTCTATTATTTCCAAGAATGCCCCTGATCTTCCTATAAAATTCCCAAAGTATCCCTCCATGTGAAATGACTGTTTTGCCCTTGGTTATTTGAAAATTTCCAGATAGTACCCCTTGTTTCTAGCCATGGCCGAATGGCCCTCATTCAATTCCAACAACATTTCAACAAATTCAACCCAACAATTTCAATCAATAACAAATCAAACCAAGTCTCAATCAAGCTCAAATACATCGACCAAAGTTCAATCCACCACACATATCATAAAATCAACCAAACATTTGTTTCAATCATTTATTTTAAGCTTCAAAGATCAAAACATATAAAATGCCCGATGTATGGGTAATTACTATTTTGCCCTTATACTGTTCTATTATTTCTGAAAATGCCCCTGATCTTCCTATTAAATTCCCAAAGTATCCCTCCATGTGAAATGACTGTTTTGCGATTGGTTATTTGAAAATTTCCACATAGTACCCCTTGTTTCTTACGATGGCCGAATGGTCCTCATTCAATTCCAACAACATTTCAAAAAATTAAACCCAACAATTTCAATCAATAACAAATCAAGCCAAGTCTCAATCAAGCTCAAATACATCAACCAAAGTTCAATCCATCACACGTATCCTAAAATCAACCAAGCATTTCTTTCAATCATATATTTTAAGCTTCAAACATCAAAACATATATAATGCCCGATGTATGGGTAATTACTATTTTACCCTTATACTTTTCTATTATTTTCGAAAATGCCCCTGATCTTCCTATAAAATTCCCAATGTATCACTACATGTGAAATGACTATTTTGCCCTTGGTTATTTGAATATTTCCACATAGTACCCGTTGTTTCTAGCCATGGCCGAACAGCCCTCATTCAATTCCACAACATTTCAACAAATTAAACCCAACAATTTCAATCAATAACAAATCAAACCAAGTCTCAATCAAGCTCAAATACATCAACCAAAGTTCAATCGATCACACGTATCCTTAAGTCAACCAAGCATTTCTTTCAATCATATATTTTAAGCTACTAACATCAAAACATATAAAATGCCCGATGTATGGGTAATTACTATTTTACCCTTATACTTTTCTATTATTTTCGAAAATGCCCCTGATCTTCCTATAAAATTCCCAGAGTATCCCTCCATGTGAAATGACTGTTTTGCCCTTGCTTATTTGAAAATGTCCACATAGTACCCCTTGTTTCTAGCCATGGTCGAATGGCCCTCATTCAATTCCAACAACATTTCAACAAAATCAACCCAACAATTTCAATAAATAACATATCAAACCAAGTCTCAATCAAGCTCAAATACATCAACCAAAGTTCAACCCATCACACAAATCATAAAATCAACCAAACATTTCTTTCAATCATTTATTTTAAGCTTCAAACATCAAAACATATAACCGATGTATGGGTAATTACAATTTTACCCTTATACTTTTCTATTATTTCCAAGAATGCCCCTGATCTTCCTATAAAATTCCCAAAGTATCCCTCCATGTGAAATGACTGTTTTGCCCTTGGTTATTTGAAAATTTCCACATAGTACCCCTTGTTTCTAGCCATGGCCGAATGGCCCTCATTCAATTCCAACAACATTTCAACAAATTCAACCCAACAATTTCAATCAATAACAAATCAAACCAAGTCTCAATCAAGCTCAAATACATCGACCAAAGTTCAATCCACCACACATATCATAAAATCAACCAAACATTTGTTTCAATCATTTATTTTAAGCTTCAAAGATCAAAACATATAAAATGCCCGATGTATGGGTAATTACTATTTTGCCCTTATACTGTTCTATTATTTCTGAAAATGCCCCTGATCTTCCTATTAAATTCCCAAAGTATCCCTCCATGTGAAATGACTGTTTTGCGATTGGTTATTTGAAAATTTCCACATAGTACCCCTTGTTTCTTACGATGGCCGAATGGCCCTCATTCAATTCCAACAACATTTCAAAAAATTAAACCCAACAATTTCAATCAATAACAAATCAAGCCAAGTCTCAATCAAGCTCAAATACATCAACCAAAGTTCAATCCATCACACGTATCCTAAAATCAACCAAGCATTTCTTTCAATCATATATTTTAAGCTTCAAACATCAAAACATATATAATGCCCGATGTATGGGTAATTACAATTTTACCCTTATACTTTTCTATTATTTTCGAAAATGCCCCTGATCTTCCTATAAAATTCCCAATGTATCACTACATGTGAAATGACTATTTTGCCCTTGGTTATTTGAATATTTCCACATAGTACCCGTTGTTTCTAGCCATGGCCGAACAGCCCTCATTCAATTCCACAACATTTCAACAAATTAAACCCAACAATTTCAATCAATAACAAATCAAACCAAGTCTCAATCAAGCTCAAATACATCAACCAAAGTTCAATCCATCACACGTATCCTAAAGTCAACCAAGCATTTCTTTCAATCATATATTTTAAGCTACTAACATCAAAACATATAAAATGCCCGATGTATGGGTAATTACTATTTTGCCCTTATACTGTTCTATTATTTCTGAAAATGCCCCTGATCTTCCTATTAAATTCCCAAAGTATCCCTCCATGTGAAATGACTGTTTTGCCCTTGGTTATTTGAAAATTTCCACATAGTACCCCTTGTTTCTTACGATGGCCGAATGGCCCTCATTCAATTCCAACAACATTTCAACAAAATCAACCCAACAATTTCAATAAATAACATATCAAACCAAGTCTCAATCAAGCTCAAATACATCAACCAAAGTTCAACCCATCACACAAATCATAAAATCAACCAAACATTTCTTTCAATCATTTATTTTAAGCTTCAAACATCAAAACATATAACCGATGTATGGGTAATTACAATTTTACCCTTATACTTTTCTATTATTTCCAAGAATGCCCCTGATCTTCCTATAAAATTCCCAAAGTATCCCTCCATGTGAAATGACTGTTTTGCCCTTGGTTATTTGAAAATTTCCACATAGTACCCCTTGTTTCTAGCCATGGCCGAATGGCCCTCATTCAATTCCAACAACATTTCAACAAATTCAACCCAACAATTTCAATCAATAACAAATCAAACCAAGTCTCAATCAAGCTCAAATACATCGACCAAAGTTCAATCCACCACACATATCATAAAATCAACCAAACATTTGTTTCAATCATTTATTTTAAGCTTCAAAGATCAAAACATATAAAATGCCCGATGTATGGGTAATTACTATTTTGCCCTTATACTGTTCTATTATTTCTGAAAATGCCCCTGATCTTCCTATTAAATTCCCAAAGTATCCCTCCATGTGAAATGACTGTTTTGCGATTGGTTATTTGAAAATTTCCACATAGTACCCCTTGTTTCTTACGATGGCCGAATGGCCCTCATTCAATTCCAACAACATTTCAAAAAATTAAACCCAACAATTTCAATCAATAACAAATCAAGCCAAGTCTCAATCAAGCTCAAATACATCAACCAAAGTTCAATCCATCACACGTATCCTAAAATCAACCAAGCATTTCTTTCAATCATATATTTTAAGCTTCAAACATCAAAACATATATAATGCCCGATGTATGGGTAATTACAATTTTACCCTTATACTTTTCTATTATTTTCGAAAATGCCCCTGATCTTCCTATAAAATTCCCAATGTATCACTACATGTGAAATGACTATTTTGCCCTTGGTTATTTGAATATTTCCACATAGTACCCGTTGTTTCTAGCCATGGCCGAACAGCCCTCATTCAATTCCACAACATTTCAACAAATTAAACCCAACAATTTCAATCAATAACAAATCAAACCAAGTCTCAATCAAGCTCAAATACATCAACCAAAGTTCAATCCATCACACGTATCCTAAAGTCAACCAAGCATTTCTTTCAATCATATATTTTAAGCTACTAACATCAAAACATATAAAATGCCCGATGTATGGGTAATTACTATTTTGCCCTTATACTGTTCTATTATTTCTGAAAATGCCCCTGATCTTCCTATTAAATTCCCAAAGTATCCCTCCATGTGAAATGACTGTTTTGCCCTTGGTTATTTGAAAATTTCCACATAGTACCCCTTGTTTCTTACGATGGCCGAATGGCCCTCATTCAATTCCAACAACATTTCAAAAAATTAAACCCAACAATTTCAATCAATAACAAATCAAGCCAAGTCTCAATCAAGCTCAAATACATCAACCAAAGTTCAATCCATCACACGTATCCTAAAATCAACCAAGCATTTCTTTCAATCATATATTTTAAGCTTCAAACATCAAAACATATAAAATGCCCGATGTATGGGTAATTACTATTTTGCCCTTATACTGTTCTATTATTTCTGAAAATGCCCCTGATCTTCCTATTAAATTCCCAAAGTATCCCTCCATGTGAAATGACTGTTTTGCCCGTGGTTATTTGAAAATTTCCACATAGTACCCCTTGTTTCTTACCATGGCCGAATGGCCCTCATTCAATTCCAACAACATTTCAAAAAATTAAACCCAACAATTTCAATCAATAACAAATCAAACCAAGTCTCAATCAAGCTCAAATACATCAACCAAAGTTCAATCCATCACACGTATCCTAAAGTCAACCAAGCATTTCTTTCAATCATATATTTTAAGCTACTAACATCAAGACATATAAAATGCCCGATGTATGGGTAATTACTATTTTACCCTTATACTTTTCTATTATTTTCGAAAATGCCCCTGATCTTCCTATAAAATTCCCAATGTATCCCTACATGTGAAATGACTATTTTCCCCTTGGTTATTTGAATATTTCCACATAGTACCCGTTGTTTCTAGCCATGGCCGAACAACCCTCATTCAATTCCACAACATTTCAACAAATTAAACCCAACAATTTCAATCAATAACAAATCAAACCAAGTCTCAATCAAGCTCAAATACATCAACCAAAGTTCAATCCATCACACGTATCCTAAAGTCAACCAAGCATTTCTTTCAATCATATATTTTAAGCTACTAACATCAAAACATATAAAATGCCCGATGTATGGGTAATTACTATTTTGCCCTTATACTGTTCTATTATTTCTGAAAATGCCCCTGATCTTCCTATTAAATTCCCAAAGTATCCCTCCATGTGAAATGACTGTTTTGCCCTTGGTTATTTGAAAATTTCCACATAGTACCCCTTGTTTCTTACGATGGCCGAATGGCCCTCATTCAATTCCAACAACATTTCAAAAAATTAAACCCAACAATTTCAATCAATAACAAATCAAGCCAAGTCTCAATCAAGCTCAAATACATCAACCAAAGTTCAATCCATCACACGTATCCTAAAATCAACCAAGCATTTCTTTCAATCATATATTTTAAGCTTCAAACATCAAAACATATAAAATGCCCGATGTATGGGTAATTACTATTTTGCCCTTATACTGTTCTATTATTTCTGAAAATGCCCCTGATCTTCCTATTAAATTCCCAAAGTATCCCTCCATGTGAAATGACTGTTTTGCCCGTGGTTATTTGAAAATTTCCACATAGTACCCCTTGTTTCTTACCATGGCCGAATGGCCCTCATTCAATTCCAACAACATTTCAAAAAATTAAACCCAACAATTTCAATCAATAACAAATCAAACCAAGTCTCAATCAAGCTCAAATACATCAACCAAAGTTCAATCCATCACACGTATCCTAAAGTCAACCAAGCATTTCTTTCAATCATATATTTTAAGCTACTAACATCAAAACATATAAAATGCCCGATGTATGGGTAATTACTATTTTACCCTTATACTTTTCTATTATTTTCGAAAATGCCCCTGATCTTCCTATAAAATTCCCAGAGTATCCCTCCATGTGAAATGACTGTTTTGCCCTTGCTTATTTGAAAATGTCCACATAGTACCCCTTGTTTCTAGCCATGGTCGAATGGCCCTCATTCAATTCCAACAACATTTCAACAAATTCAACCCAACAATTTCAATAAATAACATATCAAACCAAGTGTCAATCAAGCTCAAATACATCAACCAAAGTTCAACCCATCACACAAATCATAAAATCAACCAAACATTTCTTTCAATCATTTATTTTAAGCTTCAAACATCAAAACATATAACCGATGTATGGGTAATTACTATTTTACCCTTATACTTTTCTATTATTTCCAAGAATGGCCCTGATCTTCCTATAAAATTCCCAAAGTATCCCTCCATGTGAAATGGCTGTTTTGCCCTTGGTTATTTGAAAATTTCCACATAGTACCCCTTGTTTCTAGCCATGGCCGAATGACCCTCATTCAATTCCAACAACATTTCAACAAATTCAACCCAACAATTTCAATCAATAACAAATCAAACCAAGTCTCAATCAAGCTCAAATACATCGACCAAAGTTCAATCCACCACACATATCATAAAATCAACCAAACATTTGTTTCAATCATTTATTTTAAGCTTCAAAGATCAAAACATATAAAATGCCCGATGTATGGGTAATTACTATTTTGCCCTTATACTGTTCTATTATTTCTGAAAATGCCCCTGATCTTCCTATTACATTCCCAAAGTATCCCTGCATGTGAAATGACTGTTTTGCCCTTGGTTATTTGAAAATTTCCACATACTACCCCTTGTTTCTAGCCATGGCCGAATGGCCCTCATTCAATTCCAACAACATTTCAACAAATTCAACCCAACAATTTCAATCAATAACAAATCAAACCAAGTCTCAATCAAGCTCAAATACATCGACCAAAGTTCAATCCACCACACATATCATAAAATCAACCAAACATTTGTTTCAATCATTTATTTTAAGCTTCAAAGATCAAAACATATAAAATGCCCGATGTATGGGTAATTACTATTTTGCCCTTATACTGTTCTATTATTTCTGAAAATGCCCCTGATCTTCCTATTAAATTCCCAAAGTATCCCTCCATGTGAAATGACTGTTTTGCGATTGGTTATTTGAAAATTTCCACATAGTACCCCTTGTTTCTTACGATGGCCGAATGGCCCTCATTCAATTCCAACAACATTTCAAAAAATTAAACCCAACAATTTCAATCAATAACAAATCAAGCCAAGTCTCAATCAAGCTCAAATACATCAACCAAAGTTCAATCCATCACACGTATCCTAAAATCAACCAAGCATTTCTTTCAATCATATATTTTAAGCTTCAAACATCAAAACATATATAATGCCCGATGTATGGGTAATTACAATTTTACCCTTATACTTTTCTATTATTTTCGAAAATGCCCCTGATCTTCCTATAAAATTCCCAATGTATCACTACATGTGAAATGACTATTTTGCCCTTGGTTATTTGAATATTTCCACATAGTACCCGTTGTTTCTAGCCATGGCCGAACAGCCCTCATTCAATTCCACAACATTTCAACAAATTAAACCCAACAATTTCAATCAATAACAAATCAAACCAAGTCTCAATCAAGCTCAAATACATCAACCAAAGTTCAATCCATCACACGTATCCTAAAGTCAACCAAGCATTTCTTTCAATCATATATTTTAAGCTACTAACATCAAAACATATAAAATGCCCGATGTATGGGTAATTACTATTTTGCCCTTATACTGTTCTATTATTTCTGAAAATGCCCCTGATCTTCCTATTAAATTCCCAAAGTATCCCTCCATGTGAAATGACTGTTTTGCCCTTGGTTATTTGAAAATTTCCACATAGTACCCCTTGTTTCTTACGATGGCCGAATGGCCCTCATTCAATTCCAACAACATTTCAAAAAATTAAACCCAACAATTTCAATCAATAACAAATCAAGCCAAGTCTCAATCAAGCTCAAATACATCAACCAAAGTTCAATCCATCACACGTATCCTAAAATCAACCAAGCATTTCTTTCAATCATATATTTTAAGCTTCAAACATCAAAACATATAAAATGCCCGATGTATGGGTAATTACTATTTTGCCCTTATACTGTTCTATTATTTCTGAAAATGCCCCTGATCTTCCTATTAAATTCCCAAAGTATCCCTCCATGTGAAATGACTGTTTTGCCCGTGGTTATTTGAAAATTTCCACATAGTACCCCTTGTTTCTTACCATGGCCGAATGGCCCTCATTCAATTCCAACAACATTTCAAAAAATTAAACCCAACAATTTCAATCAATAACAAATCAAACCAAGTCTCAATCAAGCTCAAATACATCAACCAAAGTTCAATCCATCACACGTATCCTAAAGTCAACCAAGCATTTCTTTCAATCATATATTTTAAGCTACTAACATCAAGACATATAAAATGCCCGATGTATGGGTAATTACTATTTTACCCTTATACTTTTCTATTATTTTCGAAAATGCCCCTGATCTTCCTATAAAATTCCCAATGTATCCCTACATGTGAAATGACTATTTTCCCCTTGGTTATTTGAATATTTCCACATAGTACCCGTTGTTTCTAGCCATGGCCGAACAACCCTCATTCAATTCCACAACATTTCAACAAATTAAACCCAACAATTTCAATCAATAACAAATCAAACCAAGTCTCAATCAAGCTCAAATACATCAACCAAAGTTCAATCCATCACACGTATCCTAAAGTCAACCAAGCATTTCTTTCAATCATATATTTTAAGCTACTAACATCAAAACATATAAAATGCCCGATGTATGGGTAATTACTATTTTGCCCTTATACTGTTCTATTATTTCTGAAAATGCCCCTGATCTTCCTATTAAATTCCCAAAGTATCCCTCCATGTGAAATGACTGTTTTGCCCTTGGTTATTTGAAAATTTCCACATAGTACCCCTTGTTTCTTACGATGGCCGAATGGCCCTCATTCAATTCCAACAACATTTCAAAAAATTAAACCCAACAATTTCAATCAATAACAAATCAAGCCAAGTCTCAATCAAGCTCAAATACATCAACCAAAGTTCAATCCATCACACGTATCCTAAAATCAACCAAGCATTTCTTTCAATCATATATTTTAAGCTTCAAACATCAAAACATATAAAATGCCCGATGTATGGGTAATTACTATTTTGCCCTTATACTGTTCTATTATTTCTGAAAATGCCCCTGATCTTCCTATTAAATTCCCAAAGTATCCCTCCATGTGAAATGACTGTTTTGCCCGTGGTTATTTGAAAATTTCCACATAGTACCCCTTGTTTCTTACCATGGCCGAATGGCCCTCATTCAATTCCAACAACATTTCAAAAAATTAAACCCAACAATTTCAATCAATAACAAATCAAACCAAGTCTCAATCAAGCTCAAATACATCAACCAAAGTTCAATCCATCACACGTATCCTAAAGTCAACCAAGCATTTCTTTCAATCATATATTTTAAGCTACTAACATCAAAACATATAAAATGCCCGATGTATGGGTAATTACTATTTTACCCTTATACTTTTCTATTATTTTCGAAAATGCCCCTGATCTTCCTATAAAATTCCCAGAGTATCCCTCCATGTGAAATGACTGTTTTGCCCTTGCTTATTTGAAAATGTCCACATAGTACCCCTTGTTTCTAGCCATGGTCGAATGGCCCTCATTCAATTCCAACAACATTTCAACAAATTCAACCCAACAATTTCAATAAATAACATATCAAACCAAGTGTCAATCAAGCTCAAATACATCAACCAAAGTTCAACCCATCACACAAATCATAAAATCAACCAAACATTTCTTTCAATCATTTATTTTAAGCTTCAAACATCAAAACATATAACCGATGTATGGGTAATTACTATTTTACCCTTATACTTTTCTATTATTTCCAAGAATGGCCCTGATCTTCCTATAAAATTCCCAAAGTATCCCTCCATGTGAAATGGCTGTTTTGCCCTTGGTTATTTGAAAATTTCCACATAGTACCCCTTGTTTCTAGCCATGGCCGAATGACCCTCATTCAATTCCAACAACATTTCAACAAATTCAACCCAACAATTTCAATCAATAACAAATCAAACCAAGTCTCAATCAAGCTCAAATACATCGACCAAAGTTCAATCCACCACACATATCATAAAATCAACCAAACATTTGTTTCAATCATTTATTTTAAGCTTCAAAGATCAAAACATATAAAATGCCCGATGTATGGGTAATTACTATTTTGCCCTTATACTGTTCTATTATTTCTGAAAATGCCCCTGATCTTCCTATTACATTCCCAAAGTATCCCTGCATGTGAAATGACTGTTTTGCCCTTGGTTATTTGAAAATTTCCACATACTACCCCTTGTTTCTAGCCATGGCCGAATGGCCCTCATTCAATTCCAACAACATTTCAACAAATTCAACCCAACAATTTCAATCAATAACAAATCAAACCAAGTCTCAATCAAGCTCAAATACATCGACCAAAGTTCAATCCACCACACATATCATAAAATCAACCAAACATTTGTTTCAATCATTTATTTTAAGCTTCAAAGATCAAAACATATAAAATGCCCGATGTATGGGTAATTACTATTTTGCCCTTATACTGTTCTATTATTTCTGAAAATGCCCCTGATCTTCCTATTAAATTCCCAAAGTATCCCTCCATGTGAAATGACTGTTTTGCCCTTGGTTATTTGAAAATTTCCACATAGTACCCCTTGTTTCTTACGATGGCCGAATGGCCCTCATTCAATTCCAACAACATTTCAAAAAATTAAACCCAACAATTTCAATCAATAACAAATCAAGCCAAGTCTCAATCAAGCTCAAATACATCAACCAAAGTTCAATCCATCACACGTATCCTAAAATCAACCAAGCATTTCTTTCAATCATATATTTTAAGCTTCAAACATCAAAACATATATAATGCCCGATGTATGGGTAATTACAATTTTACCCTTATACTTTTCTATTATTTTCGAAAATGCCCCTGATCTTCCTATAAAATTCCCAATGTATCACTACATGTGAAATGACTATTTTGCCCTTGGTTATTTGAATATTTCCACATAGTACCCGTTGTTTCTAGCCATGGCCGAACAGCCCTCATTCAATTCCACAACATTTCAACAAATTAAACCCAACAATTTCAATCAATAACAAATCAAACCAAGTCTCAATCAAGCTCAAATACATCAACCAAAGTTCAATCCATCACACGTATCCTAAAGTCAACCAAGCATTTCTTTCAATCATATATTTTAAGCTACTAACATCAAAACATATAAAATGCCCGATGTATGGGTAATTACTATTTTGCCCTTATACTGTTCTATTATTTCTGAAAATGCCCCTGATCTTCCTATTAAATTCCCAAAGTATCCCTCCATGTGAAATGACTGTTTTGCCCTTGGTTATTTGAAAATTTCCACATAGTACCCCTTGTTTCTTACGATGGCCGAATGGCCCTCATTCAATTCCAACAACATTTCAAAAAATTAAACCCAACAATTTCAATCAATAACAAATCAAGCCAAGTCTCAATCAAGCTCAAATACATCAACCAAAGTTCAATCCATCACACGTATCCTAAAATCAACCAAGCATTTCTTTCAATCATATATTTTAAGCTTCAAACATCAAAACATATAAAATGCCCGATGTATGGGTAATTACTATTTTGCCCTTATACTGTTCTATTATTTCTGAAAATGCCCCTGATCTTCCTATTAAATTCCCAAAGTATCCCTCCATGTGAAATGACTGTTTTGCCCGTGGTTATTTGAAAATTTCCACATAGTACCCCTTGTTTCTTACGATGGCGGAATGGTCCTCATTCAATTCCAACAACATTTCAAAAAATTAAACCCAACAATTTCAATCAATAACAAATCAAGCCAAGTCTCAATCAAGCTCAAATACATCAACCAAAGTTCAATCCATCACACGTATCCTAAAATCAACCAAGCATTTCTTTCAATCATATATTTTAAGCTTCAAACATCAAAACATATATAATGCCCGATGTATGGGTAATTACTATTTTACCCTTATACTTTTCTATTATTTTCGAAAATGCCCCTGATCTTCCTATAAAATTCCCAATGTATCACTACATGTGAAATGACTATTTTGCCCTTGGTTATTTGAATATTTCCACATAGTACCCGTTGTTTCTAGCCATGGCCGAACAGCCCTCATTCAATTCCACAACATTTCAACAAATTAAACCCAACAATTTCAATCAATAACAAATCAAACCAAGTCTCAATCAAGCTCAAATACATCAACCAAAGTTCAATCCATCACACGTATCCTAAAGTCAACCAAGCATTTCTTTCAATCATATATTTTAAGCTACTAACATCAAAACATATAAAATGCCCGATGTATGGGTAATTACTATTTTGCCCTTATACTGTTCTATTATTTCTGAAAATGCCCCTGATCTTCCTATTAAATTCCCAAAGTATCCCTCCATGTGAAATGACTGTTTTGCGATTGGTTATTTGAAAATTTCCACATAGTACCCCTTGTTTCTTACGATGGCCGAATGGCCCTCATTCAATTCCAACAACATTTCAAAAAATTAAACCCAACAATTTCAATCAATAACAAATCAAGCCAAGTCTCAATCAAGCTCAAATACATCAACCAAAGTTCAATCCATCACACGTATCCTAAAATCAACCAAGCATTTCTTTCAATCATATATTTTAAGCTTCAAACATCAAAACATATATAATGCCCGATGTATGGGTAATTACAATTTTACCCTTATACTTTTCTATTATTTTCGAAAATGCCCCTGATCTTCCTATAAAATTCCCAATGTATCACTACATGTGAAATGACTATTTTGCCCTTGGTTATTTGAATATTTCCACATAGTACCCGTTGTTTCTAGCCATGGCCGAACAGCCCTCATTCAATTCCACAACATTTCAACAAATTAAACCCAACAATTTCAATCAATAACAAATCAAACCAAGTCTCAATCAAGCTCAAATACATCAACCAAAGTTCAATCCATCACACGTATCCTAAAGTCAACCAAGCATTTCTTTCAATCATATATTTTAAGCTACTAACATCAAAACATATAAAATGCCCGATGTATGGGTAATTACTATTTTGCCCTTATACTGTTCTATTATTTCTGAAAATGCCCCTGATCTTCCTATTAAATTCCCAAAGTATCCCTCCATGTGAAATGACTGTTTTGCCCTTGGTTATTTGAAAATTTCCACATAGTACCCCTTGTTTCTTACGATGGCCGAATGGCCCTCATTCAATTCCAACAACATTTCAAAAAATTAAACCCAACAATTTCAATCAATAACAAATCAAGCCAAGTCTCAATCAAGCTCAAATACATCAACCAAAGTTCAATCCATCACACGTATCCTAAAATCAACCAAGCATTTCTTTCAATCATATATTTTAAGCTTCAAACATCAAAACATATAAAATGCCCGATGTATGGGTAATTACTATTTTGCCCTTATACTGTTCTATTATTTCTGAAAATGCCCCTGATCTTCCTATTAAATTCCCAAAGTATCCCTCCATGTGAAATGACTGTTTTGCCCGTGGTTATTTGAAAATTTCCACATAGTACCCCTTGTTTCTTACGATGGCCGAATGGTCCTCATTCAATTCCAACAACATTTCAAAAAATTAAACCCAACAATTTCAATCAATAACAAATCAAGCCAAGTCTCAATCAAGCTCAAATACATCAACCAAAGTTCAATCCATCACACGTATCCTAAAATCAACCAAGCATTTCTTTCAATCATATATTTTAAGCTTCAAACATCAAAACATATATAATGCCCGATGTATGGGTAATTACTATTTTACCCTTATACTTTTCTATTATTTTCGAAAATGCCCCTGATCTTCCTATAAAATTCCCAATGTATCACTACATGTGAAATGACTATTTTGCCCTTGGTTATTTGAATATTTCCACATAGTACCCGTTGTTTCTAGCCATGGCCGAACAGCCCTCATTCAATTCCACAACATTTCAACAAATTAAACCCAACAATTTCAATCAATAACAAATCAAACCAAGTCTCAATCAAGCTCAAATACATCAACCAAAGTTCAATCCATCACACGTATCCTAAAGTCAACCAAGCATTTCTTTCAATCATATATTTTAAGCTACTAACATCAAAACATATAAAATGCCCGATGTATGGGTAATTACTATTTTGCCCTTATACTGTTCTATTATTTCTGAAAATGCCCCTGATCTTCCTATTAAATTCCCAAAGTATCCCTCCATGTGAAATGACTGTTTTGCCCTTGGTTATTTGAAAATTTCCACATAGTACCCCTTGTTTCTTACGATGGCCGAATGGCCCTCATTCAATTCCAACAACATTTCAAAAAATTAAACCCAATAATTTCAATCAATAACAAATCAAGCCAAGTCTCAATCAAGCTCAAATACATCAACCAAAGTTCAATCCATCACACGTATCCTAAAATCAACCAAGCATTTCTTTCAATCATATATTTTAAGCTTCAAACATCAAAACATATAAAATGCCCGATGTATGGGTAATTACTATTTTGCCCTTATACTGTTCTATTATTTCTGAAAATGCCCCTGATCTTCCTATTAAATTCCCAAAGTATCCCTCCATGTGAAATGACTGTTTTGCCCGTGGTTATTTGAAAATTTCCACATAGTACCCCTTGTTTCTTACCATGGCCGAATGGCCCTCATTCAATTCCAACAACATTTCAAAAAATTAAACCCAACAATTTCAATCAATAACAAATCAAACCAAGTCTCAATCAAGCTCAAATACATCAACCAAAGTTCAATCCATCACACGTATCCTAAAGTCAACCAAGCATTTCTTTCAATCATATATTTTAAGCTACTAACATCAAAACATATAAAATGCCCGATGTATGGGTAATTACTATTTTACCCTTATACTTTTCTATTATTTTCGAAAATGCCCCTGATCTTCCTATAAAATTCCCAGAGTATCCCTCCATGTGAAATGACTGTTTTGCCCTTGCTTATTTGAAAATGTCCACATAGTACCCCTTGTTTCTATCCATGGTCGAATGGCCCTCATTCAATTCCAACAACATTTCAACAAAATCAACCCAACAATTTCAATAAATAACATATCAAACCAAGTCTCAATCAAGCTCAAATACATCAACCAAAGTTCAACCCATCACACAAATCATAAAATCAACCAAACATTTCTTTCAATCATTTATTTTAAGCTTCAAACATCAAAACATATAACCGATGTATGGGTAATTACAATTTTACCCTTATACTTTTCTATTATTTCCAAGAATGCCCCTGATCTTCCTATAAAATTCCCAAAGTATCCCTCCATGTGAAATGACTGTTTTGCCCTTGGTTATTTGAAAATTTCCACATAGTACCCCTTGTTTCTAGCCATGGCCGAATGGCCCTCATTCAATTCCAACAACATTTCAACAAATTCAACCCAACAATTTCAATCAATAACAAATCAAACCAAGTCTCAATCAAGCTCAAATACATCAACCAAAGTTCAATCCATCACACGTATCCTAAAGTCAACCAAGCATTTCTTTCAATCATATATTTTAAGCTACTAACATCAAAACATATAAAATGCCCGATGTATGGGTAATTACTATTTTGCCCTTATACTGTTCTATTATTTCTGAAAATGCCCCTGATCTTCCTATTAAATTCCCAAAGTATCCCTCCATGTGAAATGACTGTTTTGCCCTTGGTTATTTGAAAATTTCCACATAGTACCCCTTGTTTCTTACGATGGCCGAATGGCCCTCATTCAATTCCAACAACATTTCAAAAAATTAAACCCAATAATTTCAATCAATAACAAATCAAGCCAAGTCTCAATCAAGCTCAAATACATCAACCAAAGTTCAATCCATCACACGTATCCTAAAATCAACCAAGCATTTCTTTCAATCATATATTTTAAGCTTCAAACATCAAAACATATAAAATGCCCGATGTATGGGTAATTACTATTTTGCCCTTATACTGTTCTATTATTTCTGAAAATGCCCCTGATCTTCCTATTAAATTCCCAAAGTATCCCTCCATGTGAAATGACTGTTTTGCCCGTGGTTATTTGAAAATTTCCACATAGTACCCCTTGTTTCTTACCATGGCCGAATGGCCCTCATTCAATTCCAACAACATTTCAAAAAATTAAACCCAACAATTTCAATCAATAACAAATCAAACCAAGTCTCAATCAAGCTCAAATACATCAACCAAAGTTCAATCCATCACACGTATCCTAAAGTCAACCAAGCATTTCTTTCAATCATATATTTTAAGCTACTAACATCAAAACATATAAAATGCCCGATGTATGGGTAATTACTATTTTACCCTTATACTTTTCTATTATTTTCGAAAATGCCCCTGATCTTCCTATAAAATTCCCAGAGTATCCCTCCATGTGAAATGACTGTTTTGCCCTTGCTTATTTGAAAATGTCCACATAGTACCCCTTGTTTCTATCCATGGTCGAATGGCCCTCATTCAATTCCAACAACATTTCAACAAAATCAACCCAACAATTTCAATAAATAACATATCAAACCAAGTCTCAATCAAGCTCAAATACATCAACCAAAGTTCAACCCATCACACAAATCATAAAATCAACCAAACATTTCTTTCAATCATTTATTTTAAGCTTCAAACATCAAAACATATAACCGATGTATGGGTAATTACAATTTTACCCTTATACTTTTCTATTATTTCCAAGAATGCCCCTGATCTTCCTATAAAATTCCCAAAGTATCCCTCCATGTGAAATGACTGTTTTGCCCTTGGTTATTTGAAAATTTCCACATAGTACCCCTTGTTTCTAGCCATGGCCGAATGGCCCTCATTCAATTCCAACAACATTTCAACAAATTCAACCCAACAATTTCAATCAATAACAAATCAAACCAAGTCTCAATCAAGCTCAAATACATCGACCAAAGTTCAATCCACCACACATATCATAAAATCAACCAAACATTTGTTTCAATCATTTATTTTAAGCTTCAAAGATCAAAACATATAAAATGCCCGATGTATGGGTAATTACTATTTTGCCCTTATACTGTTCTATTATTTCTGAAAATGCCCCTGATCTTCCTATTAAATTCCCAAAGTATCCCTCCATGTGAAATGACTGTTTTGCGATTGGTTATTTGAAAATTTCCACATAGTACCCCTTGTTTCTTACGATGGCCGAATGGCCCTCATTCAATTCCAACAACATTTCAAAAAATTAAACCCAACAATTTCAATCAATAACAAATCAAGCCAAGTCTCAATCAAGCTCAAATACATCAACCAAAGTTCAATCCATCACACGTATCCTAAAATCAACCAAGCATTTCTTTCAATCATATATTTTAAGCTTCAAACATCAAAACATATATAATGCCCGATGTATGGGTAATTACTATTTTACCCTTATACTTTTCTATTATTTTCAAAAATGCCCCTGATCTTCCTATAAAATTCCCAATGTATCCCTACATGTGAAATGACTATTTTGCCCTTGGTTATTTGAATATTTCCACATAGTACCCGTTGTTTCTAGCCATGGCCGAACAGCCCTCATTCAATTCCACAACATTTCAACAAATTAAACCCAACAATTTCAATCAATAACAAATCAAACCAAGTCTCAATCAAGCTCAAATACATCAACCAAAGTTCAATCCATCACACGTATCCTAAAGTCAACCAAGCATTTCTTTCAATCATATATTTTAAGCTACTAACATCAAAACATATAAAATGCCCGATGTATGGGTAATTACTATTTTGCCCTTATACTGTTCTATTATTTCTGAAAATGCCCCTGATCTTCCTATTAAATTCCCAAAGTATCCCTCCATGTGAAATGACTGTTTTGCCCTTGGTTATTTGAAAATTTCCACATAGTACCCCTTGTTTCTTACGATGGCCGAATGGCCCTCATTCAATTCCAACAACATTTCAAAAAATTAAACCCAACAATTTCAATCAATAACAAATCAAGCCAAGTCTCAATCAAGCTCAAATACATCAACCAAAGTTCAATCCATCACACGTATCCTAAAATCAACCAAGCATTTCTTTCAATCATATATTTTAAGCTTCAAACATCAAAACATATAAAATGCCCGATGTATGGGTAATTACTATTTTGCCCTTATACTGTTCTATTATTTCTGAAAATGCCCCTGATCTTCCTATTAAATTCCCAAAGTATCCCTCCATGTGAAATGACTGTTTTGCCCGTGGTTATTTGAAAATTTCCACATAGTACCCCTTGTTTCTTACCATGGCCGAATGGCCTTCATTCAATTCCAACAACATTTCAAAAAATTAAACCCAACAATTTCAATCAATAACAAATCAAACCAAGTCTCAATCAAGCTCAAATACATCAACCAAAGTTCAATCCATCACACGTATCCTAAAATCAACCAAGCATTTCTTTCAATCATATATTTTAAGCTTCAAACATCAAAACATATATAATGCCCGATGTATGGGTAATTACTATTTTACCCTTATACTTTTCTATTATTTTCGAAAATGCCCCTGATCTTCCTATAAAATTCCCAATGTATCCCTACATGTGAAATGACTATTTTGCCCTTGGTTATTTGAATATTTCCACATAGTACCCCTTGTTTCTAGCCATGGCCGAACAGCCCTCATTCAATTCCACAACATTTAAACAAATTAAACCCAACAATTTCAATCAATAACAAATCAAACCAAGTCTCAATCAAGCTCAAATACGTCAACCAAAGTTCAATCCATCACACGTATCATAAAATCAACCAAACATTTCTTTCAATCATATATTTTAAGCTACTAACATCAAAACATATAAAATGCCCGATGTATGGGTAATTACTATTTTACCCTTATACTTTTCTATTATTTCCGAAAATGCCCCTGATCTTCCTATAAAATTCCCATAGTATCCCTCCATGTGAAATGACTGTTTTGCCCTTGCTTATTTGAAAATGTCCACATAGTACCCCTTGTTTCTAGACATGGTCGAATGGCCCTCATTCAATTCCAACAACAATTCAACAAATTCAACCCAACAATTTCAATAAATAACATATCAAACCAAGTCTCAATCAAGCTCAAATACATCAACCAAAGTTCAACCCATCACACAAATCATAAAATCAACCAAACATTTCTTTCAATCATTTATTTTAAGCTTCAAACATCAAAACATATAACCGATGTATGGGTAATTACTATTTTACCCTTATACTTTTCTATTATTTCCAAGAATGCCCCTGATCTTCCTATAAAATTCCCAAAGTATCCCTCCATGTGAAATGACTGTTTTGCCCTTGGTTATTTGAAAATTTCCACATAGTACCCCTTGTTTCTAGCCATGGCCGAATGGCCCTCATTCAATTCCAACAACATTTCAACAAATTCAACCCAACAATTTCAATAAATAACATATCAAACCAAGTCTCAATCAAGCTCAAATACATCGACCAAAGTTCAACCCATCACACAAATCATAAAATCAACCAAACATTTCTTTCAATCATTTATTTTAAGCTTCAAACATCAAAACATATAACCGATGTATGGGTAATTACTATTTTACCCTTATACTTTTCTATTATTTCCAAGAATGCCCCTGATCTTCCTATAAAATTCCCAAAGTATCCCTCCTTGTGAAATGGCTGTTTTGCCCTTGGTTATTTGAAAATTTCCACATAGTACCCCTTGTTTCTAGCCATGGCCGAATGGCCCTCATTCAATTCCAACAACATTTCAACAAATTCAACCCAACAATTTCAATCAATAACAAATCAAACCAAGTCTCAATCAAGCTCAAATACATCGACCAAAGTTCAATCCACCACACATATCATAAAATCAACCAAACATTTGTTTCAATCATTTATTTTAAGCTTCAAAGATCAAAACATATAAAATGCCCGATGTATGGGTAATTACTATTTTGCCCTTATACTGTTCTATTATTTCTGAAAATGCCCCGGATCTTCCTATTAAATTCCCAAAGTATCCCTGCATGTGAAATGACTGTTTTGCCCTTGGTTATTTGAAAATTTCCACATAGTACCCCTTGTTTCTAGCCATGGCCGAATGGCCCTCATTCAATTCCAACAACATTTCAACAAATTCAACCCAACAATTTCAATCAATAACAAATCAAACCAAGTCTCAATCAAGCTCAAATACATCGACCAAAGTTCAATCCACCACACATATCATAAAATCAATCAAACATTTGTTTCAATCATTTATTTTAAGCTTCAAAGATCAAAACATGTAAAATGCCTGATGTATGGGTAATTACTATTTTGCCCTTATACTGTTCTATTATTTCTGAAAATGCCCCTGATCTTCCTATTAAATTCCCAAAGTATCCCTCCATGTGAAATGATTGTTTTGCCCTTGGTTATTTGAAAATTTCCACATATTACCCCTTGTTTCTAGCCATGGCCGAATGGCCCTCATTCAATTCCAACAACATTTCATAAAATTAAACCCAACAATTTCAATCAATAACAAATCAAACCAAGTCTCAATCAAGCTCAAATACATCAACCAAAGTTCAATCCATCACACGTATCCTAAAATCAACCAAGCATTTCTTTCAATCATATATTTTAAGCTTCAAACATCAAAACATATATAATGCCCGATGTATGGGTAATTACTATTTTACCCTTATACTTTTCTATTATTTTCGAAAATGCCCCTGATCTTCCTATAAAATTCCCAATGTATCCCTACATGTGAAATGACTATTTTGCCCTTGGTTATTTGAATATTTCCACATAGTACCCCTTGTTTCTAGCCATGGCCGAACAGCCCTCATTCAATTCCACAACATTTAAACAAACTAAACCCAACAATTTCAATCAATAACAAATCAAACCAAGTCTCAATCAAGCTCAAATACGTCAACCAAAGTTCAATCCATCACACGTATCATAAAATCAACCAAACATTTCTTTCAATCATATATTTTAAGCTACTAACATCAAAACATATAAAATGCCCGATGTATGGGTAATTACTATTTTACCCTTATACTTTTCTATTATTTCCGAAAATGCCCCTGATCTTCCTATAAAATTCCCAGAGTATCCCTCCATGTGAAATGACTGTTTTGCCCTTGCTTATTTGAAAATGTCCACATAGTACCCCTTGTTTCTAGCCATGGTCGAATGGCCCTCATTCAATTCCAACAACAATTCAACAAATTCAACCCAACAATTTCAATAAATAACATATCAAACCAAGTCTCAATCAAGCTCAAATACATCAACCAAAGTTCAACCCATCACACAAATCATAAAATCAACCAAACATTTCTTTCAATCATATATTTTAAGCTTCAAACATCAAAACATATAACCGATGTATGGGTAATTACTATTTTACCCTTATACTTTTCTATTATTTCCAAGAATGCCCCTGATCTTCCTATAAAATTCCCAAAGTATCCCTCCATGTGAAATGACTGTTTTGCCCTTGGTTATTTGAAAATTTCCACATAGTACCCCTTGTTTCTAGCCATGGCCGAATGGCCCTCATTCAATTCCAACAACATTTCAACAAATTCAACCCAACAATTTCAATAAATAACATATCAAACCAAGTCTCAATCAAGCTCAAATACATCGACCAAAGTTCAACCCATCACACAAATCATAAAATCAACCAAACATTTCTTTCAATCATTTATTTTAAGCTTCAAACATCAAAACATATAACCGATGTATGGGTAATTACTATTTTACCCTTATACTTTTCTATTATTTCCAAGAATGCCCCTGATCTTCCTATAAAATTCCCAAAGTATCCCTCCTTGTGAAATGGCTGTTTTGCCCTTGGTTATTTGAAAATTTCCACATAGTACCCCTTGTTTCTAGCCATGGCCGAATGGCCCTCATTCAATTCCAACAACATTTCAACAAATTCAACCCAACAATTTCAATCAATAACAAATCAAACCAAGTCTCAATCAAGCTCAAATACATCGACCAAAGTTCAATCCACCACACATATCATAAAATCAATCAAACATTTGTTTCAATCATTTATTTTAAGCTTCAAAGACCAAAACATATAAAATGCCTGATGTATGGGTAATTACTATTTTGCCCTTATACTGTTCTATTATTTCTGAAAATGCCCCTGATCTTCCTATTAAATTCCCAAAGTATCCCTCCATGTGAAATGACTGTTTTGCCCTTGGTTATTTGAAAATTTCCAAATATTACCCCTTGTTTCTAGCCATGGCCGAATGGCCCTCATTCAATTCCAACAACATTTCAAAAAATTAAACCCAACAATTTCAATCAATAACAAATCAAACCAAGTCTCAATCAAGCTCAAATACATCAACCAAAGTTCAATCCATCACACGTATCCTAAAATCAACCAAGCATTTCTTTCAATCATATATTTTAAGCTTCAAACATCAAAACATATATAATGCCCGATGTATGGGTAATTACTATTTTACCCTTATACTTTTCTATTATTTTCGAAAATGCCCCTGATCTTCCTATAAAATTCCCAATTTATCCCTACATGTGAAATGACTATTTTGCCCTTGGTTATTTGAATATTTCCACATAGTACCCGTTGTTTCTAGCCATGGCCGAACAGCCCTCATTCAATTCCACAACATTTCAACAAATTAAACCCAACAATTTCAATCAATAACAAATCAAACCAAGTCTCAATCAAGCTCAAATACATCAACCAAAGTTCAATCCATCACACGTATCATAAAATCAACCAAACATTTCTTTCAATCATATATTTTAAGCTACTAACATCAAAACATATAAAATGCCCGATGTGTGGGTAATTACTATTTTACCCTTATACTTTTCTATTATTTCTGAAAATGCCCCTGATCTTCCTATAAAATTCCCAGAGTATCCCTCCATGCGAAATGACTGTTTTGCCCTTGCTTATTTGAAAATGTCCACATAGTACCCCTTGTTTCTAGCCATGGTCGAATGGCCCTCATTCAATTCCAACAACATTTCAACAAATTCAACCCAACAATTTCAATAAATAACATATCAAACCATGTCTCAATCAAGCTCAAATACATCAACCAAAGTTCAACCCATCACACAAATCATAAAATCAACCAAACATTTCTTTCAATCATTTATTTTAAGCTTCAAACATCAAAACATATAACCGATGTATGGGTAATTACTATTTCACCCTTATACTTTTCTATTATTTCCAAGAATGCCCCTGATCTTCCTATAAAATTCCAAAGTATCACTCCATGTGAAATGACTGTTTTGCCCTTGCTTATTTGAAAATTTCCACATAGTACCCCTTGTTTCTAGCCATGGCCGAATGGCCCTCATTCAATTCCAACAACATTTCAACAAATTCAACCCAACAATTTCAATCAATAACAAATCAAACCAAGTCTCAATCAAGCTCAAATACATCGACCAAAGTTCAATCCACCACACATATCATAAAATCAATCAAACATTTGTTTCAATCATTTATTTTAAGCTTCAAAGATCAAAACATATAAAATGCCCGATGTATGGGTAATTACTATTTTGCCCTTATACTGTTCTATTATTTCTGAAAATGCCCCTAATCTTCCTATTAAATTCCCAAAGTATCCCTCCATGTGAAATGACTGTTTTGCCCTTGGTTATTTGAAAATTTCCACATAGTACCCCTTGTTTCTTACCATGGCCGAATGGCCCTCATTCAATTCCAACAACATTTCAACAAATTCAACCCAACAATTTCAATAAATAACATATCAAACCAAGTCTCAATCAAGCTCAAATACGTCAACCAAAGTTCAACCCATCACACAAATCATAAAATCAACCAAACATTTCTTTCAATCATTTATTTTAAGCTTCAAACATCAAAACATATAACCGATGTATGGGTAATTACAATTTTACCCTTATACTTTTCTATTATTTCCAAGAATGCCCCTGATCTTCATATAAAATTCCCAAATTATCCCTCCATGTGAAATGACTGTTTTACCCTTGGTTATTTGAAAATTTCCACATAGTACCCCTTGTTTCTAGCCATGGCCGAATGGCCCTCATTCAATTCCAACAACATTTCAACAAATTCAACCCAACAATTTCAATCAATAAGAAATCAAACCAAGTCTCAATCAAGCTCAAATACATCGACCAAAGTTCAATCCATCACACATATCATAAAATCAACCAAACATTTGTTTCAATCATTTATTTTAAGCTTCAAAGATCAAAACATATAAAATGCCCGATGTATGGGTAATTACTATTTTGCCCTTATACTGTTCTATTATTTCTGAAAATGCCCCTGATCTTCCTATTAAATTCCCAAAGTATCCGTCCATGTGAAATGACTGTTTTGTCCTTGGTTATTTGAAAATTTCCACATAGTACCCCTTGTTTCTAGCCATGGCCGAATGGCCCTCATTCAATTCCAACAACATTTCAACAAATTAAACCCAACAATTTCAATCAATAACAAATCAAACCAAGTCTCAATCAAGCTCAAATACATCAACCAAAGTTCAATCCATCACACGTATCATAAAAATCAACCAAACATTTCTTTCAATCATATATTTTAAGCTACTAACATCAAAACATATAAAATGCCCGATGTATGGGTAATTACTATTTTACCCTTATACTTTTCTATTATTTCCGAAATTGCCCCTGATCTTCCTATAAAATTCCCAGAGTATCCCTCCATGTGAAATGACTGTTTTGCCCTTGCTTATTTGAAAATGTCCACATAGTACCCCTTGTTTCTAGCCATGGTCGAATGGCCCGCATTCAATTCCAACAACATTTCAACAAATTCAACCCAACAATTTCAATAAATAACATATCAAACCAAGTCTCAATCAAGCTCAAATACATCAACCAAAGTTCAACCCATCACGCAAATCATAAAATCAACCAAACATTTCTTTCAATCATTTATTTTAAGCTTCAAACATCAAAACATATAACCGATGTATGGGTAATTACTATTTTACCCTTATACTTTTCTATTACTTCCAAGAATGCCCCTGATCTTCCTATAAAATTCCCAAAGTATCCCTTCATGCGAAATGACTATTTTGCCCTTGGTTATTTGAATATTTCCACATAGTACCCCTTGTTTCTAGCCATGGCCGAATGGCCCTCATTCAATTCCAACAACATTTCAACAAATTCAACCCAACAATTTCAATCAATAAGAAATCAAACCAAGTCTCAATCAAGCTCAAATACATCGACCAAAGTTCAATCCACCACACATATCATAAAATCAACCAAACATTTGTTTCAATCATTTATTTTAAGCTTCAAACATCAAAACATATAAAATGCCCGATGTATGGGTAATTACTATTTTGCCCTTATACTTTTCTATTATTTCCAAGAATGCCCCTGATCTTCCTATAAAATTCCCAAATTATCCCTCCATGTGAAATGACTGTTTTACCCTTGGTTATTTGAAAATTTCCACATAGTACCCCTTGTTTCTAGCCATGGCCGAATGGCCCTCATTCAATTCCAACAACATTTCAACAAATTCAACCCAACAATTTCAATCAATAAGAAATCAAACCAAGTCTCAATCAAGCTCAAATACATCGACCAAAGTTCAATCCACCACACATATCATAAAATCAACCAAACATTTGTTTCAATCATTTATTTTAAGCTTCAAAGATCAAAACATATAAAATGCCCGATGTATGGGTAATTACTATTTTGCCCTTATACTGTTCTATTATTTCTGAAAATGCCCCTGATCTTCCTATTAAATTCCCAAAGTATCCGTCCATGTGAAATGACTGTTTTGTCCTTGGTTATTTGAAAATTTCCACATAGTACCCCTTGTTTCTAGCCATGGCCGATTGGCCCTCATTCAATTCCAACAACATTTCAACAAATTAAACCCAACAATTTCAATCAATAACAAATCAAACCAAGTCTCAATCAAGCTCAAATACATCAACCAAAGTTCAATCCATCACACGTATCATAAAAATCAACCAAACATTTCTTTCAATCATATATTTTAAGCTACTAACATCAAAACATATAAAATGCCCGATGTATGGGTAATTACTATTTTACCCTTATACTTTTCTATTATTTCCGAAATTGCCCCTGATCTTCCTATAAAATTCCCAGAGTATCCCTCCATGTGAAATGACTGTTTTGCCCTTGCTTATTTGAAAATGTCCACATAGTACCCCTTGATTCTAGCCATGGTCGAATGGTCCTCATTCAATTCCAACAACATTTCAACAAATTCAACCCAACAATTTCAATAAATAACATATCAAACCAAGTCTCAATCAAGCTCAAATACATCAACCAAAGTTCAACCCATCACACAAATCATAAAATCAACCAAACATTTCTTTCAATCATTTATTTTAAGCTTCAAACATCAAAACATATAACCGATGTATGGGTAATTACTATTTTACCCTTATACTTTTCTATTATTTCCAAGAATGCCCCTGATCTTCCTATAAAATTCCCAAAGTATCCCTCCATGTGAAATGGCTGTTTTGCCCTTGGTTATTTGAAAATTTCCACATAGTACCCCTTGTTTCTAGCCATGGCAGAATGGCCCTCATTCAATTCCAACAACATTTCAACAAATTCAACCCAACAATTTCAATCAATAACAAATCAAACCAAGTCTCAATCAAGCTCAAATACATCGACCAAAGTTCAATCCACCACACATATCATAAAATCAACCAAACATTTGTTTCAATCATTTATTTTAAGCTTCAAACATCAAAACATATAAAATGCCCGATGTATGGGTAATTACTATTTTGCCCTTATACTGTTCTATTATTTCCGAAAATGCCCCTGATCTTCCTATTAAATTCCCAAAGTATCCCTCCATGTGAAATGACTGTTTTGCCCTTGGTTATTTGAAAATTTCCACATAGTACCCCTTGTTTCTTACCATGGCCGAATGACCCTCAATCAATTCCAACAACATTTCAAAAAATTAAACCCAACAATTTCAATCAATAACAAATCAAACCAAGTCTCAATCAAGCTCAAATACATCAACCAAAGTTCAATCCATCACACGTATCATAAAATCAACCAAGCATTTGTTTCAATCATTTATTTTAAGCTTCAAACATCAAAACATATACAATGCCCGATGTATGGGTAATTACTATTTTACCCTTATACTTTTCTATTATTTTCGAAAATGCCCCTGATCTTCCTACAAATTTTCCCAATGTATCCCTACATGTGAAATGACTATTTTGCCCTTGGTTATTTGAATATTTCCACATAGTACCCCTTGTTTCTAGCCATGGCCGAACGACCCTCATTCAATTCCACAACATTTCAACAAATTAAACCCAACAATTTCAATCAATAACAAATCAAACCAAGTCTCAATCAAGCTCAAATACATCAACCAAAGTTCAATCCATCACACGTATCATAAAATCAACCAAACATTTCTTTCAATCATATATTTTAAGCTACTAACATCAAAACATATAAAATGCCCGATGTATGGGTAATTACTATTTTACCCTTATACTTTTCTATTATTTCCGAAAATGCCCCTGATCTTCCTATAAAATTCCCAGAGTATCCCTCCATGTGAAATGACTGGTTTGCCCTTGCTTATTTGAAAATGTCCACATAGTACCCCTTGTTTCTAGCCATGGTCGAATGGCCCTCATTCAATTCCAACAACATTTCAACAAATTCAACCCAACAATTTCAATCAATAACAAATCAAACCAAGTCTCAATCAAGCTCAAATACATCGACCAAAGTTCAATCCACCAAATATATCATAAAATCAACCAAACATTTGTTTCAATCATTTTTAAGCTTCAAAGATCAAAACATATAAAATGCCCGATGTATGGGTAATTACTATTTTGCCCTTATACTGTTCTATTATTTCTGAAAATGCCCCTGATCTTCCTATTAAATTCCCAAAGTATCCCTCCATGTGAAATGATTGTTTTGCCCTTGGTTATTTGAAAATTTCCACATAGTACCCCTTGTTTCTAGCCATGGTCGAATGGCCCTCATTCAATTCCAACAACATTTCAACAAATTCAACCCAACAATTTCAATCAATAACAAATCAAACCAAGTCTCAATCAAGCTCAAATACATCGACCAAAGTTCAATCCACCACACATATCATAAAATCAACCAAACATTTGTTTCAATCATTTATTTTAAGCTTCAAAGATCAAAACATATAAAATGCCCGATGTATGGGTAATTACTATTTTGCCCTTCTACTGTACTATTATTTCTGAAAATGCCCCTGATCTTCCAATTAAATTCCCAAAGTATCCCTCCATGTGAAATGATTGTTTTGCCCTTGGTTATTTGAAAATTTCCACATAGTACCCCTTGTTTCTTACCATGGCCGAATGGCCCTCATTCAATTCCAACAACATTTCAAAAAATTAAACCCAACAATTTCAATCAATAACAAATCAAACCAAGTCTCAATCAAGCTCAAATACATCAACCAAAGTTCAATCCATCACACGTATCATAAAATCAACCAAGCATTTCTTTCAATCATATATTTTATGCTTCAAACATCAAAACATATATAATGCCCGATGTATGGGTAATTACTATTTTACCCTTTTACTTTTCTATTATTTTCGAAAATGCCCCTGATCTTCCTATAAAATTCCCAATGTATCCCTACATGTGAAATGACTATTTTGCCCTTGGTTATTTGAATATTTCCACATAGTACCCCTTGTTTCTAGCCATGGCCGAACGGCCCTCATTCAATTCCACAACATTTCAACAAATTAAACCCAACAATTTCAATCAATAACAAATCAAACCAAGTCTCAATCAAGCTCAAATACATCAACCAAAGTTCAATCCATCACACGTATCATAAAATCAACCAAACATTTCTTTCAATCATATATTTTAAGCTACTAACATCAAAACATATAAAATGCCCGATGTATGGTTAATTACTATTTTACCCTTATACTTTTCTATTATTTTCGAAAATGCCCCTGATCTTCCTATAAAATTCCCAGAGTATCCCTCCATGTGAAATGATTGTTTTGCCCTTGCTTATTTGAAAATGTCCACATAGTACCCCTTGTTTCTAGCCATGGTCGAATGGCCCTCATTCAATTCCAACAACATTTCAACAAATTCAACCCAACAATTTCAATAAATAACATATCAAACCAAGTCTCAATCAAGCTCAAATACATCAACCAAAGTTCAACCCATCACACAAATCATAAAATCAACCAAACATTTCTTTCAATCATTTATTTTAAGCTTCAAACATCAAAACATATAACCGATGTATGGGTAATTACTATTTTACCCTTATACTTTTCTATTATTTCCAAGAATGCCCCTGATCTTCCTATAAAATTCCCAAAGTATCCCTCCATGTGAAATGGCTGTTTTGCCCTTGGTTATTTCAAAATTTCCACATAGTACCCCTTGTTTCTAGCCATGGTCGAATGGCCCTCATTCAATTCGAACAACATTTCAACAAATTCAACCCAACAATTTCAATCGATAACAAATCAAACCAAGTCTCAATCAAGCTCAAATACATCGACCAAAGTTCAATCCACCACACATAAAATCAACCAAACATTTGTTTCAATCATTTATTTTAAGCTTCAAAGATCAAAACCTATAAAATGCCCGATGTATGGGTGATTACTATTTTTCCCTTATACTGTTCTATTATTTCTGAAAATGCCCCTGATCTTCCAATTAAATTCCCAAAGTATCCCTCCATGTGAAATGACTCTTTTGCCCTTGGTTATTTGAAAATTTCCACATAGTACCCCTTGTTTCTTACCATGGTCGATGGCCCTTATTCAATTCCAACAACATTTCAAAAAATTAAACCCAACAATTTCAATCACTAACAAATCAAACCAAGTCTCAATCAAGCTCAAATACATCAACCAAAGTTCAATCCATCACACGTATCATAAAATCAACCAAGCATTTCTTTCAATCATATATTTTAAGCTTCAAACATCAAAACATATATAATGCCCGATGTATGGGTAATTACTATTTTACCCTTATACTTTTCTATTATTTTCGAAAATGCCCCTGATCTTCCTATAAAATTCCCAATGTATCCCTACATGTGAAATGACTATTTTGCCCTTGGTTATTTGAATATTTCCACATAGTACCCCTTGTTTCTGGCCATGGCCGAACGGCCCTCATTCAATTCCACAACATTTCAACAAATTAAACCCAACAATTTCAATCAATAACAAATCAAACCAAGTCTCAATCAAGCTCAAATACATCAACCAAAGTTCAATCCATCACACGTATCATAAAATCAACCAAACATTTCTTTCAATCATATATTTTAAGCTACTAACATCAAAACATATAAAATGCCCGATGTATGGGTAATTACTATTTTACCCTTATACTTTTCTATTATTTCCGAAAATGCCCTTGATCTTCCTATAAAATTCCCAGAGTATCCCTCCATGTGAAATGACTGTTTTGCCCTTGCTTATTTGAAAATGTCCACATAGTACCCCTTGTTTCTAGCCATGGTCGAATGACCCTCATTCAATTCCAACAACATTTCAACAAATTCAACCCAACAATTTCAATAAATAACATATCAAACCAAGTCTCAATCAAGCTCAAATACATCAACCAAAGTTCAACCCATCACACAAATCATAAAATCAACCAAACATTTCTTTCAATCATTTATTTTAAGCTTCAAACATCAAAACATATAACCGATGTATGGGTAATTACTATTTTACCCTTATACTTTTCTATTATTTCCAAGAATGCCCCTGATCTTCCTATAAAATTCCAAAAGTATCCCCCCATGTGGAATGGCTGTTTTGCCCTTGGTTATTTGAAAATTTCCACATAGTACGCCTTGTTTCTAGCCATGGCCGAATGGCCCTCATTCAATTCCAACAACATTTCAACAAATTCAGCCCAACAATTTGAATCAATAACAAATCAAACCAAGTCTCAATCAAGCTCAAATATATCGACCAAAGTTCAATCCGCCACACATATCATAAAATCAACCAAACATTTGTTTCAATCATTTATTTTAAGCTTCAAAGATCAAAACATATAAAATGCCCGATGTATGGGTAATTACTATTTTGCCCTTATACTGTTCTATTATTTCTGAAAATGCCCCTGATCTTCCTATTAAATTCCCAAAGTATCCCTCCATCTGAAATGATTGTTTTGCCCTTGGTTATTTTAAAATTTCCACATAGTACCCCTTGTTTCTTACCATGGCCGAATGGCCCTCATTCAATTCCAAACACATTTCAAAAAATTAAACCCAACAATTTCAATCAATAACAAATCAAACCAAGTCTCAATCAAGCTCAAATACATCAACCAAAGTTCAATCCATCACACGTATCATAAAATCAACCAAATATTTCTTTCAATCATATATTTTAAGCTACTAACATCAAAACATATAAAATGCCCGATGTATGGGTAATTACTATTTTACCCTTATACTTTTCTATTATTTCTGAAAATGCCCCTAATCTTCCTATAAAATTCCCAGAGTATCCCTCCATGTGAAATGACTGTTTTGCCCTTGCTTATTTGAAAATGTCCACATAGTACCCCTTGTTTCTAGCCATGGTCGAATGGCCCTCATTCAATTCCAACAACATCTCAACAAATTCAACCCAAAAATTTCAATAAATAACATATCAAACCAAGTCTCAATCAAGCTCAAATACATCAACCAGAGTTCAACCCATCACACAAATCATAAAATCAACCAAACATTTCTTTCAATCATTTATTTTAAGCTTCAAACATCAAAACATATAACCGATGTATGGGTAATTACTATTTTACCCTTATACTTTTCTATTATTTCCAAGAATGCCCCTGATCTTCCTATAAAATTCCCAAAGTATCCCTCCATGCGAAATGACTATTTTGCCCTTGGTTATTTGAAAATTTCCACATAGTACCCCTTGTTTCTATCCATGGCCGAATGGTCCTCATTCAATTCCAACAACATTTCAACAAATTCAACCCAACAATTTCAATCAATAACAAATCAAACCAAGTCTCAATCAAGCTCAAATACATCGACCAAAGTTCAATCCACCACACATATCATAAAATCAACCAAACATTTGTTTCAATCCTTTATTTTAAGCTTCAAAGATCAAAACATATAAAATGCCCGATGTATGGGTAATTACTATTTTGCCCTTATACTGTTCTATTATTTCTGAAAATGCCCCTGATCTTCCTATTAAATTCCCAAGGTATTCCTCCATGTGAAATGACTGTTTTGCCCTGGGTTATTTGAAAATTTCCACATAGTACCCCTTGTTTCTTACCATGGCCGAATGGCCCTCATTCAATTCCAACAACATTTCAAAAAATTAAACCCAACAATTTCAATCAATACCAAATCAAACCAAGTCTCAATCAAGCTCAAATACATCAACCAAAGTTCAATCCATCACACGTATCATAAAATCAACCAAGCATTTCTTTCAATCATATATTTTAAGCTTCAAACATCAAAACATATATAATGCCCGATGTATGGGTAATTACTATTTTACCCTTATACTTTTCTATTATTTTCAAAAATGCCCATGATCTTCCTATAAAATTCCCAATGTATCCCTACATGTGAAATGACTATTTTGCCCTTGGTTATTTGAATATTTCCACATAGTACCCCTTGTTTCTAGCCATGGCCGAACGACCCTCATTCAATTCCACAACATTTAAACAAATTAAACCCAACAATTTCAATCAATAACAAATCAAACCAAGTCTCAATCAAGCTCAAATACATCAACCAAAGTTCAATCCATCACACGTATCATAAAATCAACCAAACATTTCTTTCAATCATATATTTTAAGCTACTAACATCAAAACATATAAAATGCCCGATGTATGGGTAATTACTATTTTACCCTTATACTTTTCTATTATTTCTAAAAATGCCCCTGATCTTCCTATAAAATTCCCAGAGTATCCCTCCATGTGAAATGACTGTTTTGCCCTTGCTTATTTGAAAATGTCCACATAGTACCCCTTGTTTCTAGCCATGGTCGAATGGCCCGCATTCAATTCCAACAACATTTCAACAAATTCAACCCAACAATTTCAATAAATAACATATCAAACCAAGTCTCAATCAAGCTCAAATACATCAACCAAAGTTCAACCCATCACGCAAATCATAAAATCAACCAAACATTTCTTTCAATCATTTATTTTAAGCTTCAAACATCAAAACATATAACCGATGTATGGGTAATTACTATTTTACCCTTATACTTTTCTATTACTTCCAAGAATGCCCCTGATCTTCCTATAAAATTCCCAAAGTATCCCTTCATGCGAAATGACTATTTTGCCCTTGGTTATTTGAATATTTCCACATAGTACCCCTTGTTTCTAGCCATGGCCGAATGGCCCTCATTCAATTCCAACAACATTTCAACAAATTCAACCCAACAATTTCAATCAATAACAAATCAAACCAAGTCTCAATCAAGCTCAAATACATCGACCAAAGTTCAATCCACCACACATATCATAAAATCAACCAAACATTTGTTTCAATCATTTATTTTAAGCTTCAAAGATCAAAATATATAAAATGCCCGATGTATGGGTAATTACTATTTTGCCCTTATACTGTTCTATTATTTCTGAAAATGCCCCTGATCTTCCTATTAAATTCCCAAAGTATCCCTCCATGTGAAATGAATATTTTGCCCTTGGTAATTTGAAAATTTTCACATAGTACCCCTTGTTTCTTACCATGGCCGAATGACCCTCAATCAATTCCAACAACATTTCAAAAAATTAAACCCAACAATTTCAATCAATAACAAATCAAACCAAGTCTCAATCAAGCTCAAATACATCAACCAAAGTTCAATCCATCACACGTATCATAAAATCAACCAAGCATTTGTTTCAATCATTTATTTTAAGCTTCAAACATCAAAACATATACAATGCCCGATGTATGGGTAATTACTATTTTACCCTTATACTTTTCTATTATTTTCGAAAATGCCCCTGATCTTCCTACAAACTTTCCCAATGTATCCCTACATGTGAAATGACTATTTTGCCCTTGGTTATTTGAATATTTCCACATAGTACCCCTTGTTTCTAGCCATGGCCGAACGACCCTCATTCAATTCCACAACATTTCAACAAATTAAACCCAACAATTTCAATCAATAACAAATCAAACCAAGTCTCAATCAAGCTCAAATACATCAACCAAAGTTCAATCCATCACACGTATCATAAAATCAACCAAACATTTCTTTCAATCATATATTTTAAGCTACTAACATCAAAACATATAAAATGCCCGATGTATGGGTAATTACTATTTTACCCTTATACTTTTCTATTATTTCCGAAAATGCCCCTGATCTTCCTATAAAATTCCCAGAGTATCCCTCCATGTGAAATGACTGTTTTGCCCTTGGTTATTTGAAAATGTCCACATAGTACCCCTTGTTTCTAGCCATGGTCGAATGGCCCTTATTCAATTCCAACAACATTTCAACAAATTCAACCCAACAATTTCAATAAATAACATATCAAACCAAGTCTCAATCAAGCTCAAATACATCAACCAAAGTTCAATCCATCACACGTATCATAAAATCAACCAAGCATTTCTTTCAATCATATATTTTAAGCTTCAAACATCAAAACATATATAATGCCCGATGTATGGGTAATTACTATTTTACCCTTATACTTTTCTATTATTTTCGAAAATGCCCCTGATCTTCCTATAAAATTCCCATTGTATCCCTACATGTGAAATGACTGTTTTGCCCTTGGTTATTTGAATATTTCCACATAGTACCCCTTGTTTCTAGCCATGGCCGAACGACCCTCATTCAATTCCACAACATTTCAACAAATTAAACCCAACAATTTCAATCAATAACAAATCAAACCAAGTCTCAATCAAGCTCAAATACATCAACCAAAGTTCAACCCATCACGCAAATCATAAAATCAACCAAACATTTCTTTCAATCATTTATTTTAAGCTTCAAACATCAAAACATATAACCGATGTATGGGTAATTACTATTTTACCCTTATACATTTCTATCACTTCCAAGAATGCCCCTGATCTTCCTATAAAATTCCCAAAGTATCCCTTCATGCGAAATGACTATTTTGCCCTTGGTTATTTGAATATTTCCACATAGTACCCCTTGTTTCTAGCCATGGCCGAATGGCCCTCATTCAATTCCAACAACATTTCAACAAATTCAACCCAACAATTTCAATCAATAACAAATCAAACCAAGTCTCAATCAAGCTCAAATACATCGACCAAAGTTCAATCCACCACACATATCATAAAATCAACCAAACATTTGTTTCAATCATTTATTTTAAGCTTCAAAGATCAAAACATATAAAATGCCCGATGTATGGGTAATTACTATTTTGCCCTTATACTGTTCTATTATTTCTGAAAATGCCCCTGATCTTCCTATTAAATTCCCAAAGTATTCCTCCATGTGAAATGACTGTTTTGCCCTTGGTTATTTGAAAATTTCCACATAGTACCCCTTGTTTCTTACCATGGCCGAATGGCCCTCATTCAATTCCAACAACATTTCAAAAAATTAAACCCAACAATTTCAATCAATAACAAATCAAACCAATTCTCAATCAAGCTCAAATACATCAACCAAAGTTCAATCCATCACACGTATCATAAAATCAAACAAGCATTTCTTTCAATCATATATTTTAAGCTACTAACATCAAAACATATACAATGCCCGATGTATGGGTAATTACTATTTTACCCTTATACTTTTCTATTATTTTCGAAAATGCCCCTGATCTTCCTACAAATTTTCCCAATGTATCCCTACATGTGAAATGACTGTTTTGCCCTTGGTTATTTGAATATTTCCACATAGTACCCCTTGTTTCTAGCCATGGCCGAACGACCCTCATTCAATTCCACAACATTTCAACAAATTAAACCCAACAATTTCAATCAATAACAAATCAATCCAAGTCTCAATCAAGCTCAAATACATCAACCAAAGTTCAATCCATCACACGTATCATAAAATCAACCAAACATTTCTTTCAATCATATATTTTAAGCTACTAACATCAAAACATATAAAATGCCCGATGTATGGGTAATTACTATTTTACCCTTATACTTTTCTATTATTTTCGAAAATGCCCTTGATCTTCCTATAAAATTCCCAGATTATCCCTCCATGTGAAATGACTGTTTTGCCCTTGCTTATTTGAAAATGTCCACATAGTACCCCTTGTTTCTAGCCATGGTCGAATGGCCCTCATTCAATTCCAACAACATTTCAACAAATTCAACCCAACAATTTCAATAAATAACATATCAAACCAAGTCTCAATCAAGCTCAAATACATCAACCAAAGTTCAACCCATCACACAAATCATAAAATCAACCAAACATTTCTTTCAATCATTTATTTTAAGCTTCAAACATCAAAACATATAACCGATGTATGGGTAATTACAATTTTACCCTTATACTTTTCTATTATTTCCAAGAATACCCCTGATCTTCCTATAAAATTCCCAAAGTATCCCTCCATGTGAAATGACTATTTTGCCCTTGGTTATTTGAAAATTTCCACATAGTACCCCTTGTTTCTAGCCATGGCCGAATGGCCCTCATTCAATTCCAACAACATTTCAACAAATTCAACCCAACAATTTCAATCAATAACAAATCAAACCAAGTCTCAATCAAGCTCAAATACATCGACCAAAGTTCAATCCACCACACATATCATAAAATCAACCAAACATTTGTTTCAATCATTTATTTTAAGCTTCAAAGATCAAAACATATAAAATGCCCGATGTATGGGTAATTACTATTTTGCCCTTATACTGTTCTATTATTTCTGAAAATGCCCCTGATCTTCCTATTAAATTCCCAAAGTATTCCTCCATGTGAAATGACTGTTTTGCCCTTGGTTATTTGAAAATTTCCACATAGTACCCCTTGTTTCTTACCATGGCCGAATGGCCCTCATTCAATTCCAACAACATTTCAAAAAATTAAACCCAACAATTTCAATCAATAACAAATCAAACCAAGTCTCAATCAAGCTCAAATACATCAACCAAAGTTCAATCCATCACACGTATCATAAAATCAACCAAGCATTTCTTTCAATCATATATTTTAAGCTACTAACATCAAAACATATAAAATGCCCGATGTATGGGTAATTACTATTTTACCCTTATACTTTTCTATTATTTCTAAAAATGCCCCTGATCTTCCTATAAAATTCCCAGAGTATCCCTCCATGTGAAATGACTGTTTTGCCCTTGCTTATTTGAAAATGTCCACATAGTACCCCTTGTTTCTAGCCATGGTCGAATGGCCCGCATTCAATTCCAACAACATTTCAACAAATTCAACCCAATATTTTCAATAAATAACATATCAAACCAAGTCTCAATCAAGCTCAAATACATCAACCAAAGTTCAACCCATCACGCAAATCATAAAATCAACCAAACATTTCTTTCAATCATTTATTTTAAGCTTCAAACATCAAAACATATAACCGATGTATGGGTAATTACTATTTTACCCTTATACATTTCTATTACTTCCAAGAATGCCCCTGATCTTCCTATAAAATTCCCAAAGTATCCCTTCATGCGAAATGACTATTTTGCCCTTGGTTATTTGAATATTTCCACATAGTACCCCTTGTTTCTAGCCATGGCCGAATGGCCCTCATTCAATTCCAACAACATTTCAACAAATTCAACCCAACAATTTCAATCAATAACAAATCAAACCAAGTCTCAATCAAGCTCAAATACATCGACCAAAGTTCAATCCACCACACATATCATAAAATCAACCAAACATTTGTTTCAATCATTTATTTTAAGCTTCAAAGATCAAAACATATAAAATGCCCGATGTATGGGTAATTACTATTTTGCCCTTATACTGTTCTATTATTTCTGAAAATGCCCCTGATCTTCCTATTAAATTCCCAAAGTATCCCTCCATGTGAAATGACTATTTTGCCCTTGCTTATTTGAAAATGTCCACATAGTACCCCTTGTTTCTAGCCATGATCGAATGGCCCTCATTGAATTCCAACAACATTTCAACAAATTCAACCCAACAATTTCAATAAATAACATATCAAACCAAGTCTCAATCAAGCTCAAATACATCAACCAAAGTTCAACCCATCACACAAATCATAAAATCAACCAAACATTTCTTTCAATCATTTATTTTAAGCTTCAAACATCAAAACATATAACCGATGTATGGGTAATTACAATTTTACCCTTATACTTTTCTATTATTTCCAAGAATGCCCCTGATCTTCCTATAAAATTCCCAAAGTATCCCTCCATGTGAAATGACTATTTTGCCCTTGGTTATTTGAAAATTTCCACATAGTACCCCTTGTTTCTAGCCATGGCCGAATGGCCCTCATTCAATTCCAACAACATTTCAACAAATTCAACCCAACAATTTCAATCAATAACAAATCAAACCAAGTCTCAATCAAGCTCAAATACATCGACCAAAGTTCAATCCACCACACATATCATAAAATCAACCAAACATTTGTTTCAATCATTTATTTTAAGCTTCAAAGATCAAAACATATAAAATGCCCGATGTATGGGTAATTACTATTTTGCCCTTATACTGTTCTATTATTTCTAAAAATGCCCCTGATCTTCCTATTAAATTCCCAAAGTATCCCTCCATGTGAAATGACTGTTTTGCCCTTGGTTATTTGAAAATTTCCACATAGTACCCCTTGTTTCTAGCCATGGTCGAATGGCCCTCATTCAATTCCAACAACATTTCAACAAATTCAACCCAACAATTTCAATAAATAACATATCAAACAAGTCTCAATCAAGCTCAAATACATCAACCAAAGTTCAACCCATCACACAAATCATAAAATCAACCAAACATTTCTTTCAATCATTTATTTTAAGCTTCAAACATCAAAACATATATAATGCCCGATGTATGGTAATTACTATTTTACCCTTATACTTTTCTATTATTTTCGAAAATGCCCCTGATCTTCCTATAAAATTCCCAATGTATCCCTACATGTGAAATGACTATTTTGCCCTTAGTTATTTGAATATTTCCACATAGTACCCCTTGTTTCTAGCCATGGCCGAACGGCCCTCATTCAATTCCACAACATTTCAACAAATTAAACCCAACAATTTCAATAAATAACATATCAAACCAAGTCTCAATCAAGCTCAAATACATCAACCAAAGTTCAACCCATCACGCAAATCATAAAATCAACCAAACATTTCTTTCAATCATTTATTTTAAGCTTCAAACATCAAAACATATAACCGATGTATGGGTAATTACTATTTTACCCTTATACTTTTCTATTACTTCCAAGAATGCCCCTGATCTTCTTATAAAATTCCCAAAGTATCCCTTCATGCGAAATGACTATTTTGCCCTTGGTTATTTGAATATTTCCACATAGTACCCCTTGTTTCTAGCCATGGCCGAATGGCCCTCATTCAATTCCAACAACATTTCAACAAATTCAACCCAACAATTTCAATCAATAACAAATCAAACCAAGTCTCAATCAAGCTCAAATACATCGACCAAAGTTCAATCCACCACACATATCATAAAATCAACCAAACATTTGTTTCAATCATTTATTTTAAGCTTCAAAGATCAAAACATATAAAATGCCCGATGTATGGGTAATTACTATTTTGCCCTTATACTGTTCTATTATTTCTGAAAATGCCCCTGATCTTCCTATTAAATTCCCAAAGTATCCCTCCATGTGAAATGACTATTTTGCCCTTGGTAATTTGAAAATTTCCACATAGTACCCCTTGTTTCTTACCATGGCCGAATGACCCTCAATCAATTCCAACAACATTTCAAAAAATTAAACCCAACAATTTCAATCAATAACAAATCAAACCAAGTCTCAATCAAGCTCAAATATATCAACCAAAGTTCAATCCATCACACGTATCATAAAATCAACCAAGCATTTGTTTCAATCATTTATTTTAAGCTTCAAACATCAAAACATATACAATGCCCGATGTATGGGTAATTACTATTTTACCCTTATACTTTTCTATTATTTTCGAAAATGCCCCTGATCTTCCTACAAATTTTCCCAATGTATCCCTACATGTGAAATGACTATTTTGCCCTTGGTTATTTGAATATTTCCACATAGTACCCCTTGTTTCTAGCCATGGCCGAACGACCCTCATTCAATTCCACAACATTTCAACAAATTAAACCCAACAATTTCAATCAATAACAAATCAAACCATGTCTCAATCAAGCTCAAATACATCAACCAAAGTTCAATCCATCACACGTATCATAAAATCAACCAAACATTTCTTTCAATCATATATTTTAAGCTACTAACATCAAAACATATAAAATGCCCGATGTATGGGTAATTACTATTTTACCCTTATACTTTTCTATTATTTCTGAAAATGCCCCTGATCTTCTTATAAAATTCCTAGAGTATCCCTCCATGTGAAATGACTATTTTGCCCTTGCTTATTTGAAAATGTCCACATAGTACCCCTTGTTTCTAGCCATGGTCGAATGGCCCTCATTCAATTCCAACAACATTTCAACAAATTCAACCCAACAATTTCAATAAATAACATATCAAACAAGTCTCAATCAAGCTCAAATACATCAACCAAAGTTCAACCCATCACACAAATCATAAAATCAACCAAACATTTCTTTCAATCATTTATTTTAAGCTTCAAACATCAAAACATATAACCGATCTATGGGAAATTACTATTTTACCCTTATACTTTTCTATTTCTTCCAAGAATGCCCATGATCTTCCTATAAAATTCCCAAAGTATCCCTTCATGCGAAATGACTATTTTGCCCTTGGTTTTTTGAAAATTTCCACATAGTACCCCTTGTTTCTAGCCATGGCCGAATGGCCCTCATTCAATTCCAACAACATTTCAACAAAGTCAACCCAACAATTTCAATCAATAACAAATCAAACCAAGTCTCAATCAAGCTCAAATACATCGACCAAAGTTCAATCCACCACACATATCATAAAATCAACCAAACATTTGTTTCAATCATTTATTTTAAGCTTCAAAGATCAAAACATATAAAATGCCCGATGTATGGGTAATTACTATTTTGCCCTTATACTGTTCTATTATTTCTGAAAATGCCCCTAATCTTCCTATTAAATTCCCAAAGTTTCCCTCCATGTGAAATGACTGTTTTGCCCTTGGTAATTTGAAAATTTCCACACAGTACCCCTTGTTTCTTACCATGGCCGAATGACCCTCAATCAATTCCAACAACATTTCAAAAAATTAAACCCAACAATTTCAATCAATAACAAATCAAACCAAGTCTCAATCAAGCTCAAATACATCAACCAAAGTTCAATCCATCACACGTATCATAAAATCAACCAAGCATTTGTTTCAATCATTTATTTTAAGCTTCAAACATCAAAACATATACAATGCCCGATGTATGGGTAATTACTATTTTACCCTTATACTTTTCTATTATTTTCAAAAATGCCCCTGATCTTCCTATAAAATTTCCCAATGTATCCCTACATGTGAAATGACTATTTTGCCCTTGGTTATTTGAATATTTCCACATAGTACCCCTTGTTTCTAGCCATGGCCGAACGACCCTCATTCAATTCCACAACATTTCAACAAATTAAACCCAACAATTTCAATCAATAACAAATCAAACCAAGTCTCAATCAAGTTCAAATACATCAACCAAAGTTCAATCCATCACACGTATCATAAAATCAACCAAACATTTCTTTCAATCATATATTTTAAGCTACTAACATCAAAACATATAAAATGCCCGATGTACGGGTAATTATTATTTTACCCTTATACTTTTCTATTATTTCCGAAAATGCCCCTGATCTTCCTATAAAATTCCCAGAGTATCCCTCCATGTGAAATGACTGTTTTGCCCTTGCTTATTTGAAAATGTCCACATAGTACCCCTTGTTTCTAGCCATGGTCGAATGGCCCGCATTCAATTCCAACAACATTTCAACAAATTCAACCCAACAATTTCAATAAATAACATATCAAACCAAGTCTCAATCAAGCTCAAATACATCAACCAAAGTTCAACCCATCACACAAATCATAAAATCAACCAAACATTTCTTTCAATCATTTATTTTAAGCTTCAAACATCAAAACATATAACCGATGTATGGGTAATTACTATTTTACCCTTATACTTTTCTATTATTTCCAAGAATGCCCCTGATCTTCCTATAAAATTCCCAAAGTATCCCTTCATGCGAAATGACTATTTTGCCCTTGGTTATTTGAAAATTTCCACATAGTACCCCTTGTTTCTAGCCATGGCCGAATGGCCCTCATTCAATTCCAACAACATTTCAACAAATTCAACCCAACAATTTCAATCAATAACAAATCAAACCAAGTCTCAATCAAGCTCAAATACATCGACCAAAGTTCAATCCACCACACATCATAAAATCAACCAAACATTTGTTTCAATCATTTATTTTAAGCTTCAAAGATCAAAACATATAAAATGCCCGATGTATGGGTAATTACTATTTTGCCCTTATACTGTTCTATTTTTTCTGAAAATGCCCCTGATCGTCCTATTAAATTCCCAAAGTATCCCTCCATGTGAAATGACTGTTTTGCCCTTATTATTTTGAAAATTTCCACATAGTACCCCTTGTTTCTTACCATGGCCGAATGACCCTCAATCAATTCAAACAACATTTCAAAAAATTAAACCCAACAATTTCAATCAATAACAAATCAAACCAAGTCTCAATCAAGCTCAAATACATCAACCAAAGTTCAATCCATCACACGTATCATAAAATCAACCAAGCATTTGTTTCAATCATTTATTTTAAGCTTCAAACATCAAAACATATACAATGCCCGATGTATGGGTAATTACTATTTTACCCTTATACTTTTCTATTACTTCCAAGAATGCCCCTGATCTTCCTATAAAATTCCCAAAGTATCCCTTCATGCGAAATGACTATTTTGCCCTTGGTTATTTGAAAATTTCCACATAGTACCCCTTGTTTTTAGCCATGGCCGAACGACCCTCATTCAATTCCACAACATTTCAACAAATTAAACCCAACAATTTCAATCAATAACAAATCAAACCAAGTCTCAATCAAGTTCAAATACATCAACCAAAGTTCAATCCATCACACGTATCATAAAATCAACCAAACATTTCTTTCAATCATATATTTTAAGCTACTAACATCAAAACATATAAAATGCCCGATGTATGGGTAATTACTATTTTACCCTTATACTTTTCTATTATTTCCGAAAATGCCCCTGATCTTCCTATAAAATTCCCAGAGTATCCCTCCATGTGAAATGACTATTTTGCCCTTGGTTATTTGAAAATGTCCACATAGTACCCCTTGTTTCTAGCCATGGTCGAATGGCCCTCATTCAATTCCAACAACATTTCAACAAATTCAACCCAACAATTTCAATAAATAACATATCAAACCAAGTCTCAATCAAGCTCAAATACATCAACCAAAGTTCAATCCATCACACGTATCATAAAATCAACCAAGCATTTCTTTCAATCATATATTTTAAGCTTCAAACATCAAAAGATATATAATGCCCGATGTATGGGTAATTACTATTTTACCCTTATACTTTTCTATTATTTTCGAAAATGCCCCTGATCTTCCTATAAAAATCCCAATGTATCCCTACATGTGAAATGTGTAACCCCCCTTTCTTATAAAACATAATTTAACTATTTAATTTATTTTATATATTTATTTCAAAGTTCTGATACGTTCTATTACAATCCAAAATATGTTCTATAATTTACATCATTAAAATTTATATAAACACTGCTACAAAATAATTCTAACTACTACAACATTATTGTCTACCCAAAATAGTCCCCATCCTATAGCTCTGGACCATGTCTGCATCTGTAACTTCTAATTAATCTTCCAAATACCTGCAATCACACTCCCCTAGAATCTGGGGACAGCATTACCGGATCAGGCATTTAATTTCTCATAGAATTAAAACAATTTCAAACAAATACATATCATAACAAATTAATTAGTTACACACATAATTAAATGCAGTATGATTTATGCAATGCAGTTTTTGACTCAAATTCATTTTGACCCTGCTCCATGGAGACTTCCCCTTTGAGTGTTTAGTAAGAAACTGGCCTACCATTACGCTCTGCAATTCAGCTATCAGCCCCTACTAAACGCGAATAAACTAAACAGAATTAGGAGATCAGGATATCCAGGAAGGCCACCACGACCGCAACTCAGTCCAGTTTCCAGCCACATGTGGAATTGCCAATATCCTTCACCCCACAGACCATATAATCACAGACTATACAGCCCTGTCTAACTTATTCTGCTCACCCCAAAGATTCAATTCTCAAATCATATTCATTTCACATGACTACCGCAGTCCCGGTTAGTCAACAAAATCATTTCTCACATATCAACTCATTTCTCATGACTACCGCAGTCCCGGTTAGTCAACATAATTCTTTCTCAATCATTTTCATTTCACATGACTACCGCAGTCCCGGTTAGTCAACATAATTATTTCTTTTCTTTTCTTTTCTTTTCTTTTCATGGCTACCGCAATCCCGGTTAGCCAACATCAATTATTTTTCACTTGAATCTTTATAAATCCCCCAAAAAGACTCATGCAATGAATTATGTTCATGATCACAATTAAATAAATAATTTGTACACATTAACATACAAGAATACAAAAAAATAAGCAATTTACCTTATAACATTAGTATTTTAATAATTTCCGAAAATGCCCTCAATCTTTTTCCAAAATACCCAATGTGTCCCTACATGTAAAATGACCATTTTGCCCTTGGTTTTACAAAAATTTCCACATATTATCCCTTGCATTAAGGGCTGGCCGAATGGTCTCACTACCATTCTCAACATATTTTCCAAAGCAACAAACTCCAATTCCAACCAAAATTCAACCAAATCTCAATTCAATTAAAAATCAAGTAACTCAAATTTCAACCATCACAACACATTAAAAATTCAATCACACATCATTCCAATCCATGAATTACAATCACAAGCATCAAAAACACAAAACCCCTAAATCAATTTCAAGTTTTCATGATTCTAGGTCACAAATTGAATTTAACCCTACAACATGTTTTCTTCTAATTCCAAGGGTTCTAATTGAAATTAAATGCCTAGATCCTTACCTTAAACTCTTTAATTGAAGAAAAAGCCTTGAATTCCTTTCTCCCTCACTCCTTGGTCTTGTAGGAATTTTTGAGATTTCTTCCAATTCTTTCTCTACTAGCCGAATTAGCTTAGGGTTTTGGAAGTTTGGATGGTTTGGTTTCTTAATTTGGGATGAGATGATGAAGTTAAGATGAAATTGAAATGAAAACTGCAGCTGCTGGGTTTGGAGACTCATGGTTCTGTTTTTGAGTTTTTGGTGACTTTTTTTCTCCTTTTACTTAAGTTAAATGCTTCTAAAAAATTTTATTAACCAAATTGGACTTTGCCTTCAAGTCCAGCTGCTGCCTGCACGTCCAGCAGCTCAATTGGACCAAGGGAAGTCCACTTGCCAAGCCTTTCCAGCCCACTTGGACAGCCAAGGAGTTCCAAGTCACTTGCCTACCCCAAAAGTCAACATTTCTAGCACTTTGTAGAAAATTCTAGAAGGTAATTAGGGCTGCTAATTATTTTACAATGTGATTAGAATTTGAAGAAAATAACATCACCAATGGATTCCTCACTATCAAAAACCTTGGGGTAGTGTCTTACTTATCTCTTAATCCAAGCCTAATTAGCTTAATTTAGTGACATTAGAAAAACCTAAGTTGTCACTTTTTGATTGGTTAAGGTTCTAATTTAAATTTTTCTTGGTTAAACATTTTTAATAATTATTCTAAGTATATTACAATTATTAGATAATTCTATAGATATCCTATGAATTTTCTCTAAATTTTCTGTCTTAAAATTTTACCGTAATAATTTCTCAAAGTTCTAACTTTCAGAAAATCCTAACAATTCTGAATAAGCATTTTAATTCTTTATCTGTATATATTTTTAATCTATATTCTATTACCTTTCTTTTAAGTTATAAATGAGTTCAAAATCCTATACTTGAAACTTTATCCTGGACAGCTGTCTGACATAGCAGTCCAGTCAACAATCAATTTCGGCAAAAACAAAGACATTTGGAAATTCAGAAAATTCTTCTGAATAGAACTGTATTAATTTCATTAAGAAAATATGTTCATAAAGTTCTATAAAATACATTGCATAAGTGTTCATAATGTACATATATAAATGCGTACAAATAGTAAAATGAGGATGTTACAATTCTCCCCTACTAATAAAAATTTCGTCCTCGAAATTTCTAATACAAATATATAACCATACAACTATACAACAAAATAACTATACAAACAAATGAGGATATGTTTCTTTCATTTTTTTTTTTTTTTTCCTCTAACTCCCATGTAGCATCACCTCTGATATCATCCCAAATAATCTTAACTAGAGAAATTTCTTTACCTCTCAGGTACTTAATCCTTCTGTCCTCAATCTTAATAGGCCTTGTTTCAAATGTTAGGTTTTCCTTTCTCTTCTAATGTACAGGCTCTTAAGAGATCTTCTAATGTCCGAATAGTCCTTTCTGTTTGACCATCAATCTTAGGGTGTTATACTAAACTAAGATATAATTTTACTTCTTAAAGCTTTTTGAAAATCTTTCCAAAAATTTAAAAACAAAGCTAGGGTCTTTATTAGACTCTATACTAGTAGGTACTCCAGATAATCTAACTATTTCCTTTAAGTACAATTAAGCTAATTTTTCTAAATTAAGCTAATCTTTCTAAAGAATACCTAATATTTATTGAAAGCAAAATGTACTAATTTAGTTAATCTATCTACAATTACTCAAATGGTATCAAAATTCCTATGTGTTCTAGGTAATCCTACCACAAAATCCATTGATATACTATTCCGTTTCCATATAGGTATCTCTAAAGGATGTAACAGATCAAAGGGTTTCTGATATTCAATCTTTGCTTTCTAACATGTTAAACATCTAGCCACATATTCTGCTACATCTCTCTTCATCCTAGACCACCAAACATTCCCTTTAAATCTTTATATATTTTTGTTGTTCCAGGATGAATACCAAGTTTATTTTTGTGCCCTTCCTTCAAAATTAATTCCTTAAATTCTTGATTATTAGGTACACAAATTCTATTTTTAAATCTAATAATTCCATCTGTTCCTACATTAAATTGTTTTACTTTATTTGTTCCTATTAATGCTTTCTTTTCTTGAATAAATATATCTATATCTTGTTTCTTCTTAATCTCTTCCAAAAATCATTAGTAATCCTTCCTAATTGAATTTTATCTTTTTCCCTAACTGTACACAAATTCAAATCTCTAAATTATTGTATTAATTCTAATTCTTTAATCATCATAGTTCACATATGTACAATTTTCCTACTTAAAGCATCTGCTACTATATTAGCTTTTCCTGGATGATACATTAACTGAAAATCATAATCTTTAATAAACTCCATTCATCTTCTTTGTCTTCTTTCCAATTTTTTTTTTTTTCAAACAAATATTTTAAACTCTTATGATCACTATATACATCAAATCTTGATCCATATAAATAATGTCTCCAAATCTTCAAAGCAAAAACTATAGCTGCTAACTCCAAATTATGAGTAAGATAATTTCTCTCATGTGATTTCAACCGCCTAGATGCATAAGCTACTACTTTCCTATTTTATATCAACACTCATCTTAACCTTAGAGATGAAACATCACAGTATACCTCATAGGATTCATTTGGGTCGGGTAAAACTAAAACTAGTGAGGTAGTCAATTTATGTTTCAATTCTTAGAAAATTTTCTCACAACTCCCACTCCAAATAAAATTCTATTAAGGGTCCAGCTATCTTAGAAAATCCTTCAATCAATCTTCTATAATATCCATCAAATCTTAAGAACTACTAATCTCAGTTACTGTCTTAGGCCTTTCCCATTCTAAAATTGCTTTTACCTTAGAAAAATCTACACTTATTCCATCTTTAGAAATTACATGTCCTAAAATTTTCACTTCCTCCAACCAAAATTCACACTTAAACAATTTAGCATATAATTTTCTATCTTTTAAAATTTCTAATATTATTCTAAGATGATTTTCATGTTCTTCTTTATTTTTAGAATATATTAATATATCATCTATTCTAGATCAAGGATATTTATTCTTTATAGTTACTTTATTTAATTTTCTATAATCTACACATAACCTAGATCCTCCATCTTTCTTTTTAACTAATAATACTGGGCTCACCATATGGACACACTAGGCCTTACAAACTGTTTTTCTAATAATTCTTCCAATTGTTTCTTTAACTCAATTAATTTCAATAATGACATTCTATATGGTTGCATAGAAATTGGTCTAGTACCAGGCATCAAATCTATACTAAATTCTATTTCTCTTTCAGGACGCAAACCAGAAACATCATTAGGAAAAACTTCAGGATACTCATTTACAACTAGCACAGAGTCAATTTCAATTTTTATCTTCTTTAGTTCCAAGAGATGATAACATGTATTTTTGAAATTCACTTTTAAATGATATTTCTTTAGGTTGGACAGGTTTAAGTGTAGAAACATCAAGTTCAGGGAAAATCACAGATTTAGAGGCACAGTCTATTAGAATATGGTTGGCTGCTAACCCATCCATTCCTAATATCACATCAAGGTCAGTCATAGGCAAACAAATCAAATTCACAACAAATGGTCTATCTCTGATGGTTATTATACAATTCAAACATATTTGAGAGGTTAGGATTGGTTTAGATGTAGGCACAGAAACAAGCAAGGTATAGGGTATTTTAAACATGATTAACATCCTCAACTTACAGCTATACTTTAGAACCATAATTCCAACAAATCACTATTAGAAAGACTTTCAAAATACCTCAAATTACTCCAATTCACTACTACCAATTTAATTGTTACTTGAATTTCCAACATCAAGACACACACCCTTAGGCCTTCCAATCACATACTCTTTCAACTTTTTTTTTTTTTTTTTTTTTTTTAAATTTCTTAGGACAACTACTACTAACTTAGCATTTGGGTCCTATTCTACCCTATTAATCAAGGTTTGACCATCAAGAATTCTCATATATATATACCTACCAACTAAGACCTACAACATGGATCCTTGATAACCTCAATTATACAAGTCTTAAATCACCACTTACACCATGGAAATGTAATTAAACAATGTTAAACCCGCAGGCTATTTTACTGCACCAGAAAAATGCACTATTTTGGTTCTAACTCATGTCTAAAACACAAAATTTCAAGTCCTAATAGTTAAGATATCAATCCTGTGACAAATTTATACTACGATACACTGTTTCAGCCTTCAAAACACATGAAAACATCCATTAGAACAATATGGCAATAACCATACTTTCAACATCTCATCATATTCCAAACATCAAGGTACCTTCAAAACTTTGTTTTCTTTCTTTTGTCAAACTCAACTATTATCCTATAAACTCAAATATTTGGACCTCTATTCTCAACCTTGATCTACGAACTCAGGCCTTTAAATCTCCTTTCTCAACTAACTCAAGATTATAAGTCTTAAATTCACAATATAAGTAACATGGAAAATAACCCAACTTGAACAATACTAATAATAATAAAATTTTAAGCATTAGGAGAGAAAGTCATCTCGACTGAGTCCTGAGTGTGCACCCTCACAACTTTATCAAGATTTTCTTTCTTCCTTTCTGCCATCTTAGCTATACTATTGGTTTCAACTCTAGGATTTATAACTAGCCTTCCTCTTCTCATTTCTACATGTCTCAAAATTTCAGATCTAGTTACTACCCTTTTTCCCATAATATTCTTAACAAACAAAAAATTCTAATCAGGGTAACACAGCAAAACACCTAATAGACCCACTACTCGCAAGTCCTAGAGATGCATAACCAGAGCTCTGATACCATTAATGTAACCCCCCTTTCTTATAAAACATAATTTAACTATTTAATTTATTTTATATATTTATTTCAAAGTTCTGATACGTTCTATTACAATCCAAAATATGTTCTATAATTTACATCATTAAAATTTATATAAACACTGCTACAAAATAATTCTAACTACTACAACATTATTGTCTACCCAAAATAGTCCCCATCCTATAGCTCTGGACCATGTCTGCATCTGTAACTTCTAATTAATCTTCCAAATACCTGCAATCACACTCCCCTAGAATCTGGGGACAGCATTACCGGATCAGGCATTTAATTTCTCATAAAATTAAAACAATTTCAAACAAATACATATCATAACAAATTAATTAGTTACACACATAATTAAATGCAGTATGATTTATGCAATGCAGTTTTTGACTCAAATTCATTTTGACCCTGCTCCATGGAGACTTCCCCTTTGAGTGTTTAGTAAGAAACTGGCCTACCATTACGCTCTGCAATTCAGCTATCAGCCCCTACTAAACGCGAATAAACTAAACAGAATTAGGAGATCAGGATATCCAGGAAGGCCACCACGACCGCAACTCAGTCCAGTTTCCAGCCACATGTGGAATTGCCAATATCCTTCACCCCACAGACCATATAATCACAGACTATACAGCCCTGTCTAACTTATTCTGCTCACCCCAAAGATTCAATTCTCAAATCATATTCATTTCACATGACTACCGCAGTCCCGGTTAGTCAACAAAATCATTTCTCACATATCAACTCATTTCTCATGACTACCGCAGTCCCGGTTAGTCAACATAATTCTTTCTCAATCATTTTCATTTCACATGACTACCGCAGTCCCGGTTAGTCAACATAATTCTTTCTTTTCTTTTCTTTTCTTTTCTTTTCATGGCTACCGCAATCCCGGTTAGCCAACATCAATTATTTTTCACTTGAATCTTTATAAATCCCCCAAAAAGACTCATGCAATGAATTATGTTCATGATCACAATTAAATAAATAATTTGTACACATTAACATACAAGAATACAAAAAAATAAGCAATTTACCTTATAACATTAGTATTTTAATAATTTCCGAAAATGCCCTCAATCTTTTTCCAAAATACCCAATGTGTCCCTACATGTAAAATGACCATTTTGCCCTTGGTTTTACAAAAATTTCCACATATTATCCCTTGCATTAAGGGCTGGCCGAATGGTCTCACTACCATTCTCAACATATTTTCCAAAGCAACAAACTCCAATTCCAACCAAAATTCAACCAAATCTCAATTCAATTAAAAATCAAGTAACTCAAATTTCAACCATCACAACACATTAAAAATTCAATCACACATCATTCCAATCCATGAATTACAATCACAAGCATCAAAAACACAAAACCCCTAAATCAATTTCAAGTTTTCATGATTCTAGGTCACAAATTGAATTTAACCCTACAACATGTTTTCTTCTAATTCCAAGGGTTCTAATTGAAATTAAATGCCTAGATCCTTACCTTAAACTCTTTAATTGAAGAAAAAGCCTTGAATTCCTTTCTCCCTCACTCCTTGGTCTTGTAGGAATTTTTGAGATTTCTTCCAATTCTTTCTCTACTAGCCGAATTAGCTTAGGGTTTTGGAAGTTTGGATGGTTTGGTTTCTTAATTTGGGATGAGATGATGAAGTTAAGATGAAATTGAAATGAAAACTGCAGCTGCTGGGTTTGGAGACTCATGGTTCTGTTTTTGAGTTTTTGGTGACTTTTTTTCTCCTTTTACTTAAGTTAAATGCTTCTAAAAAATTTTATTAACCAAATTGGACTTTGCCTTCAAGTCCAGCTGCTGCCTGCACGTCCAGCAGCTCAATTGGACCAAGGGAAGTCCACTTGCCAAGCCTTTCCAGCCCACTTGGACAGCCAAGGAGTTCCAAGTCACTTGCCTACCCCAAAAGTCAACATTTCTAGCACTTTGTAGAAAATTCTAGAAGGTAATTAGGGCTGCTAATTATTTTACAATGTGATTAGAATTTGAAGAAAATAACATCACCAATGGATTCCTCACTATCAAAAACCTTGGGGTAGTGTCTTACTTATCTCTTAATCCAAGCCTAATTAGCTTAATTTAGTGACATTAGAAAAACCTAAGTTGTCACTTTTTGATTGGTTAAGGTTCTAATTTAAATTTTTCTTGGTTAAACATTTTTAATAATTATTCTAAGTATATTACAATTATTAGATAATTCTATAGATATCCTATGAATTTTCTCTAAATTTTCTGTCTTAAAATTTTACCGTAATAATTTCTCAAAGTTCTAACTTTCAGAAAATCCTAACAATTCTGAATAAGCATTTTAATTCTTTATCTGTATATATTTTTAATCTATATTCTATTACCTTTCTTTTAAGTTATAAATGAGTTCAAAATCCTATACTTGAAACTTTATCCTGGACAGCTGTCTGACATAGCAGTCCAGTCAACAATCAATTTCGGCAAAAACAAAGACATTTGGAAATTCAGAAAATTCTTCTAAATAGAACTGTATTAATTTCATTAAGAAAATATGTTCATAAAGTTCTATAAAATACATTGCATAAGTGTTCATAATGTACATATATAAATGCGTACAAATAGTAAAATGAGGATGTTACAAAATGACTATTCTGCCCTTGGTTATTTGAATATTTCCACATAGTACCCCTTGTTTCTAGCCATGGCCGAACGACCCTCATTCAATTCCACAACATTTCAACAAATTAAACCCAACAATTTCAATCAATAACAAATCAAACCAAGTCTCAATCAAGCTCAAATACATCAACCAAAGTTCAATCCATCACACGTATCATAAAATCAACCAAACATTTCTTTCAATCATATATTTTAAGCTACTAACATCAAAACATATAAAATGCCCGATGTATGGGTAATTACTATTTTACCCTTATACTTTTCTATTATTTCTGAAAATGCCCCTGATCTTCTTATAAAATTCCCAGAGTATCCCTCCATGTGAAATGACTGTTTTGCCCTTGCTTATTTGAAAATGTCCACATAGTACCCCTTGTTTCTAGCCATGGTCGAATGGCCCTCATTCAATTCCAACAACATTTCAACAAATTCAACCCAGCAATTTCAATAAATAACATATCAAACAAGTCTCAATCAAGCTCAAATACATCAACCAAAGTTCAACCCATCACACAAATCATAAAATCAACCAAACATTTCTTTCAATCATTTATTTTAAGCTTCAAACATCAAAACATATAACCGATCTATGGGTAATTACTATTTTACCCTTATACTTTTCTATTTCTTCCAAGAATGCCCATGATCTTCCTATAAAATTCCCAAAGTATCCCTTCATGCGAAATGACTATTTTACCCTTGGTTATTTGAAAATTTCCACATAGTACCCCTTGTTTCTAGCCATGGCCGAATGGCCCTCATTCAATTCCAACAACATTTCAACAAAGTCAACCCAACAATTTCAATCAATAACAAATCAAACCAAGTCTCAATCAAGCTCAAATACATCGACCAAAGTTCAATCCACCACACATATCATAAAATCAACCAAACATTTGTTTCAATCATTTATTTTAAGCTTCAAAGATCAAAACATATAAAATGCCCGATGTATGGGTAATTACTATTTTGCCCTTATACTGTTCTATTATTTCTGAAAATGCCCCTGATCTTGCTATTAAATTCCCAAAGTTTCCCTCCATGTGAAATGACTGTTTTGCCCTTGGTAATTTGAAAATTTCCACATAGTACCCCTTGTTTCTTACCATGGCCGAATGACCCTCAATCAATTCCAACAACATTTCAAAAAATTAAACCCAACAATTTCAATCAATAACAAATCAAACCAAGTCTCAATCAAGCTCAAATACATCAACCAAAGTTCAATCCATCACACGTATCATAAAATCAACCAAGCATTTGTTTCAATCATTTATTTTAAGCTTCAAACATCAAAACATATACAATGCCCGATGTATGGGTAATTACTATTTTACCCTTATACTTTTCTATTATTTTCGAAAATGCCCCTGATCTTCCTATAAAATTTCCCAATGTATCCCTACATGTGAAATGACTATTTTGCCCTTGGTTATTTGAATATTTCCACATAGTACCCCTTGTTTCTAGCCATGGCCGAACGGCCCTCATTCAATTCCACAACATTTCAACAAATTAAACCCAACAATTTCAATCAATAACAAATCAAACCAAGTCTCAATCAAGTTCAAATACATCAACCCAAGTTCAATCCATCACACGTATCATAAAATCAACCAAACATTTCTTTCAATCATATATTTTAAGCTACTAACATCAAAACATATAAAATGCCCGATGTATGGGTAATTATTATTTTACCCTTATACTTTTCTATTATTTCCGAAAATGCCCCTGATCTTCCTATAAAATTCCCAGAGTATCCCTCCATGTGAAATGACTGTTTTGCCCTTGCTTATTTGAAAATGTCCACATAGTACCCCTTGTTTCTAGCCATGGTCGAATGGCCCGCATTCAATTCCAACAACATTTCAACAAATTCAACCCAACAATTTCAATAAATAACATATCAAACCAAGTCTCAATCAAGCTCAAATACATCAACCAAAGTTCAACCCATCACACAAATCGTAAAATCAACCAAACATTTCTTTCAATCATTTATTTTAAGCTTCAAACATCAAAACATATAACCGATGTATGGGTAATTACTATTTTACCCTTATACTTTTCTATTACTTCCAAGAATGCCCCTGATCTTCCTATAAAATTCCCAAAGTATCCCTTCATGCGAAATGACTATTTTGCCCTTGGTTATTTGAAAATTTCCACATAGTACCCCTTGTTTCTAGCCATGGCCGAATGGCCCTCATTCAATTCCAACAACATTTCAACAAATTTAACCCAACAATTTCAATCAATAACAAATCAAACCAAGTCTCAATCAAGCTCAAATACATCGACCAAAGTTCAATCCACCACACATATCATAAAATCAACCAAACATTTGTTTCAATCATTTATTTTAAGCTTCAAAGATCAAAACATATAAAATGCCCGATGTATAGGTAATTACTATTTTGCCCTTATACTGTTCTATTATTTCTGAAAATGCCCCTGATCGTCCTATTAAATTCCCAAAGTATCCCTCCATGTGAAATGACTGTTTTGCCCTTATTATTTTGAAAATTTCCACATAGTACCCCTTGTTTCTTACCATGGCCGAATGACCCTCAATCAATTCAAACAACATTTCAAAAAATTAAACCCAACAATTTCAATCAATAACAAATCAAACCAAGTCTCAATCAAGCTCAAATACATCAACCAAAGTTCAATCCATCACACGTATCATAAAATCAACCAAGCATTTGTTTCAATCATTTATTTTAAGCTTCAAACATCAAAACATACACAATGCCCGATGTATGGGTAATTACTATTTTACCCTTATACTTTTCTATTATTTTCGAAAATGCCCCTGATCTTCCTATAAAATTTCCCAATGTATCCCTACATGTGAAATGACTATTTTGCCCTTGGTTATTTGAATATTTCCACATAGTACCCCCTGTTTTTAGCCATGGCCGAACGGCCCTCATTCAATTCCACAACATTTCAACAAATTAAACCCAACAATTTCAATCAATAACAAATCAAACCAAGTCTCAATCAAGTTCAAATACATCAACCAAAGTTCAATCCATCACACGTATCATAAAATCAACCAAACATTTGTTTCAATCATATATTTTAAGCTACTAACAACAAAACATATAAAATGCCCGATGTATGGGTAATTACTATTTTACCCTTATACTTTTCTATTATTTCTGAAAACGCCCCTGATCTTCCTATAAAATTCGCAGAGTATCCCTCCATGTGAAATGACTGTTTTGCCCTTGGTTATTTGAAAATGTCCACATAGTACCCCTTGTTTCTAGCCATGGTCGAATGGCCCTCATTCAATTCCAACAACATTTCAACAAAATCAACCCAACAATTTCAATAAATAACATATCAAACCAAGTCTCAATCAAGCTCAAATACATCAACCAAAGTTCAATCCATCACACGTATCATAAAATCAACCAAGCATTTCTTTCAATCATATATTTTAAGCGTCCAACATCAAAACATATATAATGCCCGATGTATGGGTAATTACTATTTTACCCTTATACTTTTCTATTATTTTTGAAAATGCCCCTGATCTTCCTATAAAAATCCCAATGTATCCCTACATGTGAAATGACTATTCTGCCCTTGGTTATTTCAATATTTCCACATAGTACCCCTTGTTTCTAGCCAGGGCCGAACGACCCTCATTCAATTCCATAACATTTCAACAAATTAAACCCAACAATTTCAATCAATAACAAATCAAACCAAGTCTCAATCAAGCTCAAATACATCAACCAAAGTTCAATCCATCACACGTATCACAAAATCAACCAAACATTTCTTTCAATCATATATTTTAAGCTACTAACATCAAAACATATAAAATGCCCGATGTATGGGTAATTACTATTTTACCCTTATACTTTTCTATTATTTCTGAAAATGCCCCTGATCTTCTTATAAAATTCCCAGAGTATCCCTCCATGTGAAATGACTGTTTTGCCCTTACTTATTTGAAAATGTCCACATAGTACCCCTTGTTTCTAGCCATGGTCGAATGGCCCTCATTCAATTCCAACAACATTTCAACAAATTCAACCCAACAATTTCAATAAATAACATATCAAACCAAGTCTCAATCAAGCTCAAATACATCAACCAAAGTTCAATCCATCACACGTATCATAAAATCAACCAAGCATTTCTTTCAATCATATATTTTAAGCGTCCAACATCAAAACATATATAATGCCCGATGTATGGGTAATTACTATTTTACCCTTATACTTTTCTATTATTTTTGAAAATGCCCCTGATCTTCCTATAAAAATCCCAATGTATCCCTACATGTGAAATGACTATTCTGCCCTTGGTTATTTCAATATTTCCACATAGTACCCCTTGTTTCTAGCCAGGGCCGAACGACCCTCATTCAATTCCATAACATTTCAACAAATTAAACCCAACAATTTCAATCAATAACAAATCAAACCAAGTCTCAATCAAGCTCAAATACATCAACCAAAGTTCAATCCATCACACGTATCACAAAATCAACCAAACATTTCTTTCAATCATATATTTTAAGCTACTAACATCAAAACATATAAAATGCCCGATGCATGGGTAATTACTATTTTACCCTTATACTTTTCTATTATTTCTGAAAATGCCCCTGATCTTCTTATAAAATTCCCAGAGTATCCCTCCATGTGAAATGACTGTTTTGCCCTTACTTATTTGAAAATGTCCACATAGTACCCCTTGTTTCTAGCCATGGTCGAATGGCCCTCATTCAATTCCAACAACATTTCAACAAATTCAACCCAACAATTTCAATAAATAACATATCAAACCAAGTCTCAATCAAGCTCAAATACATCAACCAAAGTTCAACCCATCACACCAATCATAAAATCAACCAAACATTTCTTTCAATCATTTATTTTAAGCTTCAAACATCAAAACATATAACCGATGTATGGGTAATTACTATTTTACCCTTATACTTTTCTATTATTTCCAAGAATGCCCCTGATCTTCCTATAAAATTCCCAAAGTATCCCTCCATGCGAAATGACTATTTTGCCCTTGGTTATTTGAAAATTTCCACATAGTACCCCTTGTTTCTAGCCATGGCCGAATGGCCCTCATTCAATTCCAACAACATTTCAACAAATTCAACCCAACAATTTCAATCAATAACAAATCAAACCAAGTCTCAATCAAGCTCAAATACATCGACCAAAGTTCAATCCACCACACATATCATAAAATCAACCAAACATTTGTTTCAATCATGTATTTTAAGCTTCAAAGATCAAAACATATAAAATGCCCGATGTATGGGTAATTACTATTTTGCCATTATACTGTTCTATTATTTCTGAAAATGCCCCTGATCTTCCTATTAAATTCCCAAAGTATCCCTCCATGTGAAATGACTGTTTTGCCCTTGGTTATTTGAAAATTTCCACATAGTACCCCTTGTTTCTTACCATGGCCGAATGACCCTCATTCAATTCCAACAACATTTAAAAAAATTAAACCCAACAATTTCAATCAATAAGAAATCAAACCAAGTCTCAATCAAGCTCAAATACATCAACCAATGTTCAATCCATCACACGTATCATAAAATCAACCAAGCATTTCTTTCAATCATATATTTTAAGCTTCAAACATCAAAACATATATAATGCCCGATGTATGGTAATTACTATTTTACCCTTATACTTTTCTATTATTTTTGAAAATGCCCCTGATCTTCCTATAAAATTCCCAATGTATCCCTACATGTGAAATGACTATTTTGCCCTTGGTTATTTGAATATTTCCACATAGTACCCCTTGTTTCTAGCCATGGCCGAACGGCCCTCATTCAATTCCACAACATTTCAACAAATTAAACCCAACAATTTCAATCAATAACAAATCAAACCAAGTCTCAATCAAGCTCAAGTACATCAACCAAAGTTCAATCCATCACACGTATCATAAAATGAACCAAACATTTCTTTCAATCATATATTTTAAGCTACTAACATCAAAACATATAAAATGCCCGATGTATGGGTAATTACTATTTTACCCTTATACTTTTCTATTATTTCCGAAAATGCCCCTGATCTTCCTATAAAATTCCCAGAGTATCCCTCCATGTGAAATGACTTTTTGCCCTTGCTTATTTGAAAATGTCCACATAGTACCCCTTGTTTCTAGCCATGGTCGAATGGCCCTCATTCAATTCCAACAACATTTCAACAAATTCAACCCAACAATTTCAATAAATAACATATCAATCCAAGTCTCAATCAAGCTCAAATACATCAACCAATGTTCAACCCATCACACAAATCATAAAATCAACCTAACATTTCTTTCAATAATTTATTTTAAGCTTCAAACATCAAAACATATAACCGATGTATGGGTAATTACTATTTTACCCTTATACTTTTCTATTATTTCCAAGAATGCCCCTGATTTTCCTATAAAATTCCCAAAGTATCCCTCCATGTGAAATGACTGTTTTTCCCTTGGTTATTTGAAAATTTCCACATAGTACCCCTTGTTTCTAGCCATGGCCGAATGGCCCTCATTCAATTCCAACAACATTTCAACAAATTCAACCCAACAATTTCAATCAATAACAAATCAAACCAAGTCTCAATCAAGCTCAAATACATCGACCAAAGTTCAATCCACCACACATATCATAAAATCAACCAAACATTTCTTTCAATCATTTATTTTAAGCTTCAAACATCAAAACATATAACCGATGTATGGGTAATTACTATTTTACCCTTATACTTTTCTATTATTTCCAAGAATGCCCCTGATCTTCCTATAAAATTCCCAAAGTATCCGTCCATGCGAAATGACTATTTTGCCCTTGGTTATTTGAAAATTTCCACATAGTACCCCTTGTTTCTAGCCATGGCCGAATGGCCCTCATTCAATTCCAACAACATTTCAACAAATTCAACCCAACAATTTCAATCAATAACAAATCAAACCAAGTCTCAATCAAGCTCAAATACATCGACCAAAGTTCAATCCACCACACATATCATAAAATCAACCAAACATTTGTTTCAATCATTTATTTTAAGCTTCAAAGATCAAAACATATAAAATGCCCGATGTATGGGTAATTACTATTTTGCCCTTATACTGTTCTATTATTTCTAAAAATGCCCCTGATCTTCCTATTAAATTCCCAAAGTATCCCTCCATGTGAAATGACTGTTTTGCCCTTGGTTATTTGAAAATTTCCACATAGTACCCCTTGTTTCTTACCATGGCCGAATGACCCTCATTCAATTCCAACAACATTTCAAAAAATTAAACCCAACAATTTCAATCAATAACAAATCAAACCAAGTCTCAATCAAGCTCAAATACATCAACCAAAGTTCAATCCATCACACGTATCATAAAATCAACCAAGCATTTCTTTCAATCATATATTTTAAGCTTCAAACATCAAAACATATATAATGCCCGATGTATGGTAATTACTATTTTACCCTTATACTTTTCTATTATTTTCGAAAATGCCCCTGATCTTCCTATAAAATTCCCAATGTATCCCTACATGTGAAATGACTATTTTGCCCTTGGTTATTTGAATATTTCCACATAGTACCCCTTGTTTCTAGCCATGGCCGAACGGCCCTCATTCAATTCCACAACATTTCAACAAATTAAACCCAACAATTTCAATCAATAACAAATCAAACCAAGTCTCAATCAAGCTCAAATACATCAACCAAAGTTCAATCCATCACACGTATCATAAAATCAACCAAACATTTCTTTCAATCATATATTTTAAGCTACTAACATCAAAACATATAAAATGCCCGATGTATGGGTAATTACTATTTTACCCTTATACTTTTCTATTATTTCTGAAAATGCCCCTGATCTTCCTATTAAATTCCCAAAGTATCCCTCCATGTGAAATGACTGTTTTGCCCTTGGTTATTTGAAAATTTCCACATAGTACCCCTTGTTTCTTACCATGGCCGAATGGCCCTCATTCAATTCCAACAACATTTCAAAAAATTAAACCCAACAATTTCAATCAATAACAAATCAAACCAAGTCTCAATCAAGCTCAAATACATCAACCAAAGTTCAATCCATCACACGTATCATAAAATCAACCAAGCATTTCTTTCAATCATATATTTTAAGCTTCAAACATCAAAACATATATAATGCCCGATGTATGGGTAATTACTATTTTACCCTTATACTTTTCTATTATTTTCGAAAATGCCCCTGATCTTCCTATAAAATTCCCAATGTATCCCTACATGTGAAATGACTATTTTGCCCTTGGTTATTTGAATATTTCCACATAGTACCCCTTGTTTCTAGCCATGGCCGAACGGCCCTCATTCAATTCCAAAACATTTCAACAAATTAAACCCAACAATTTCCATCAATAACAAATCAAACCAAGTCTCAATCAAGCTCAAGTACATCAACCAAAGTTCAATCCATCACACGTATCATAAAATGAACCAAACATTTCTTTCAATCATATATTTTAAGCTACTAACATCAAAACATATAAAATGCCTGATGTATGGGTAATTACTATTTTACCCTTAGACTTTTCTATTATTTCCGAAAATGCCCCTGATCTTCCTATAAAATTCCCAGAGTATCCCTCCATGTGAAATGACTGTTTTGCCCTTGCTTATTTGAAAATGTCCACATAGTACCCCTTGTTTCTAGCCATGGTCGAATGGCCCTCATTCAATTCCAACAACATTTCAACAAATTCAACCCAACAATTTCAATAAATAACATATCAAACCAAGTCTCAATCAAGCTCAAATACATCAACCAAAGTTCAACCCATCACACAAATCATAAAATCAACCAAACATTTCTTTCAATCATTTATTTTAAGCTTCAAACATCAAAACATATAACCGATGTATGGGTAATTACTATTTTACCCTTATACTTTTCTATTATTTCCAAGAATGCCCCTGATCTTCCTATAAAATTCCCAAGGTATCCCTCCATGCGAAATGACTATTTTGCCCTTGGTTATTTGAAAATTTCCACATAGTACCCCTTGTTTCTAGCCATGGCCGAATGGCCGTCATTCAATTCCAACAACATTTCACCAAATTCAACCCAACAATTCCAATCAATAACAAATCAAACCAAGTCTCAATCAAGCTCAAATGCACCAACCAAAGTTCAATCCATCACATAAATCATAAAATAAACCAAACATTTGTTTCAATAATTTACTTTATGCTTCAAACATCAAACCATATAAAATGCCCGATATATGGGTAATTACTATTTTACCCTTATACTTTCCTATTATTTCCGAAATTGCCCCTGATCTTCCTATAAAATTCCTAATGTATCCCTACATGTGAAATGACTGTTTTGCCCTTGGTTATTTGAAAATTTCTGCATAGTACCCCTTGTTTCTAACCATGGCCGAATGGCCCTCTTTCAATTCCAACAAAATTTTAACAAATTCAACCCAACAAGTTCAATCAAGAACAAATCAAACCAAGTCTCAATCAAGCTCAAATACATCAACCAAAGTTCAATCCATCACACATATCATAAAATCAACGAAACATTTGTTTCAATCATTTACTTTAAGCTTCAAACATCAAAACATATAAAATGCCCGATGTTTGGGTAATTACTCTTTTACCCTTATACTTTTTTGTTATTTTCGAAAATGCCCCTGATCTTCCTGTAGAATTCCCAATGTATCCCTACATGTGAAATGACTATTTTGCCCTTGGTTATTTGAAAATTTCCCTATAGTACCCCTTGTTTCTAGCCATGGCCGAATGGCCGTCATTCAATTCCAACAACATTTCAACAAATTCAACCCAACAATTTCAATCAATAACAAATCAAACCATGTCTCAATCAAGCTCAAATACACCAACCAAAGTTCAATCCATCACACAAATCATAAAATAAACCAAACATTTGTTTCAATCATTTATTTTAAGCTTCAAACATGAAAACATATAAAATGCCCGATCGATGGGTAATTACTATTTTACCATTATACTTTTCTATTATTTCCGAAAATGCCCTTGATCTTCCTCTAAAATTCCCAAAGTATCCCTCCATGTGAAATGACTGTTTTGGCCTTGGTTATTTGAAAATTTCCACATAGTACCCCTTATTTCTAGCCTTGGCCGAATGGCCGTCATTCAATTCCAACAACATTTCAACAAATTCAACCCAACAATTCCAATCAATAACAAATCAAACCAAGTCTCAATCAAGCTCAAATGCACCAACCAAAGTTCAATCCATCACATAAATCATAAAATAAACCAAACATTTGTTTCAATAATTTACTTTATGCTTCAAACATCAAACCATATAAAATGCCCGATATATGGGTAATTACTATTTTACCCTTATACTTTTCTATTATTCACAAAAATGCCCCTGATCTTCCTATAAAATTACCAATGTATCCCTACATGTGAAATGACTGTTTTGCCCTTGGTTATTTGAAAATTTCTGCATAGTACCCCTTGTTTCTAACCATGGCCGAATGGCCCTCTTTCAATTCCAACAAAATTTTAACAAATTCAACCCAACAAGTTCAATCAAGAACAAATCAAACCAAGTCTCAATCAAGCTCAAATACATCAACCAAAGATCAATCCATCACACATATCATAAAATCAACCAAACATTTGTTTCAATCATTTATTTTAAGCTTCGAACATCAAAACATATAAAATGCCCGATGTTTGGGTAATTACTCTTTTACCCTTATACTTTTTTGTTATTTTCGAAAATGCCCCTGATCTTCCTGTAGAATTCCCAATGTATCCCTACATGTGAAATGACTATTTTGCCCTTGGTTATTTGAAAATTTCCACATAGTACCCCTTGTTTCTAGCCATGGCCGAATGGCCGTCATTCAATTCCAACAACATTTCAACAAATTCAACCCAACAATTTCATTCAATAACAAATCAAACCATGTCTCAATCAAGCTCAAATACACCAACCAAAGTTCAATCCATCACACAAATCATAAAATAAACCAAACATTTGTTTCAATCATTTATTTTAAGCTTCAAACATCAAAACATATAAAATGCCCGATGTATGGATAATTACTATTTTACCCTTATACTTTTCTATTATTTTCGAAGATGCCCCTGATCTTCCTATAAAATTCCCAATGTATCCCTCCATGTGAAATGACTGTTTTGGCCTTGGTTATTTGAAAATTTCCACATAGTACCCCTTATTTCTAGCCATGGCCGAATGGCCGTCATTCAATTCCAACAACATTTCAACATATTCAACCCAACAATTTCAATCAATACCAAATCAAACCAAGTCTCAATCAACCTCAAATACATCAACCAAAGTTCAATCCATGACACATATCATAAAATCAAACAAACATTTGTTTCAATCATTTATTTTAAGCTTCAAACATCAAAACAAATAAAATGCCCGATGTATGGGTAATTACTATTTTACCCTTAAACTTGTCTATTATTTCCGAAAATGCCCCTGATCTTCCTATAAAATTCAATGTATCCCTACATGTGAAATGATTGTTTTGCCCTTGGTTATTTGAAAATTTCTGTATAGTACCCCTTGTTTCTAACCATGGCCGAATGGCCCTCTTTCAATTCCAACAAAATTTTAACAAATTCAACCCAACAAGTTCAATCAAGAACAAATCAAACCAAGTCTCAATCAAGCTCAAATACATCAACCAAAGTTCAATCCATCACACATATCATAAAATCAACCAAACATTTGTTTCAATCATTTATTTTAAGCTTCAAACATCAAAACATATAAAATGCCCGATGTTTGGGTAATTACTCTTTTACCCTTATACTTTTTTGTTATTTTCGAAAATGCCCCTGATCTTCCTGTAGAATTCCCAATGTATCCCTACATGTGAAATGACTATTTTGCCCTTGGTTATTTGAAAATTTCCACATAGTACCCCTGGTTTCTAGCCATGGCCGAATGGCCGTCATTCAATTCCAACAACATTTCAACAAATTCAACCCAACAATTTCAATCAATAACAAATCAAACCATGTCTCAATCAAGCTCAAATACACCAACCAAAGTTCAATCCATCACACAAATCATAAAATAAACCAAACATTTCTTTCAATCATTTATTTTAAGCTTCAAACATGAAAACATATAAAATGCCCGATCTACGGGTAATTACTAGTTTACCATTATACTTTTCTATTATTTTCGAAAATGCCCTTGATCTTCCTCTAAAATTCGCAAAGTATCCCTCCATGTGAAATGACTGTTTTGGCCTTGGTTATTTGAAAATTTCCACATAGTACCCCTTATTTCTAGCCATGGCCGAATGGCCGTCATTCAATTCCAACAACATTTCAACAAATTCAACCCAACAATTCCAATCAATAACAAATCAAACCAAGTCTCAATCAAGCTCAAATACACCAACCAAAGTTCAATCCATCACATAAATCATAAAATAAACCAAACATTTGTTTCAATAATTTACTTTAAGCTTCAAACATCAAGCCATATAAAATGCCCGATATATGGGTAATTACTATTTTACCCTTATACTTTTCTGTTATTTCCGAAAATGCCCCTGATCTTCCTATAAAATTCCCAATGTATCCCTACATGTGAAATGACTGTTTTGCCCTTGGTTATTTGAAAATTTCTGCATAGTACCCCTTGTTTCTAACCATGGCCGAACGGCCCTCTTTCAATTCCAACAAAATTTTAACAAATTCAACCCAACAAGTTCAATCAAGAACAAATCAAACCAAGTCTTAATCAAGCTCAAATACATCAACCAAAGTTCAATCCATCACACATATCATAAAATCTACCAAACATTTGTTTCAATCATTTATTTTAAGCTTCAAACATCAAAACATATAAAATGCCCGATGTTTGGGTAATTACTCTTTTACCCTTATACTTTTTTCTTATTTTCGAAAATGCCCCTGATCTTCCTGTAGAATTCCCAATGTATCCCTACATGTGAAATGACTATTTTGCCCTTGGTTATTTGAAAATTTCCACATAGTACCCCTTGTTTCTAGCCATCGCCGAATGGCCGTTATTCAATTCCAACAACATTTCAACAAATTAAACCCAACAATTTCAATCAGTAACAAATCAAACCATGTCTCAATCAAGCTCAAATACATCAACCAAAGTTCAATCCAACACACATATCATAAAATAAACCAAACATTTGTTTCAATCATTTATTTTAAGCTTCAAACATCAAAACTTATAAAATGCCCGATGTAAGGGTAATTACTATTTTACCCATATACTTTTCCATTATTTTCGAAGATGCCCCTGATCTTCCTATAAAATTCCCAATGTATCCCTACATGTGAAATGACTATTTTACCCTTAGTTATTTGAAAATTTCCACATAGTACCCCCTATTTCTAGCCATATGCGAACGACCCTCATTCAATTCCAACAACATTTCAACAAATTCAACCCAACAATTTCAATCAATAACAAATCAAACCAAGTCTCAATCAAGCTCAAATACATCAACCAAAGTTCAATCCATCACACATATCATAAAATCAACCAAACATTTGTTTCAATCATTTATTTTAAGCTTCAAACATCAAAACATATAAAATGCCCGATGTATGGATAATTACTATTTTACCCTTATACTTTTCTATTATTTTCGAAGATGCCCCTGATCTTCCTATAAAATTCCCAATGTATCCCTCCATGTGAAATGACTGTTTTGGCCTTGGTTATTTGAAAATTTCCACATAGTACCCCTTATTTCTAGCCATGGCCGAATGGCCGTCATTCAATTCCAACAACATTTCAACATATTCAACCCAACAATTTCAATCAATACCAAATCAAACCAAGTCTCAATCAACCTCAAATACATCAACCAAAGTTCAATCCATGACACATATCATAAAATCAACCAAACATTTGTTTCAATCATTTATTTTAAGCTTCAAACATCAAAACAAATAAAATGCCCGATGTATGGGTAATTACTATTTTACCCTTAAACTTGTCTATTATTTCCGAAAATGCCCCTGATCTTCCTATAAAATTCCCAATGTATCCCTCCATTTGAAACGACTCTTTTGCCCTTGATTATTTGAAAATTTCCACACAGTACCCCTTGTTTCTAGGCATGGTCAAATGGCCCTCATTCAATTCCAAGAACATTTCAACAAATTCAACCCAACAATTTCAATCAATAACAAATCAAACCAAGTCTCAATCAAGCTCAAATACATCAACCAAAGTTCAATCCATCACACATATCATAAAATCAACCAGACATTTGTTTCCATCATTTATTTTAGGGTTCAAACATCGAAACATACAAAAAGCCCGATGTATGGGTAATTACTATTTTACCCCTATACCTGTCTATTATTTCTGAAAACGTCCCTGATCTTCCTAAAAAATTTCCAATGTATCCCTCCATGTGAAATGACTATTTTGCCCTTGGTTATTTGAAAATTTCCACATAGTACCCCTTGTTTCTAGCCATGGCCGAATGGCTGTCATTCAATTCTAACAACATTTCAACAAATTCAACCCAACAATTTCAATCAATAACAAATCAAACCAAGTCTCAATCAAGCTCAAATACATCAACCAAAGTTCAATCCATCACACATATCATAAAATCAACCAAACATTTGTTTCAATCATTTATTTTAAGCTTCAAACATCAAAACTTATAAAATGCCCGATGTTTGGGTTATTACTATTTTACCCTTATACTTTTCTATTATTTCCGAAGTTGCCCCTGATCTTCCTATAAAATTCCCAATGTATCCCTACATGTGAAATGACTATTTTGCCCTTCGTTAGTTGAAATTTTCCACATAGTACCCCATGTTTCTAGCCTAGGCCGAATGGCCCTCATTCAATTCCAACAACATTTCAACAATTTCAATCAATAACAAATCAAACCAAGTCTCAATCAAGCTCAAATACATCAACCAAAGTTCAATCCATCACACATATCATAAAATCAACCAAGCATTTGTTTCAATCATTTATTTTAAACTTTAAATATCAAAACATATAAAATGCCCGATGTATGGGTAATTACTATTTTACCGTTATAATTTTCTATTATTTCCGAAAGTGCCCCTGATCTTCCTATAAAATTCCCAATGTATCCCTACATGTGAAATGACTATTTTGCCCTTGGTTATTTGAAATTTTCCACATAGTACCCCTTGTTTCTAGCCATGGCCGAATGGCCCTCATTCAATTCCAACAACATTACAACAATTTCAACCGAACAATTTCAATCAATAACAAATCAAACCAAGTCTCAATCAAGCTCAAATACATCAACCAAAGTTCAATCCATTACACATATCATAAAATCAACCAAACATTTATTTCAATCATTTACTTTAAGCTTCAAATATCAAAACTTATAAAATGCCCGATGTATGGGTAATTACTATTTTACCTTTATACTTTTCTATTATTTCCGAAGATGCCCCTGATCTTCGTATAAAATTCCCAATGTATCCCTACATGTGAAATGACTATATTGCCTTTGGTTATTTGAAATTTTCCACATAGTACCCCTTGTTTCTAGCCATGGCCGAAAGACCCTCATTCAATTCCAACAACATTTCAACAAATTCAACCCAACAATTTCAATCAATAACAAATCAAACCAAGTCTCAATCAAGCTCAAATACATCAACCAAAGTTCAATCTATTACACATATCATAAAATCAACCAAACATTTGTTTCAATCGTTTATTTTATGCTTCAAACATCAAAACATATAAAATGCCCGATGTATGGGTAATTACTATTTTAGCCTGATACTTTTATATTATTTCCGAAGATGCCCCTGATCTTCCTATAAAATTCCCAATGTATCCCTACATGTGAAATGACTATTTTGCCCTTGGTTATTTGAAATTTTCCACATAGTACCCCTTGCTTCTAGCCATGGCCGAATGGCCCTCATTCAATTCCAACAACATTTCAACAATTTCAATCAATAACAAACCAAACCAAGTCTCAATCAAGCTCAAATACATCAACCAAAGTTCAATCCATCACACATATCAGAAAATCAACCAAACATTTGTTTCAATAATTTATTTTAAGCTTCAAATATCAAAACATATAAAATGCCCGATGTGTGGGTAATTACTATTTTACCCTTATAATTTTCTAGTATTTCTGAAAGTGCCCCTGATCTTCCTATAAAATTCCCACTGTATCCCTACATGTGAAATGACTATTTTGCCCTTGGTTATTTGAAATTTTCCACATAGTACCCCTTGTTTCTAGCCATGGCCGAATGGCCCTCATTCAATTCCAACAACATTACAACAATTTCAACCCAACAATTTCAATCAATAACAAATCAAACCAAGTCTCAATCAAGCTCAAATACATCCATCAAAGTTCAATCCGTCACACATATCATAAAATCAACCAAACATTTGTTTCAATCATTTATTTTAAGCTTCAAACATCAAAGCATATAAGATGCCCGATGTGTGGGTAATTACTATTTTACCCTTATACTTTTCTATTATTACTAACAATGCCCCTGGTATTCCTATAAAATTCCCAATGTATCCCTACATGTGAAATGACTATTTTGCCCTTGGTTATTTGAAAATTTCCACATAGTAACCCTTGTTTCTAGCCATCGCCAAATGGCCCTCATTCAATTCCAACAACATTTCAACAAATTCAACCTGACAATTTCAATCAATAACAAATCAAACCAAGTCTAAATGAAGCTCAAATACATCAACCAAAGTTCAATCTATCATACATATCATAAAATCAACCAAACATTTGTTTCAATCATTTTTTTTAAGCTTCAAACATCAAAACATATAAAATGCCCGATGTATGGGTAATTACTATTTTACCCTTATACTTTTCTATCATTTCCGAAAATGCCCCCGATCTTCCTATAAAATTCCCAATGTATCCCTACATGTGAAATGACTATTTTGCCGTAGGTTATTTGAAATTTTCCACATGGTACCCCTTGTTTCTAGCCATGGCCGAATGGCCCTCATTCAATTCAAACAACATTTCACCAAATTCAACCCAACAAGTTCAATCAATAACAAATCAAACCAAGTCTCAATCAAGCTCAAATACATCAACCAAAGTTCAATCCATCACACATATCATAAAATCAACCAAACATTTGTTTCAATCATTTATTTTAAGCTTCAAACATCAAAACATATAAAATGCCCGATGTATGGATAATTACTATTTTACCCTTATACTTTTCTATTATTTTCGAAGATGCCCCTGATCTTCCTATAAAATTCCCAATGTATCCCTCCATGTGAAATGACTGTTTTGGCCTTGGTTATTTGAAAATTTCCACATAGTACCCCTTATTTCTAGCCATGGCCGAATGGCCGTCATTCAATTCCAACAACATTTCAACATATTCAACCCAACAATTTCAATCAATACCAAATCAAACCAAGTCTCAATCAACCTCAAATACATCAACCAAAGTTCAATCCATGACACATATCATAAAATCAACCAAACATTTGTTTCAATCATTTATTTTAAGCTTCAAACATCAAAACAAATAAAATGCCCGATGTATGGGTAATTACTATTTTACCCTTAAACTTGTCTATTATTTCCGAAAATGCCCCTGATCTTCCTATAAAATTCCCAATGTATCCCTCCATTTGAAACGACTCTTTTGCCCTTGATTATTTGAAAATTTCCACACAGTACCCCTTGTTTCTAGGCATGGTCAAATGGCCCTCATTCAATTCCAAGAACATTTCAACAAATTCAACCCAACAATTTCAATCAATAACAAATCAAACCAAGTCTCAATCAAGCTCAAATACATCAACCAAAGTTCAATCCATCACACATATCATAAAATCAACCAGACATTTGTTTCCATCATTTATTTTAGGGTTCAAACATCGAAACATACAAAAAGCCCGATGTATGGGTAATTACTATTTTACCCCTATACCTGTCTATTATTTCTGAAAACGTCCCTGATCTTCCTAAAAAATTTCCAATGTATCCCTCCATGTGAAATGACTATTTTGCCCTTGGTTATTTGAAAATTTCCACATAGTACCCCTTGTTTCTAGCCATGGCCGAATGGCTGTCATTCAATTCTAACAACATTTCAACAAATTCAACCCAACAATTTCAATCAATAACAAATCAAACCAAGTCTCAATCAAGCTCAAATACATCAACCAAAGTTCAATCCATCACACATATCATAAAATCAACCAAACATTTGTTTCAATCATTTATTTTAAGCTTCAAACATCAAAACTTATAAAATGCCCGATGTTTGGGTTATTACTATTTTACCCTTATACTTTTCTATTATTTCCGAAGTTGCCCCTGATCTTCCTATAAAATTCCCAATGTATCCCTACATGTGAAATGACTATTTTGCCCTTCGTTAGTTGAAATTTTCCACATAGTACCCCATGTTTCTAGCCTAGGCCGAATGGCCCTCATTCAATTCCAACAACATTTCAACAATTTCAATCAATAACAAATCAAACCAAGTCTCAATCAAGCTCAAATACATCAACCAAAGTTCAATCCATCACACATATCATAAAATCAACCAAGCATTTGTTTCAATCATTTATTTTAAACTTTAAATATCAAAACATATAAAATGCCCGATGTATGGGTAATTACTATTTTACCGTTATAATTTTCTATTATTTCCGAAAGTGCCCCTGATCTTCCTATAAAATTCCCAATGTATCCCTACATGTGAAATGACTATTTTGCCCTTGGTTATTTGAAATTTTCCACATAGTACCCCTTGTTTCTAGCCATGGCCGAATGGCCCTCATTCAATTCCAACAACATTACAACAATTTCAACCGAACAATTTCAATCAATAACAAATCAAACCAAGTCTCAATCAAGCTCAAATACATCAACCAAAGTTCAATCCATTACACATATCATAAAATCAACCAAACATTTATTTCAATCATTTACTTTAAGCTTCAAATATCAAAACTTATAAAATGCCCGATGTATGGGTAATTACTATTTTACCTTTATACTTTTCTATTATTTCCGAAGATGCCCCTGATCTTCGTATAAAATTCCCAATGTATCCCTACATGTGAAATGACTATATTGCCTTTGGTTATTTGAAATTTTCCACATAGTACCCCTTGTTTCTAGCCATGGCCGAAAGACCCTCATTCAATTCCAACAACATTTCAACAAATTCAACCCAACAATTTCAATCAATAACAAATCAAACCAAGTCTCAATCAAGCTCAAATACATCAACCAAAGTTCAATCTATTACACATATCATAAAATCAACCAAACATTTGTTTCAATCGTTTATTTTATGCTTCAAACATCAAAACATATAAAATGCCCGATGTATGGGTAATTACTATTTTAGCCTGATACTTTTATATTATTTCCGAAGATGCCCCTGATCTTCCTATAAAATTCCCAATGTATCCCTACATGTGAAATGACTATTTTGCCCTTGGTTATTTGAAATTTTCCACATAGTACCCCTTGCTTCTAGCCATGGCCGAATGGCCCTCATTCAATTCCAACAACATTTCAACAATTTCAATCAATAACAAACCAAACCAAGTCTCAATCAAGCTCAAATACATCAACCAAAGTTCAATCCATCACACATATCAGAAAATCAACCAAACATTTGTTTCAATAATTTATTTTAAGCTTCAAATATCAAAACATATAAAATGCCCGATGTGTGGGTAATTACTATTTTACCCTTATAATTTTCTAGTATTTCTGAAAGTGCCCCTGATCTTCCTATAAAATTCCCACTGTATCCCTACATGTGAAATGACTATTTTGCCCTTGGTTATTTGAAATTTTCCACATAGTACCCCTTGTTTCTAGCCATGGCCGAATGGCCCTCATTCAATTCCAACAACATTACAACAATTTCAACCCAACAATTTCAATCAATAACAAATCAAACCAAGTCTCAATCAAGCTCAAATACATCCATCAAAGTTCAATCCGTCACACATATCATAAAATCAACCAAACATTTGTTTCAATCATTTATTTTAAGCTTCAAACATCAAAGCATATAAGATGCCCGATGTGTGGGTAATTACTATTTTACCCTTATACTTTTCTATTATTACTAACAATGCCCCTGGTATTCCTATAAAATTCCCAATGTATCCCTACATGTGAAATGACTATTTTGCCCTTGGTTATTTGAAAATTTCCACATAGTAACCCTTGTTTCTAGCCATCGCCAAATGGCCCTCATTCAATTCCAACAACATTTCAACAAATTCAACCTGACAATTTCAATCAATAACAAATCAAACCAAGTCTAAATGAAGCTCAAATACATCAACCAAAGTTCAATCTATCATACATATCATAAAATCAACCAAACATTTGTTTCAATCATTTTTTTTAAGCTTCAAACATCAAAACATATAAAATGCCCGATGTATGGGTAATTACTATTTTACCCTTATACTTTTCTATCATTTCCGAAAATGCCCCCGATCTTCCTATAAAATTCCCAATGTATCCCTACATGTGAAATGACTATTTTGCCGTAGGTTATTTGAAATTTTCCACATGGTACCCCTTGTTTCTAGCCATGGCCGAATGGCCCTCATTCAATTCAAACAACATTTCACCAAATTCAACCCAACAAGTTCAATCAATAACAAATCAAACCAAGTCTCAATCAAGCTCAAATACATCAACCAAAGTTCAATCTATCACACATATCATAAAATCAACCAAACATTTGTTTCAATCATTTATTTTAGGCTTCAAACATCGAAACATACAAAAAGCCCGATGTATGGGTAATTACTATTTTACCCCTATACCTGTCTATTATTTCTGAAAACGCCCCTGATCTTCCTAAAAAATTCCCAATGTATCCCTCCATGTGAAATGACTATTTTGCCCTTGGTTATTTGAAAATTTCCACATAGTACCCCTTGTTTCTAGCCATGGCCGAATGGCTGTCATTCAATTCTAACAACATTTCAACAAATTCAACCCAACAATTTCAATCAATAACAAATCAAACCAAGTCTCAATCAAGCTCAAATACATCAACCAAATTTCAATCCATCACACATATCATAAAATCAACCAAACATTTGTTTCATTCGTTTATTTTAAGCTTGAAACATCAAAACATATAAAATGCCCGATGTATGGGTAATTACTATTTTACCCTTATACTTTTCTATTATTTCTGAAAATGCCCCTGATATTCCTATAAAATTCCTAATGCATCCCTACATGTGAAATGACTATTTTGCCCTTGGTTATTTGAAAATTTCCACATAGTACCCCTTGTTTCTAGACATGGCCGAATGGCCCTCATTCAATTCCAACAACATTTCAACAAATTCAACCCAAAAATTTCAGTCAATAACAAATCAAACCAAGTCTCAATCAAGCTCAAATACACCAACCAAAGTTCATTCCATCACACAAATCATAAAATAAACCAAACATTTCTTTCAATCATTTATTTTAAGCTTCAAACATGGAAACATATAAAATGCCCGATCTATGGGTAATTACTATTTTACCATTATACTTTTCTATTATTTCCGAAAATGCCCTTGATCTTCCTCTAAAATTCCCAAAGTATCCCTCCATGTGAAATGACTGTTTTGGCCTTGGTTATTTGAAAATTTCCACATAGTACCCCTTATTTCTAGCCATGGCCGAATGGCCGTCATTCAATTCCAACAACATTTCAACAAATTCAACCAGACAATTTCAATCAATAACAAATCAAACCAAGTCTCAATCAAGATCCAATACATCAACCAAAGTTCAATCCATGACACATATCATAAAATCAACGAAACATTTGTTTCAATCATTTATTTAAGCTTCAAACATCAAAACATATAAAATGCCCGATGTATGGGTAATTACTATTTTACCCTTAAACTTGTCTATTATTTCCGAAAATGCCCCTGATCTTCCTATAAAATTCCCAATGTATCCCTCCATTTGAAACGACTCTTTTGCCCTTGGTTATTTGAAAATTTCCACATAGTACCCCTTGTTTCTAGGCATGGTCGAATGGCCCTCATTCAATTCCAACAACATTTCAACAAATTCAATCAATAACATATCAAACCAAGTCTCAATCAAGCTCAAATACATCAACCAAAGTTCAATCCATCACACATATCATAAATTCAACCAGACATTTGTTTCAATCTTATATTTTAGGCTTCAAACATCGAAACATACAAAAAGCCCGATGTATGGGTAATTACTATTTTACCCCTATACCTGTCTATTATTTCTGAAAACGCCCCTGATCTTCCGAAAAAATTCCCAATGTATCCCTCAATGTGAAATGACTATTTTGCCCTTGGTTATTTGAAAATTTCCACATAGTACCCCTTGTTTCTAGCCATGGCCGAATGGCTGTCATTCAATTCTAACAACATTTCAACAAATTCAACCCAACAATTTCAATCAATAACAAATCAAACCAAGTCTCAATCAAGCTCAAATACATCAACCAAAGTTCAATCCATCACACATATCATAAAATCAACCAAACATTTGTTTCAATCATTTATTTTAAGCTTCAAACATCAAAACTTATAAAATGCCCGATGTTTGGGTTATTACTATTTTACCCTTATACTTTTCTATTATTTCAGAAGTTGCCCCTGATCTTCCTATAAAATTCCCAATGTATCCCTACATGTGAAATGACTATTTTGCCCTTCGTTAGTTGAAATTTTCCACATAGTACCCCATGTTTCTAGCCATGGCCGAATGACCCTCATTCAATTCCAACAACATTTCAACAATTTCAATCAATAACAAATCAAACCAAGTCTCAATCAAGCTCAAATACATCAACCAAAGTTCAATCCATCACACATATCATAAAATCAACCAAACATTTGTTTCAATCATTTATTTTAAACTTTAAATATCAAAACATATAAAATGCCCGATGTATGGGTAATTACTATTTTACCCTTATAATTTTCTATTATTTCCGAAAGTGCCCCTGATCTTCCTATAAAATTCCCAATGTATCCCTACATGTGAAATGACTATTTTGCCTTTGGTTATTTGAAATTTTCCACATAGTACCCCTTGTTTCTAGCCATGGCCGAATGGCCCTCATTCAATTCCAACAACATTTCAACAAATTCAACCCAACAATTTCAATCAATAACAAATCAAACCAAGTCTCAATCAAGCTCAAATACATCAACCAAAGTTCAATCCATTACATATCTCATAAAATCAACCAAACATTTGTTTCAATCGTTTATTTTATGCTTCAAACATCAAATACTATAAAATGCCCGATGTATGGGTAATTAGTGTTTTAGCCTGATACTTTTATATTATTTCCGAAGATGCCCCTGATCATCCTATAAAATTCCCAATGTATCCCTACATGTGAAATGACTATTTTGCCCTTGGTTATTTGAAATTTTCCACATAGTACCCCTTGCTTCTAGCCATGGCCGAATGGCCCTCATTCAATTCCAACAACATTTCAACAATTTCAATCAATAACAAACCAAACCAAGTCTCAATCAAGCTCAAATACATCAACCAAAGTTCAATCCATCACACATATCATAAAATCAACCAAACATTTGTTTCAATCATTTATTTTAAACTTCAAATATCAAAACATATAAAATGCCCAATGTGTGGGTAATTACTATTTTACCCTTATAATTTTCTATTATTTCTGAAAGTGCCCCTGATCTTCCTATAAAATTCACAATGTATCCATACATGTGAAATGACTATTTTGCCCTTGGTTATTTGAAATTTTCCACATAGTACCCCTTGTTTCTAGCCATGGCCGAATGGCCCTCATTCAATTCCAACAACATTACAACAATTTCAACCCAACAATTTCAATCAATAACAAATCAAACCAAGTCTCAATCAAGCTCAAATACATCCATCAAAGTTCAATCCGTCACACATATCATAAAATCAACCAAACATTTGTTTCAATCATTTTTTAAGCTTCAAACATCAACACATATAAAATGCCCGATGTATGGGTAATTACTATTTTACCCTTATACTTTTCTATTATTTCCGAAAATGCCCCTGATCCTCCTATAAAATTCCCAATGTATCCCTACATGTGAAATGACTTTTTTGCCCTTGGTTATTCAAAAATTTCCACATAGTACCCACTGTTTCTAGCCATGGCCGAATGGCCCTCATTCAATTCCAACAACATTTCAACAAATTGAACCCAACAATTTCAATCAATAACAAATCAAACCAAGCCTCAATCAAGCTGAAATACATCCATCAATGTTCAATCCGTCACACATATCATAAAATCAACCAAACATTTGTTTCAATCATTTATTTTAAGCTTCAAACATCAAAACATATAAAATTGCCGGTGTATGGGTAATTACTATTTTACCCTTATACTTTTCTATTATTTCTGAAAATGCCCCTGGTATTCCTATAAAATTCCCAACGTATCCCTACATGTGAAATGACTATTTTGCCCTTGGTTATTTGAAAATTTCCACATAGTACCCCTTGTTTCTAGCCTTGGCCGAATGGCCCTCATTCAATTCCAACAACATTTCAACAAATTCAACTAGACAATTTCAATCAATAACAAATCAAACCAAGTCTAAATGAAGCTCAAATACATGAACCAAAGTTCAATCCATCACACATATCATAAAATCAACCAAACATTTGTTTCAATCATTTTTTTTAAGCTTCAAACATCAAAACTTATAAAATGCCCGATGTGTGGGTTATTACTATTTTACCCTTATACTTTTCTATTATTTTCGAAGATGCCCCTGATATTCCTATAAAATTCGCAATGTATCCCTACATGTGAAATGACTATTTTGCCCTTCGTTAGTTGAAAATTTCCACAAAGTACCCCTTGTTTCTAGCCATGGCCGAATGGCCCTCATTCAATTCCAACAACATTTCAACAAATTCAACCCAACAATTTCAATCAATAATAAATCAAACCAAGTCTCAATCAAGCTCAAATACATCAACCAAAGTTCAATCCATCACACATATCATAAAATCAACCAAACATTTGTTTCAATCATTTATTTTAAACTTCAAACTTCAAAACATATAAAATGCCCGATGTGTGGGTAATTACTATTTTACCCTTATAATTTTCTATTATTTCCGAAAGTGACCCTGATCTTCCTATAAAATTCCCAATGTATCCCCACATGTGAAATGACTATTTTGCCCTAGGTTATTTGAAAATTTCCACATAGTACCCCTTATTTCTAGCCATGGCCGAATGGCCCTCATTCAATTCCAACAACATTACAACAATTTCAACCCAACAATTTCAATCAATAACAAATCAAACCAAGTCTCAATCAAGCTCAAATACATCAACCAAAGTTCAATCCATCACACATATCATAAAATCAACCAAACATTTGTTTCAATCATTTATTTTAAGCTTCAAATATCAAAACATATAAAATGCCCGATGTGTGGGTAATTACTATTTTAACCTTATACATTTCTATTATTTCCGGAAATGCCCCTGATCTTCCTATAAAATTCACAATGTATCCCCACATGTGAAATGACTATTTTGCCCTTGGTTATTTGAAATTTTCCACATAGTACCCCTTGTTTCTAGCGATGGCCGAATGGCCCTCATTCAATTCCAACAACATTTCAACAAATTCAACCCAACAATTTCAATCAATAACAAATCAAACCAAGTCTCAATCAAGCTCAAATACATCAACCAAAGTTCAATCCATCACACATATCATAAAGTCAACCAAACATTTGTTTCAATCATTTATTTTAATCTTCAAATATCAAAACATATAAAATGCCCGATGTATGGGTAATTACTATTTTACCCTTTAAATTTTCTATTATTTCCGAAAGTGCCCCTGATCTTCCTATAAAATTCCCAATGTATCCCTACATGTGAAATGACTATTTTGCCGTTGGTTATTTGAAATTTTCCACATAGTACCCCTTGTTTCTAGCCATGGCCGAATGGCCCTCATTCAATTCCAACAACATTTCAACAAATTCAACCCAACAATTTCAATCAATAACAAATCAAACCAAGTCTCAATCAAGCTCAAATACATCAACCAAAGTTCAATCCATCACACATATCATAAAGTCAACCAAACATTTGTTTCAATCATTTATTTTAATCTTCAAATATCAAAACATATAAAATGCCCGATGTATGGGTAATTACTATTTTACCCTTTAAATTTTCTATTATTTCCGAAAGTGCCCCTGATCTTCCTATAAAATTCCCAATGTATCCCTACATGTGAAATGACTATTTTGCCGTTGGTTATTTGAAATTTTCCACATAGTACCCCTTGTTTCTAGCCATGGCCGAATGGCCCTCATTCAATTCCAACAACATTTCAACAAATTCAACCCAACAATTTCAATCAATAACAAATCAAACCAAGTCTCAATCAAGCTCAAATACATCAACCAAAGTTCAATCCATCACACATATCATAAAGTCAACCAAACATTTGTTTCAATCATTTATTTTAATCTTCAAATATCAAAACATATAAAATGCCCGATGTGTGGGTAATTACTATTTTACCCTTATAATTTTCTATTATTTCCGAAAGTGCCCCTGATCTTCCTATAAAATTCCCAATGTATCCCTACATGTGAAATGACTATTTTGCCCTTGGTTATTTGAAATTTTCCACATAGTACCCCTTGTTTCTAGCGATGGCCGAATGGCCCACATTCAATTCCAACAACATTTCAACAAATTCAAACCAAGAATTTCGATCAATAACAAATCAAACCAAGTCTCAATCATGCTCACATACACCAACCAAATTTCAATCCATCACACATATCATAAAATCAACCAAACATTTGTTTCAATCGTTTATTTTAAGCTTCAAACATCAAAATATATAAAATGCCCGATGTATGGGTAATTACTATTTTACCCTTATACTTTTCTATTATTTTCGAAGATGCCCTTGATCTTCCTATAAAATTCCCAATGTATCCCTACATGTGAAATGACTATTTTGCCCATGGTTATTTGAAATTTTCCACATAGTACCCCTTGTTTCTAGCGATGGCCGAATGACCCTCATTCAATTCCAACAACATTTCAACAAATTCAACCCAACAATTTCAATCAATAACAAATCAAACCAAGTCTCAATCAAGCTCAAATACATCAACCAAAGTTCAATCCATCACACATATCATAAAATCAACCAAACATTTGTTTCAATCATTTATTTTAAACTTCAAATATGAAAACATATAAAATGCCCGATGTATGGGTAATTACTATTTTACCCTTATAATTTTCTATTATTTCCGAAAGTGCCCCTGATCTTCCTATAAAATTCCCAATGTATCCCTACATGTGAAATGACTATTTTGCCCTTGGTTATTTGAAATTTTCCACATAGTACCCCTTGTTTCTAGCCATGGCCGAATGGCCCTCATTCAATTCCAACAACATTTCAACAAATTCAACCCAACAATTTCAATCAATAACAAATCAAACCAAGTCTCAATCAAGCTCAAATACATCAACCAAAGTTCAATCCATCACACATATCATAAAGTCAACCAAACATTTGTTTCAATCATTTATTTTAATCTTCAAATATCAAAACATATAAAATGCCCGATGTATGGGTAATTACTATTTTACCCTTATAATTTTCTATTATTTCCGAAAGTGCCCCTGATCTTCCTATAAAATTCCCAATGTATCCCTACATGTGAAATGACTATTTTGCCGTTGGTTATTTGAAATTTTCCACATAGTACCCCTTGTTTCTAGCCATGGCCGAATGGCCCTCATTCAATTCCAACAACATTTCAACAAATTCAACCCAACAATTTCAATCAATAACAAATCAAACCAAGTCTCAATCAAGCTCAAATACATCAACCAAAGTTCAATCCATCACACATATCATAAAGTCAACCAAACATTTGTTTCAATCATTTATTTTAATCTTCAAATATCAAAACATATAAAATGCCCGATGTATGGGTAATTACTATTTTACCCTTTAAATTTTCTATTATTTCCGAAAGTGCCCCTGATCTTCCTATAAAATTCCCAATGTATCCCTACATGTGAAATGACTATTTTGCCGTTGGTTATTTGAAATTTTCCACATAGTACCCCTTGTTTCTAGCCATGGCCGAATGGCCCTCATTCAATTCCAACAACATTTCAACAAATTCAACCCAACAATTTCAATCAATAACAAATCAAACCAAGTCTCAATCAAGCTCAAATACATCAACCAAAGTTCAATCCATCACACATATCATAAAGTCAACCAAACATTTGTTTCAATCATTTATTTTAATCTTCAAATATCAAAACATATAAAATGCCCGATGTATGGGTAATTACTATTTTACCCTTATAATTTTCTATTATTTCCGAAAGTGCCCCTGATCTTCCTATAAAATTCCCAATGTATCCCTACATGTGAAATGACTATTTTGCCCTTGGTTATTTGAAATTTTCCACATAGTACCCCTTGTTTCTAGCGATGGCCGAATGGCCCACATTCAATTCCAACAACATTTCAACAAATTCAAACCAAGAATTTCGATCAATAACAAATCAAACCAAGTCTCAATCAAGCTCACATACACCAACCAAATTTCAATCCATCACACATATCATAAAATCAACCAAACATTTGTTTCAATCGTTTATTTTAAGCTTCAAACATCAAAATATATAAAATGCCCGATGTATGGGTAATTACTATTTTACCCTTATACTTTTCTATTATTTTCGAAGATGCCCTTGATCTTCCTATAAAATTCCCAATGTATCCCTACATGTGAAATGACTATTTTGCCCATGGTTATTTGAAATTTTCCACATAGTACCCCTTGTTTCTAGCGATGGCCGAATGACCCTCATTCAATTCCAACAACATTTCAACAAATTCAACCCAACAATTTCAATCAATAACAAATCAAACCAAGTCTCAATCAAGCTCAAATACATCAACCAAAGTTCAATCCATCACACATATCATAAAATCAACCAAACATTTGTTTCAATCATTTATTTTAAACTTCAAATATCAAAACATATAAAATGCCCGACGTATGGGTAATTACTATTTTACCCTTATAATTTTCTATTATTTCCGAAAGTGCCCCTGATCTTCCTATAAAATTCCCAATGTATCCCTACATGTGAAATGACTATTTTGCCCTTGGTTATTTGAAATTTTCCACATAGTACCCCTTGTTTCTAGCCATGGCCGAATGGCCCTCATTCAATTCCAACAACATTTCAACAAATTCAACCCAACAATTTCAATCAATAACAAATCAAACCAAGTCTCAATCAAGCTCAAATACATCAACCAAAGTTCAATCCATCACACATATCATAAAGTCAACCAAACATTTGTTTCAATCATTTATTTTAATCTTCAAATATCAAAACATATAAAATGCCCGATGTATGGGTAATTACTATTTTACCCTTATAATTTTCTATTATTTCCGAAAGTGCCCCTGATCTTCCTATAAAATTCCCAATGTATCCCTACATGTGAAATGACTATTTTGCCGTTGGTTATTTGAAATTTTCCACATAGTACCCCTTGTTTCTAGCCATGGCCGAATGGCCCTCATTCAATTCCAACAACATTTCAACAAATTCAACCCAACAATTTCAATCAATAACAAATCAAACCAAGTCTCAATCAAGCTCAAATACATCAACCAAAGTTCAATCCATCACACATATCATAAAATCAACCAAACATTTGTTTCAATCATTTACTTTAAGCTTCAAACATCAAAACATATAAAATGCCCGATGTGTGGGTCATTACTATTTTAACCTTATACATTTCTATTATTTCTGAAAATGCCCCTGATCTTCCTATAAAATTCACAATGTATCCCTACATGTGAAATGACTATTTTGCCCTTGGTTATTTGAAATTTTCCACATAGTACCCCTTGTTTCTAGCGATGGCCGAATGGCCCTCATTCAATTCCAACAACATTTCAACAAATTCAACCCAACAATTTCAATCAATAACAAATCAAACCAAGTCTCAATCAATCTCAAATACATCAACCAAAGTTCAATCCATCACACATATCATAAAATCAACCAAACATTTGTTTCAATCATTTATTTTAATCTTCAAATATCAAAACATATAAAATGCCCGATGTATGGGTAATTACTATTTTACCCTTTAAATTTTCTATTATTTTCGAAAGTGTCCCTGATCTTCCTATAAAATTCCCAATGTATCCCTACATGTGAAATGACTATTTTGCCCTTGGTTATTTGAAAATTTCCACATAGTACCCCTTGTTTCTAGCCATGGCCGAATGGCCCTCATTCAATTCCAACAACATTTCAACAAATTCAACCGGACAATTTCAATCAATAACAAATGAAACCAAGTCTCAATCAAGCTCAAATACATCAACCAAAGTTCAATCCGTCACACATACCATAAAATCAACCAAACATTTGTTTCAATCGTTTATTTTAAGCTTCAAACATCAAAACATATAAAATGCCCGATGTATGGGTAATTACTATTTTACCCTTATACTTTTCTATTATTTCTGAAAATGCCCCTGATATTCCTATAAAATTCCCAATGTATCCCTGCATGTGAAATGACTATTTTGCCCTTGGTTATTTGAAAATTTCCACATAGTACCCCTTATTTCTAGCCATGGCCGAATGGCCCTCATTCAACTCCAACAACATTTCAACAAATTCAACCCAACAAGTTCAATCAATAACAAATCAAACCAAGTCTCAATCAAGCTCAAATACATCAACCAAAGTTCAATCCATCACACATATCATAAAATCAACCAAACATTTGTTTCAATAATTTATTTTTAACTTAAAACATCAAAACATATAAAATGCCCGATGTATGGGTACTTACTATTTTACCCTTATACTTTTCTATTATTTCCGAAAATGCCCCTGATCTTCGTATAAAATTCCCAATGTATCCCTACATGTGAAATGACTATTTTGCCCTTGGTTATTCAAAAATTTCCACATAGTGCCCACTGTTTCTAGCCATGGCCGAATGGCCCTCATTCAATTCCAAATTTATTTCAACAAATTGAACCCAACAATTTCAATCAATAACAAATCAAACCAAGCCTCAATCAAGCTGAAATACATCCATCAATGTTCAATCCGTCACACATATCATAAAATCAACCAAACATTTGTTTCAATCATTTATTTTAAGCTTCAAACATCAAAACATATGAAACTGCCGATGTATGGGTAATTACTATTTTACCCTTATACTTTTCTATTATTTCTGAAAATGCCCCTGGTATTCCTATAAAATTCCCAATGTATCCTTACATGTGAAATGACTATTTTGCCCTTCGTTAGTTGAAAATTTGCACAAAGTACCCCTTGTTTCTAGCCATGGCCGAATGGCCCTCATTCAATTCCAACAACATTTCAACAAATTCAACCCAACAATTTCAATCAATAACAAATCAAACCAAGTCTCAATCAAGCTCAAATACATCAACCAAAGTTCAATCCATCACACATATCATAATATCAACCAAACATTTGTTTCAGTCGTTTATTTTAAGCTTCAAACATCAACATATATAAAATGCCCGATGTATGCGTAATTACTATTCTACCCTTACACTTTTCTATTATTTCCGAAGATGCCCCTGATCTTCCTATAAAATTCCCAATGTATCCCTACATGTGAAATGACTATTTTGCCCTTGGTTATTTGAAATTTTCCACATAGTACCCCTTGTTTCTAGCGATGGCCGAATGGCCCACATTCAATTCCAACAACATTTCAACAAATTCAAACCAAGAATTTCGATCAATAACAAATCAAACCAAGTCTCAATCAAGCTCACATACATCAACCAAATTTCAATCCATCACACATATCATAAAATCAACCAAACATTTGTTTCAATCGTTTATTTTAAGCTTCAAACATCAAAATATATAAAATGCCCGATGTATGGGTAATTACTATTTTACCCTTATACTTTTCTATTATTTTCGAAGATGCCCTTGATCTTCCTATAAAATTCCCAATGTATCCCTACATGTGAAATGACTATTTTGCCCATGGTTATTTGAAATTTTCCACATAGTACCCCTTGTTTCTAGCGATGGCCGAATGACCCTCATTCAATTCCAACAACATTTCAACAAATTCAACCCAACAATTTCAATCAATAACAAATCAAACCAAGTCTCAATCAAGCTCAAATACATCAACCAAAGTTCAATCCATCACACATATCATAAAATCAACCAAACATTTGTTTCAATCATTTATTTTAAACTTCAAATATGAAAACATATAAAATGCCCGACGTATGGGTAATTACTATTTTACCCTTATAATTTTCTATTATTTCCGAAAGTGCCCCTGATCTTCCTATAAAATTCCCAATGTATCCCTACATGTGAAATGACTATTTTGCCCTTGGTTATTTGAAATTTTCCACATAGTACCCCTTGTTTCTAACCATGGCCGAATGGCCCTCATTCAATTCCAACAACATTTCAACAATTTCAACCCAACAATTTCAATCAATAACAAATCAAACCAAGTCTCAATCAAGCTCAAATACATCAACCAAAGTTCAATCCATCACACATATCATAAAATCAACCAAACATTTGTTTCAATCATTTATTTTAAACTTCAAATATCAAAACATATAAAATGCCCGACGTATGGGTAATTACTATTTTACCCTTATAATTTTCTATTATTTCCGAAAGTGCCCCTGATCTTCCTATAAAATTCCCAATGTATCCCTACATGTGAAATGACTATTTTGCCCTTGGTTATTTGAAATTTTCCACATAGTACCCCTTGTTTCTAGCCATGGCCGAATGGCTCTCATTCAAGTCCAACAACATTTCAACAAATTGAACCCAACAATTTCAATCAATAACAAATCAAACCAAGCCTCAATCAAGCTGAAATACATCCATCAATGTTCAATCCGTCACACATATCATAAAATCAACCAAACATTTGTTTCAATCATTTATTTTAAGCTTCAAACATCAAAACATATGAAATTGCCGATGTGTGGGTAATTACTATTTTACCCTTATACTTTTCTATTATTTCTGAAAATGCCCCTGGTATTCCTATAAAATTCCCAATGTAACCCTACATGTGAAATGACTATTTTGCCCTTTGTTATTTGAAAATTTCCACATAGTACCCCTTGTTTCTAGCCTTGGTCGAATGGCCCTCATTCAATTCCAACAACATTTCAACAAATTCAACTAGACAATTTCAATCAATAACAAATCAAACCAAGTCTAAATGAAGATCAAATACATGAACCAAAGTTCAATCCATCACACATATCATAAAATCAACCAAACATTTGTTTCAATCATTTATTTTAGGCTTCAAACATCAAAATATATAAAATGCCCGATGTATGGGTAATTACTATTTTACCCTTATACTTTTCTATTATTTCCGAAGATGCCCCTGATCTTCGTATAAAATTCCCAATGTATCCCTACATGTGAAATGACTATTTTTGAAATATAGAGAAATACACTAGAAGGGGGGTTGAATAGTGTATTTAAAATTTCTTTGGAAAACTTTAACTAATGTGAAGATAGTATATCTTTTAGTTTTACAAGAACTTAGTAAAACAGAAGATTATGCTATTGTCCAGCAGTTTAAAAAATAACAGTCCAATGAAACTACTCTTCTTGCTTTTAGTTAGAACACACGTAATAAATAATCTTAGATAAAATGTGTAAAGAATCACTTTCGTAGTATGTTGAAGAGATAGTTTAATGGATATGCAAGTAAGCTAGAAACCGAGAGAATAGAACACTTAGTTTTATACTGGTTCACTCAACTGAGCTACGTCCAGTTCTCCTTCAAAAACTTTTGAAGGGTTCTACTAATCAAGATTTGATTACTCTCAAGTATTTTAACTTTGCCACTTCTGGCTACAAGTATTCTCTAGGCCACTTCTGGCACACCCTTAATCTCCCCTTGAGATTAAACACAAACCCAAGTATTCTTTAACACTAAGCCACTCCTGGCTTTCCAAACAGAATTGTTTGAGTATAGAAAGTAAGACTTAACTCTCACAGAGAGGATATTACAGTCAGTACGAATATACAGAATCGCTTAGCAAAGCTAAGAAGAATGCTCTTTTTGCTTAAGTATAGATCGTCCAGTCGTTTTGATAGAGATTAAGCTCTTTATGAATTTTTCGTCAGTCTGATACATGAGCTCATTCCTCTATTTATAGTCAGCTTATTGAAAGGTATCCGTTGAGGGATCTGTTCCTTTGCCAAGAGCGGTTCTCTCCATAGCATGTGACCGTTGTCACGTTTTGACTTAGGGTGAAGAGATAGAAGTGACAGCCGTACTTTTAGCGCCTCTCCTACTTGTACTTTTTCTGCAGAGAGAAGCTTCTTCTTTTCCTGTTCAGTACTATTCGAAAAGACAAATAGAATGGCATATTAAAAAAAATGAGAGAGTGACCGTTGCCTTATATTGAATCAACATTGAAAACGTATTTCCTTATAATATTATTTTAAGATAGAAACTACAGAGAGGGTTATTTAATCGTTGGACGCTTGCTTTCACAGGAGCATTGGACGCTGTCTATAGAATTCTTGCAAAACACATTTGGACGCTTTTCTTATTAAAAACATAAAGTCCAAGTTTGAGAGATACAATACCATTGCATAATTGGACGACGTAAATCCTATAACACTCAAACTAGATCATTAGATACTTCAAAATTTATCCTTTAGTTGTTATCATCAAAACCGAAATTCGAGGGGTTGGACATCGTCCAAGGTCTTAGAACCTAACAATCTCCCCCTTTTTGATGATGACAAATAATGGTAAATTTTGATGTATAAAGACACATAATCATATTAGAATACAATGAATCAAGTTAGCGATGATTATGTTATGCCAGTGTATAAAATTGAAATGAAGTACTCACCCTGAGTTCAACATTTCTTATGCATCTGATAACAGAGAAATATAAAAGGCAAGTATATATCATGTATAACAGATATCAGAGTGAAAAACATATCAAGGATATGGATGCAGAATCTATGAAATAAACACCTCATGTTTTGATAAAGAAGTCAATATATGCCAATATATTTTATATACAGAGTGTTTAGCTATTTACTTCTATGACATCAAAATTCCAATTTCTCCCCCTTTGTCATTAACAAAAAGGTTTGAAAGATGGAAAATGATTGGGCCATCATGGTCACCTTATGGCTGTGGAGGTGGTTCTTGTGGTGGTGGTGGTTGTTCTGGTGGTGCTTGTATTGGTGGTGCTGGTTGTGGAGGTTGTGGTTGGATGGGTGGAACTGCATGAGCAACTTGTCCAAGCAAAGTGGCTGCTGTATTTTGAATCTGGTTCACAAGCGTCTGGGAGAGACTCATGAACTGCTCAGTGATGGCATTTTGCAGCATCAGACGATGTTGATCAGCCTCAGCCTGTTGCCTTTGCTGAAAAGCTTGAAAAGCGGCTTCGGTCTCCAGCTGTTGTTGCCTCAGAGCCTGTTGCACTATCTCATGAACACGATCTTCTGAGACTCCTTGAGGTTCAGCAAATCGCAAGGGTTGGATGCCCCTTGGACTTGAAGATCCGGTGGGAACCAGTTGTCGTGTGCCCGAATGTGCTTCAGTAGATGCATGAACAATGGGGAAGCTGGTGATATCTCCAGCAATAGGCTGTGCTGCAGTTGCTTCCATTGGCTTGGATGCTTCAACAACGAGCTCTCTATCATCCTCGGACTTACCAGATTGGACGGTAGGTTCTTCATGTGACGTGACAAAGTGTTCCACGTCCACTGGTACAGATGAGTCCAGGTCAAGATGAGCTAGCACCTTTGTTACTTTGGCAGATGCTTCATCCAGCTCTGCCTGTGTAGCTTTCGACTTAGCAACCGTATCTTCCTTTTCTATGGTTGCGGTCTTAGCTTCCTCAAGAGCCAGCTGCTCTAGATGAGCTTGTTCTGCTGCTGTGGCTTCTTCTGCTTTGTACTCCTCATGCAGAGTTTGGAGTTCCTCCACAAACTCTGTGCGATCCAGTGTTCGAAGATCAAACACTTTGTTGCTTCTGATTTTTGGCAAAGTCTTTATTAACTCCAGATAATCATCTGAATCTTTCAGAAAGCAGGCAAAGGTGTCTGAGAAGTGGTGAGTCTTGACTGGACGCAGCACCTCTATACCATGAGGGGGATGAACAAAGTCATCCTTGGAGCTGCCTGAGGATGAGGCTTGCTGGGAATCGTTCCATAAGATCTGGCGCCAAAAGGTAATGGAATCAAAGGTTCCGAGTGAACGCGTAAGCTTACCAGTCTTGTCGAATAGATGACCCCAGGTGTGGGAGGATTTTTGCAGGGTTTCAACTTTCTCTTCCCTGCTGGGCATCTCAATGCCGTAGAACTTGTAGCCTTTCTTGCGACCAGCATCATATACAGGTAGTCTAGGACATACCTTGTCTGGTACAAACTTTATTTCTGTGGCGCGGCTTATGTGAAGGTTTGGTGGGTAGGCGATGGCTTGGTTTGGTATATACATTTGTTGCAGAAGTTTTCCAAGTTCATCATAGTCGCCTGGCTGGAAGTTTAGCACTGGAGTTCCAGCTGGTAGAGGTAGGAACTTTGTGATTGGAGTCCAGATTTGAACATCCTTGACCCACCCTGCATCTGGACGCTGCCTCGTTATAGAAGGGTCCAGGCTTTCTTTAATGGCCAACTGCAACTCTGCAGCCAGTTCAATATCCTTGTTAACAGAGGACTTCTTGGACGGTGCTGTCATCTTTCTTGGAGCCTTCCCTTTCTGCTCCACAACCGTCTTGGTGAATCGAGAGGCAACTTCCACCTCTGGTTTCTGCAGATCTTCTGCTGCTGGATGCACTCTTTGCTGAGTTCCAGTTGGACAGGAGTAAGGATGAGGCATGCGTATCAAGTGTGGGTACACTTCTCTCGTCCAATTGGGCAGAGGGTTGCTGATGATCTTTCCTTTTGGCATAGCATAATAAGCAGCTGAAAAAGGTTGAGTGCAAACATACCTCGTCCACTCTGGTGCTGAGGCAGTAGTAAAATGCCGCTTCAAAGGCTCTTGCAGAGGCCTCTGGATTACATCACCTTTCTTACAGTAATCCTGGTCATTGCGTGTAAGGAATGCAACCTGAAAACATTCTCTGTCTTTTTCTTCTTTGGTTTTCTGCTTGGGGGGTATAGTCCATGGGGACCATGTATCCCTCCATGCATCCCTTGGACGCACAAACTTGGACAGGTCCAAGCGAAGAGGTGGATGCTGGGTTGTTGATGTGGATGGAGCACTGGGTGTTGTTGGTAGTAGGGTGCTGGTGGATATGTTGTCAGTGTCTTGAGAGGAAGTTGGTAGAACTGCAATTCTCTTTGGCCTTGCTGCCTGAGTCTTTACTCGTCGTGGCACGTTAGTAGGAAAGGGAGTTGGTTTAGCAGGTTGTGCCTTCTGCTTCTTTTTCTGAGGACCCTCTGTCTCCTCTGCCTTCTTCATGATTTGACCAATTGGTATCTGGTCATCATCATCAGAGTCGTCCAGTAGTTGAAGCTTTCGTACCTTTTGCTTTTCTGGAGCAAGCTTTACTGGTTCTGCCTTTGGACGCCTCTCAGCTTGAGCAGGTTTGGACGTATCAGTCCTTGGACGCTTCCCTGCTGGGGACTGAGCAGTAGATGTCTCAGCATGTCTTTTCTTGGTTCTACTCTCCTTTTCAGCATCTTCCTCATGCTTCTGAGACATTTGGCGTGTGATCTTTCTGCCCTCATGTTCCTCCATCAGCCTTTTGATCTTTCTGCCAATACCAAGAAGATCAATCTCTTCTTCTTCATCATTGGAGATGATCTTGCTCTGTTCATGTCGTTGCTTGTTGATGGTGTCCTCGTCCAGGTCCCTTAAGACCTTGGCTGTTAGCTTGATCTTCATAGGTTTTATGTTGGACTCACCAAACAGCTGTTGTGTTGCTACCATTGGCCCTTTCTTCACAATAGCTTCGTATGCTTCTTCTTCCAGTTCATCAAAGAAGCGTTGATAGACCTTCTGATCCCAGAAGATCTTGTTCATCAGGGCGGCATAGAAAATGTCATCATTGCCACCCACAGACTTCATCATTCTCACGATATTGACGTAGATGATGTGAGGGAGATTGAAGGGAATGCCTTCCATAAGATGAAATATCACAAACTTGTGTAAGTCTGTGACTGAGTCCTTAGACCCAGCTTTGTGTAGGATACTCTTGTTGCACACCTGCTGCCAGATTTTTGCTTCCTCACACAGGTTCCTGTATTCAATCTTTATTGACTCGGTGGATTTGGACTTACAAAGCACGGTCGCAACGTGATTGCCGTACTGCTTGGCCCAGTCTGTTCTGTACTGGTTCTGCTCCCTAATGCAACCAGTCACCTTTGCAATGGTCTCGATGGACAGAGTCACCTCTCGTCCAAGAATCGTGGCCACGAGCTCCCTTGAGCTCTGGAACTTGGCATTCCTCCAGAACATTCTGATCAACTCAGGGAATATCTTCTGGTTTTCATTGAAGTAGCCTCTGATTCCACACTTCAGAAGGCTCTCGTTCAGGTTTAGTCCCAGCTTCTCAAGCTTTTCGATGTCGAAGAAGTGCTCAATATGCACTGTAGCAGCTCCTTGGCACACAACAGTGGTTTCAGGGTAGGTGAGGACGTCGAGTTCTGAGTTGCTTGAGTTTGCAGAGTTTGCCATGCTAGTAAAGTTTGGATTTTTAGGTTTTCTGAGAGGGTTTTGGGTTTCTGAGAGAAAGAGAGAGTGTGTGTTTAGGGTGATGATATTCTCAGAGAAGGTTGATATGGTTGTGTTTTTCTGTGATGAATTGATAAGAGTATATTTGGGCTTTGTTTGGAGGATATGAAACGGTTTTGGGCTTTTTGAATATTTGAAAAAGTAACTGACGCCATAAAACCCGCCATGATGAGACGTGCGAAGAATGTGGATAACTGTGTACGGTTACAGGCATTTTGATGACTCAGCATAGAGTATTAGCTCATACTTACTTCTTAAAACGATCCATTTTGATTATTTGAATCAAAAGAGAAGATTAAGAAGAAAAAAAAAGCATCGTCCATATATTGGACTTAAGTGAAATATATGTAATGCATGTGCATGACTCTAGTGTTCCTTGGACGACATGTCCTTTGGACACTATGGTTTTATTGGATGCATCATGTAGATGTTAATCATTCCTTTACAGAGTCCATGCCAAGTTTGTCCCTCAGAAGGATTAACTTGTCTTCAGTAAGGGGTTTGGTGAATATATCAGCAAGCTGATTATCTGTGGTTACAAAGTGTAATTCCACAGTACCCTTTTGAACATGGTCTCTTATAAAGTGATGTTTAATCTCTATATGTTTGGCCCTTGAATGCAATATGGGATTTTTAGAAAGATTTATGGCAGCTTTACTATCATAGAAGATAGGAATGTTACTCTTATATATGTTGTAGTCCTCAAGTTGATGTTTGATCCACAAGATTTGAGAACAGCATTTTGCAGCTGAAATATACTCTGCTTCAGCAGTGGACAGAGCAATGGTTCCTTGCTTCTTGCATGTCCAGGAGACTAGATTACCACCGATGAAGTGTCACCCTCCACTGGTGCTTTTTCTTTCAATTTGATCTCCAGCATAATCAGCATCACAGTATCCTATTAGCCTGAAATTTTTCTGCCTTTTGAAATATAACCCAAGGTTAGTGGTTCCAGCAAGATATCGAAAGATTCTTTTAACAGCAGTTAAGTGAACTTCCCTTGGGTCAGATTGAAATCTGCCACATAAGCATACGCTGAACATGGTGTCAGGTCTGGACGCTGTGAGGTATAGGAGTGATCCTATCATACCTCTGTATAAAGTATTATCTACTTTCTTTGAGTTGTCGTCCAGTCCAAGTACTGTTGTTGGATGCATAGGAGTTTTCATTGGTTTTGCATCGTCCATCTTGTACTTCTTTAGCAGCTCTTTGACATACTTAGTCTGATGTATATATTCCCTTTTCAGTTTGTTTGATTTGGAGTCCAAGGAAGAATTTCAGCTCACCCATCATGCTCATCTCGAACTCTGTTTGCATTAATTTAGCAAAATCTTCACAGAGAGACTCATTAGTGGCACCAAATATGATATCATCAACATATATTTGTGCAATAATAAAATCAGAAGAGTAGTCTTTGCGAAATAACGTAGTGTCTACTTTTCCTCTTGAAAAACCATTTTCTGACAGAAATGTGCTGAGTTTTTCATACCAAGCTCTAGGGGCTTGTTTCAACCCATATAAGGCTTTGTTAAGTTTAAAAACATGGTTTGGAAAATCATCACTTTCAAATCCTGGGGGTTGTTCCACATAGACTTCTTCCTTTATGAGTCCATTGAGGACTGCACTTTTTACATCCATTTGATATAGCTTCATATTGCTATGAGCTGCAAATGACAGTAGAATGCGGATTGCCTCCAGACGTGCAACGGGAGCATAAGTTTCAGTATAATCTATACCTTCTTGTTGTGAGTAACCTTTTGCTACCAACCTTGCTTTGTTTCTCACAACATTACCTGCTTCGTCCAGCTTGTTTCTGAACACCCACTTTGCTCCTACCGCTTCTTTGTAGTTGGGGAGTTCTACTAGCTTCCAGACATTGTTCTTTTGAAATTGGTCAAGTTCTTCTTGCATTGCTTTGACCCAGCCTTCATCTTCTAAGGCATCGTCCACAGTCTTAGGTTCTATTTGAGATATGAATGCTGTGTGACCTTGCTGTCGTTGAAGTGAAGATCTGGTTTTGACTCTGTCCTTTGGATCTCCAATGATTTGCTCCTGTGGATGATGTTTCTTCATTTGCCAGTTACGTCCATTTGGTTCTCTTTGTTCTGCGACTGAACCGTCCAGTGGTGCATTTGATTCTTCAACTGAGACATCATGGTTGGACGAATCTGATGACTTACTTGCATCATCCAATCTGAGATCTGCAAATGATTTGTCCAGCTCTGATAATTCCTTATCAGGCTTGTTGTCATTAAACTTCACATGGATAGCTTCTTCAACAACTAAGGTTCTAGAGTTATAAACTCTGTATGCCTTTGAAGTTTCAGAATATCCAAGCAGTGTTCCTTCATCACACTTAGAATCAAATTTTCCTAGGTTATCCTTAGTGTTCAGAATGAAACATTGACATCCAAATGGATGGAAGTAGGATATGTTGGGTCTTCTACCCTTCCACAATTCATATGGAGTCTTTTTCAATATCGGCCTTATATAGATTCTGTTTTGCAAATAGCAGGCAGTATTCACTGCTTCAGCCCAGAAGTGTTTAGGGGTTGAATTATCATTCAACATGGTTCTGGCCATCTCCTGGAGCGACCTGTTTTTCCTCTCAACTACACCATTTTGTTATGGTGTTCTAGGTGTTGAGAAGTTGTGAAGGATACCGTTATCCTCATAGAACCTTTGAAAACTTTCGTTTTCGAATTCACCCCCGTGATCACTTCTGATAGAAGTAATGCATACTCCTCTTTCATTTTGAACTCTTTTGCAGAGGTTATAAAAAGCCTTAAAGGACTCATCTTTGTGGGATAGGAATAAGACCCATGTCCATCTAGTATAGTCGTCCACTATAACTAATCCATATATTTTACCACTTACCGAGGCTGTTCTTGTGGGTCCAAACAGATCAATATGTAACAGCTCAAGAGGTCTAGAAGTGGAAACAATGTTTTTACTTTGAAAAGAACTTTTCACTTGTTTCCCTTTCTGACAAGCTTCACAAAGAAGATCATCTTTATATGACATACTTGGTAGTCCTCTTACGAGGTTGTGCCTGTTCAGCTTTGAGATCAACCTCAAGCTTGCATGACCAAGTCTTTTATGCCATAACCAATGATTTTCTTGTACAGAAACTAGGCATGATACATTTTGACTTGATAGTTCCCCAAGTTTAATCTTATACAGATTGCCTTGCCTCTTTGCGGTAAAGAGAAGGGACCCATCAGAGTTTTCGACTGTACATTCACCTTTTTTAAAGGCAACATTATATCCACTGTCACATAATTGGCTTATGCTAAGTAGATTATGTTTAAGACCTTTAACATAAAGAACTTTATCCATACAAGGATAGGGTGGTATACCAATCTTACCTACGCCAGCTATCATCCCTTTCTGATTCCCTCCAAAAGTGACTGTCCCACCAGTCTTGGGTATGAGGCTTTGGAACATACACCTTTCTCCTGTCATGTGATGTGAGCACCCACTGTCCAGGTACCATGATTGGAGTTTCTTTCCTGCTGTTAAGCATGTCTGCAACAGGAACAATTTTATCCTTAGGTACCCAGAATGACTTGGGTCCTTTTTTGTTAGCTCATAGGGCATTGAATACTCCCTTCTTAGGCAGGTGTCTGCATTTGGACGTTATATGTCCAGGTTTCCCATAGAAGTAGCAAACTTCTGTTTCCTCATCATGAATATATTTCTTTCCCTTATATCCATGTCCTGACCTGTCATTTGGTCTCTTACAACCTTCATATTTTAAAAGATTTTTGAGGTTGTCAGAGCCCTTGACAAAGTTTGACAGATCCTTCTTTAGGTTGTCAATTTCTTCATGAAGTTTTACAACATCATGTGGTTGACCTCTTAAGGAAGTATCTGCTTCAACTTTCAGAAGCTTCTCAACTAGCCTTTTGTTTTCTACGTTGAGATTTCGAATCTCTATGGAAAGATTTCTTTCTCTAGCCTTTGAATCCTCATAGGATTTATAGGCTTGAGCAGCATCATTCCAGAGAGTTCGCCTCTCCATATTTGTAGTTTCATTTTGCCTTGAGAGCTCTGTAAACTTTTTCTGTAAATCCTCCTTTCCACTTTCCAGTTGTCTAACTCTTTTTTCTAAAACTTCTTTTTCTTTTGAAAGTGATTTGGATGATTTCTTTAAAGTTCTATAGGCCTTTGACAAAATAGAAGAGTTTGAAAGTAGTTCATGATAAGCTTCTTGAATTGAATCTATGTCATTAAAATCTACCTCATCTTCTTCTTCTGGTTCAGAAGAATCAGTTAAAGTGTCTGCCATCAGACATATGTGTGCTTCCTCTTCTTCTCCATCGTCCGATGATGAGTTATCGTCCAGGTCTTCCCATGTGGACATCAGAACTTTCTTGCCCTTTCCTTTGCTAAAGAATTTCTTCTTCTTGTCCTTGTTTTTGTCGAGATCTAGGCATTCTGATTTGAAGTGTCCTGGCTTTTTGCATTCGTAGCATACAATTGGACTCTTCTCCTTCTTTTCTTTGAAGTCTTTCCTCTTTAGGTTTCTCCATCTGGATCCACCTTTCTTCTTCCACATAGCATGTATCCTTTTGGATATAAAGGATAGTTCATCATTCTCGTTTGAGTCATCATCTTCATATTGTTCGTCTGATGATGTTTCAGCTTGCATGGCTTTGGACGATGATGCTTTCCTTGGCTTCTGGACGCTGAGCGCCAGAGACTTATTTTTTTTACCATCACTATCTTGATGCAGTTCTAGTTCATGCACCTTGAGAGTTCCCACGAGTTCTTCTAGGGACATATCGTCCAGTTCCTTTTTTGTTCTCAAGGCTGTAACCTGTGGTCTCCATTTCCTAGGCAAACTTCTTAGAATTTTGTCAATATGTTCATAGTTATTGTAATCTTTACCATGTGCTCTAAGTTCATTTAGTATGGTTTGAAACCGTCCAAACATACTTTGTATGTCCTCGTTTTCTTCCATACTAAACAACTCATATTGACGAGTAAGGAGACTGAGTTTGTTACGTTTTACCTGAGTGGAACCCTCATATGTTAACGCAAGAGTGTCCCACATTTGTTTTGCGCTTTTGAGACTGTGCACCTTGTTGTATTCTTGTTCACTCAGTGCACACATGATGATGTTTCTGGCTCTGGAGTTGAGATAAAATCTTTGTTTTTGCTCTTCCGTCCATCTAGCCTTTGGGATTTCGTTGAGGCTCGCATCAAGTGGAATATAGTCGCCCATCTCCACAACTTCCCACATGTCAATATGGCTAGATTCAAAGAATGCTATCATTCTTTGTTTCCAGTAATCATATTTGACACCCTTGAAGAGTGGTGGTCTGTTCACAGCTTGTCCTTCATTTTCCACCTTTCTTAGGATCTTTCCTCTATACTGCTAAGTACTCAACCCAAGAGGTCGAGCTCTGATGCCAACTGAAATATAGAGAAATACACTAGAAGGGGGGTTGACTAGTGTATTTAAAATTTCTTTGGAAAACTTTAACTAATGTGAAGATAGTATATCTTTTAGTTTTACAAGAACTTAGTAAAACAGAAGATTATGCTATCGTCTAGCAGTTTAAAAAACAACAGTCCAATGAAACTACTCTTCTTGCTTTTAGTTAGAACACACGTAATAAATAATCTTATATAAAATGTGTAAAGAATCACTTTCGTAGTATGTTGAAGAGATAGTTTAATGGATATGCAAGTAAGCTAGAAAGCGAGAGAATAGAACACTTAGTTTTATACTGGTTCACTCAACTGAGCTACGTCCAGTTCTCCTTCAAAAACTTTTGAAGGGTTCTACTAATCAAGATCTGATTACTCTCAAGTATTCTAACTTTGCCACTTCTGGCTACAAGTATTCTCTAGGCCACTTCTGGCACACCCTTAATCTCCCCTTGAGATTAAACACAAACCCAAGTATTCTTTAACACTAAGCCACTCCTGGCTTTCCAAACAGAATTGTTTGAGTATAGAAAGTAAGACTCAACTCTCACAGAGAGGATATTACAGTCAGTACGAATACACAGAATCGCTTAGCAAAGCTAAGAAGAATGCTCTTTTTGCTTAAGTATAGATCGTCCAGTCGTTTTGACAGAGATTCAGCTCTTTATGAATTTTTCGTCAGTCTGATACATGAGCTCATTCCTCTATTTATAGTCAGCTTGTTGAAAGGTATCCGTTGAGGGATCTGTTCCTTTGCCAAGAGCGGTTCTCTCCATAGCATGTGACCGTTGTCACGTTTTGACTTAGGGTGAAGAGATAGAAGTGACAGCCGTACTTTTAGCGCCTCTCCTACTTGTACTTTTTCTACAGAGAGAAGCTTCTTCTTTTCCTGTTCAGTACTATTTGAAAAGCCAAATAGAATGGCATATTAAAAAAAATGAGAGAGTGACCGTTGCCTTATATTGAATTAACATTGAAAACGTATTTCCTTATAATATTATTTTAAGATAGAAACTACAGAGAGGGTTATTTAATCGTTGGACGCTTGCTTTCACAGGAGCATTGGACGCTGTCTGTAGAATTCTTGCAAAACACATTTGGACGCTTTTCTTATTAAAAACATAAAGTCCAAGTTTGAGAGATACAATACCATTGCAGAATTGGACGACGTAAATCCTATAACACTCAAACTAGATCATTAGATACTTCAAAATTTATCCTTTAGTTGTTATCATCAAAACCGAAATTCGAGGGGTTGGACATCGTCCAAGGTCTTAGAACCTAACAATTTTGCCCTTCGTTATTTGAAAATTTCCACATAGTACCCCTTGTTTCTAGCCATGGCCGAATGGCCCTCATTCAATTCCAACAACATTTCAACAAATTCAACCGGACAATTTCAATCAATAACAAATGAAACCAAGTCTCAATCAAACTTAAATACATCAACCAAAGTTCAATCCATCACACATATCATAAAATCAACCAAACATTTGTTTCAATCATTTATTTGAAGCTTCAAACATCAAAACATATAAAATGCCCGATGTATGGGTAATTACTATTTTAACCTTATACATTTCTATTATTTTCGAAAATGCCCCTGATCTTCCTATAAAATTCACAATGTATCCCTACATGTGAAATGACTATTTTGCCCTTGGTTATTTGAAAATTTCCACAAAATATCCCTTGTTTCTAGCCTTGGCCGAATGACCCTCATTCAACTCCAACAACATTTCAACAAATTCAACCCAACAAGTTCAATCAATAACAAATCAAACCAAGTCTCAATCAAGCTCAAATACATCAACCAAAGTTCAATCCATCACACATATCATAAAATCAACCAAACATTTGTTTCAATCATTTACTTTTAACTTCAAACATCAAAACATATAAAATGCCCGATGTATGGGTAATTACTATTTTACCCTTATACTTTTCTAGTTTTTCCGAAAGTGCCCCTGATCTTCCTATAAAATTCCCAATGTATCCCTACATGTGAAATGACTATTTTACCCTTGGTTATTTGAAATTTTCCACATAGTACCCCATGTTTCTAGCCATGGCCGAATGGCCCTCATTCAATTCCAACAACATTTCAACAAATTCAACCCAACAATTTCAATCAATAACAAATCAAACCAAGTCTCAATCAAGCTCAAATACATCAACCAAAGTTCAATCCATCACACATATCATAAAATCAACCAAACATTTGTTTCAATCATTTATTTGAAGCTTCAAACATCAAAATATATAAAATGCCCGATGTATGGGTAATTACTATTTTAACCTTATACATTTCTATTATTTTCGAAAATGCCCCTGATCTTCCTATAAAATTCACAATGTATCCCTACATGTGAAATGACTATTTTGCCCTTGGTTATTTGAAAATTTCCACAAAATACCCCTTGTTTCTAGCCTTGGCCGAATGGCCCTCATTCAATTCCAACAACATTTCAACAAATTCAACCCAACAAGTTCAATCAATAACAAATCAAACCAAGTCTCAATCAAGCTCAAATACATCAACCAAAGTTCAATCCATCACACATATCATAAAATCAACCAAACATTTGTTTCAATCATTTACTTTTAACTTCAAACATCAAAACTTATAAAATGCCCGATGTATGGGTAATTACTATTTTACCCTTATACTTTTCTAGTTTTTCCGAAAGTGCCCCTGATCTTCCTATAAAATTCCCAATGTATCCCTACATGTGAAATGACTATTTCACCCTTGGTTATTTGAAATTTTCCACATAGTACCCCATGTTTCTAGCCATGGCCGAATGGCCCTCATTCAATTCCAACAACATTTCAACAAATTCAACCCAACAATTTCAATCAATAACAAATCAAACGAAGTCTCAATCAAGCTCAAATACATCAACCAAAGTTCAATCCATCACACATATCATAAAATCAACCAAACATTTGTTTCAATCATTTATTTTAAGCTTCAAACATCAAAATATATAAAATGCCCGATGTATGGGTAATTACTATTTTACCCTTATACTTTTCTATTATTTCCGAAGATGTCCCTGATCATCCTATAAAATTCCCAATGCATCCCTACATGTGAAATGACTATTTTGCCCTTGGTTATTTGAAAATTTCCACATAGTACCCCTAGTTTCTAGCGATGGCCGAATGGCCCTCATTCAATTCCAACAACATTTCAACAAATTCAACCCAACAATTTCAATCAATAACAAGCAAACCAAGTCTCAATCAAGCTCAAATACATCAACCAAAGTTCAATCCATCACACATATCATAAAATCAACCAAACATTTGTTTCAATAATTTATTTTAAGCTTCAAACATCAAAATATATAAAATGCCCGATGTATGGGTAATTACTATTTTACCCTTATACTTTTCTATTATTTCTGAAGATGCCCCTGATCATCCTATAAAATTCCCAATGCATCCCTACATGTGAAATGACTATTTTGCCCTTGGTTATTTGAAATTTTCCACATAGTACCCCTAGTTTCTAGCGATGGCCGAATGGCCCTCATTCAATTCCAACAACATTTCAACAAATTCAACCCAACAATTTCAATCAATAACAAGCAAACCAAGTCTCAATCAAGCTCAAATACATCAACCAAAGTTCAATCCATCACACATATCATAAAATCAACCAAACATTTGTTTCAATCATTTATTTTAAGCTTCAAACATCAAAATATATAAAATGCCCGATGTATGGGTAATTACTATTTTACCCTTATACTTTTCTATTATTTCCGAAGATGCCCCTGATCATCCTATAAAATTCCCAATGTATCCCTACATGTGAAATGACTATTTTGCCCTTGGTTATTTGAAATTTTCCACATAGTACCCCTTGTTTCTAGCCATGGCCGAATGACCCTCATTCAATTCCAACAACATTTCAACAATTTCAACCCAACAATTTCAATCAATAACAAATCAAACCAAGTCTCAATCAAGCTCAAATACATCAACCAAAGTTCAATCCATCACACATATCATAAAATCAACCAAACATTTGTTTCAATCGTTTATTTTAGGCTTCAAACATCAAAATATATAAAATGCCCGATGTATGGGTAATTACTATTTTACGCTTATACTTTTCTATTATTTCCGAAGATGCCCCTGATCTTCGTATAAAATTCCCAATGTATCCCTACATGTGAAATGACTATTTTGCCCTTCGTTATTTGAAAATTTCCACATAGTACCCCTTGTTTCTAGCCATGGCCGAATGGCCCTCATTCAATTCCAACAACATTTCAACAATTTCAACCGGACAATTTCAATCAATAACAAATGAAACCAAGTCTCAATCAAGCTCAAATACATCAACCAAAGTTCAATCCATCACACATATCATAAAATCAACCAAACATTTGTTTCAATCATTTATTTGAAGCTTCAAACATCAAAATATATAAAATGCCCGATGTATGGGTAATTACTATTTTAACCTTATACATTTCTATTATTTTCGAAAATGCCCCTGATCTTCCTATAAAATTCACAATGTATCCCTACATGTGAAATGACTATTTTGCCCTTGGTTATTTGAAAATTTCCACAAAATACCCCTTGTTTCTAGCCTTGGCCGAATGGCCCTCATTCAATTCCAACAACATTTCAACAAATTCAACCCAACAAGTTCAATCAATAACAAATCAAACCAAGTCTCAATCAAGCTCAAATACATCAACCAAAGTTCAATCCATCACACATATCATAAAATCAACCAAACATTTGTTTCAATCATTTACTTTTAACTTCAAACATCAAAACTTATAAAATGCCCGATGTATGGGTAATTACTATTTTACCCTTATACTTTTCTAGTTTTTCCGAAAGTGCCCCTGATCTTCCTATAAAATTCCCAATGTATCCCTACATGTGAAATGACTATTTCACCCTTGGTTATTTGAAATTTTCCACATAGTACCCCATGTTTCTAGCCATGGCCGAATGGCCCTCATTCAATTCCAACAACATTTCAACAAATTCAACCCAACAATTTCAATCAATAACAAATCAAACGAAGTCTCAATCAAGCTCAAATACATCAACCAAAGTTCAATCCATCACACATATCATAAAATCAACCAAACATTTGTTTCAATCATTTATTTTAAGCTTCAAACATCAAAATATATAAAATGCCCGATGTATGGGTAATTACTATTTTACCCTTATACTTTTCTATTATTTCCGAAGATGTCCCTGATCATCCTATAAAATTCCCAATGCATCCCTACATGTGAAATGACTATTTTGCCCTTGGTTATTTGAAAATTTCCACATAGTACCCCTAGTTTCTAGCGATGGCCGAATGGCCCTCATTCAATTCCAACAACATTTCAACAAATTCAACCCAACAATTTCAATCAATAACAAGCAAACCAAGTCTCAATCAAGCTCAAATACATCAACCAAAGTTCAATCCATCACACATATCATAAAATCAACCAAACATTTGTTTCAATAATTTATTTTAAGCTTCAAACATCAAAATATATAAAATGCCCGATGTATGGGTAATTACTATTTTACCCTTATACTTTTCTATTATTTCTGAAGATGCCCCTGATCATCCTATAAAATTCCCAATGCATCCCTACATGTGAAATGACTATTTTGCCCTTGGTTATTTGAAATTTTCCACATAGTACCCCTAGTTTCTAGCGATGGCCGAATGGCCCTCATTCAATTCCAACAACATTTCAACAAATTCAACCCAACAATTTCAATCAATAACAAGCAAACCAAGTCTCAATCAAGCTCAAATACATCAACCAAAGTTCAATCCATCACACATATCATAAAATCAACCAAACATTTGTTTCAATCATTTATTTTAAGCTTCAAACATCAAAATATATAAAATGCCCGATGTATGGGTAATTACTATTTTACCCTTATACTTTTCTATTATTTCCGAAGATGCCCCTGATCATCCTATAAAATTCCCAATGTATCCCTACATGTGAAATGACTATTTTGCCCTTGGTTATTTGAAATTTTCCACATAGTACCCCTTGTTTCTAGCCATGGCCGAATGACCCTCATTCAATTCCAACAACATTTCAACAATTTCAACCCAACAATTTCAATCAATAACAAATCAAACCAAGTCTCAATCAAGCTCAAATACATCAACCAAAGTTCAATCCATCACACATATCATAAAATCAACCAAACATTTGTTTCAATCGTTTATTTTAGGCTTCAAACATCAAAATATATAAAATGCCCGATGTATGGGTAATTACTATTTTACGCTTATACTTTTCTATTATTTCCGAAGATGCCCCTGATCTTCGTATAAAATTCCCAATGTATCCCTACATGTGAAATGACTATTTTGCCCTTCGTTATTTGAAAATTTCCACATAGTACCCCTTGTTTCTAGCCATGGCCGAATGGCCCTCATTCAATTCCAACAACATTTCAACAATTTCAACCGGACAATTTCAATCAATAACAAATGAAACCAAGTCTCAATCAAGCTCAAATACATCAACCAAAGTTCAATCCATCACACATATCATAAAATCAACCAAACATTTGTTTCAATCATTTATTTGAAGCTTCAAACATCAAAATATATAAAATGCCCGATGTATGGGTAATTACTATTTTAACCTTATACATTTCTATTATTTTCGAAAATGCCCCTGATCTTCCTATAAAATTCACAATGTATCCCTACATGTGAAATGACTATTTTGCCCTTGGTTATTTGAAAATTTCCACAAAATACCCCTTGTTTCTAGCCTTGGCCGAATGGCCCTCATTCAATTCCAACAACATTTCAACAAATTCAACCCAACAAGTTCAATCAATAACAAATCAAACCAAGTCTCAATCAAGCTCAAATACATCAACCAAAGTTCAATCCATCACACATATCATAAAATCAACCAAACATTTGTTTCAATCATTTACTTTTAACTTCAAACATCAAAACTTATAAAATGCCCGATGTATGGGTAATTACTATTTTACCCTTATACTTTTCTAGTTTTTCCGAAAGTGCCCCTGATCTTCCTATAAAATTCCCAATGTATCCCTACATGTGAAATGACTATTTCACCCTTGGTTATTTGAAATTTTCCACATAGTACCCCATGTTTCTAGCCATGGCCGAATGGCCCTCATTCAATTCCAACAACATTTCAACAAATTCAACCCAACAATTTCAATCAATAACAAATCAAACGAAGTCTCAATCAAGCTCAAATACATCAACCAAAGTTCAATCCATCACACATATCATAAAATCAACCAAACATTTGTTTCAATCATTTATTTTAAGCTTCAAACATCAAAATATATAAAATGCCCGATGTATGGGTAATTACTATTTTACCCTTATACTTTTCTATTATTTCCGAAGATGTCCCTGATCATCCTATAAAATTCCCAATGCATCCCTACATGTGAAATGACTATTTTGCCCTTGGTTATTTGAAAATTTCCACATAGTACCCCTAGTTTCTAGCGATGGCCGAATGGCCCTCATTCAATTCCAACAACATTTCAACAAATTCAACCCAACAATTTCAATCAATAACAAGCAAACCAAGTCTCAATCAAGCTCAAATACATCAACCAAAGTTCAATCCATCACACATATCATAAAATCAACCAAACATTTGTTTCAATAATTTATTTTAAGCTTCAAACATCAAAATATATAAAATGCCCGATGTATGGGTAATTACTATTTTACCCTTATACTTTTCTATTATTTCTGAAGATGCCCCTGATCATCCTATAAAATTCCCAATGCATCCCTACATGTGAAATGACTATTTTGCCCTTGGTTATTTGAAATTTTCCACATAGTACCCCTAGTTTCTAGCGATGGCCGAATGGCCCTCATTCAATTCCAACAACATTTCAACAAATTCAACCCAACAATTTCAATCAATAACAAGCAAACCAAGTCTCAATCAAGCTCAAATACATCAACCAAAGTTCAATCCATCACACATATCATAAAATCAACCAAACATTTGTTTCAATCATTTATTTTAAGCTTCAAACATCAAAATATATAAAATGCCCGATGTATGGGTAATTACTATTTTACCCTTATACTTTTCTATTATTTCCGAAGATGCCCCTGATCATCCTATAAAATTCCCAATGTATCCCTACATGTGAAATGACTATTTTGCCCTTGGTTATTTGAAATTTTCCACATAGTACCCCTTGTTTCTAGCCATGGCCGAATGACCCTCATTCAATTCCAACAACATTTCAACAATTTCAACCCAACAATTTCAATCAATAACAAATCAAACCAAGTCTCAATCAAGCTCAAATACATCAACCAAAGTTCAATCCATCACACATATCATAAAATCAACCAAACATTTGTTTCAATCGTTTATTTTAGGCTTCAAACATCAAAATATATAAAATGCCCGATGTATGGGTAATTACTATTTTACGCTTATACTTTTCTATTATTTCCGAAGATGCCCCTGATCTTCGTATAAAATTCCCAATGTATCCCTACATGTGAAATGACTATTTTGCCCTTCGTTATTTGAAAATTTCCACATAGTACCCCTTGTTTCTAGCCATGGCCGAATGGCCCTCATTCAATTCCAACAACATTTCAACAATTTCAACCGGACAATTTCAATCAATAACAAATGAAACCAAGTCTCAATCAAGCTCAAATACATCAACCAAAGTTCAATCCATCACACATATCATAAAATCAACCAAACATTTGTTTCAATCATTTATTTGAAGCTTCAAACATCAAAATATATAAAATGCCCGATGTATGGGTAATTACTATTTTAACCTTATACATTTCTATTATTTTCGAAAATGCCCCTGATCTTCCTATAAAATTCACAATGTATCCCTACATGTGAAATGACTATTTTGCCCTTGGTTATTTGAAAATTTCCACAAAATACCCCTTGTTTCTAGCCTTGGCCGAATGGCCCTCATTCAATTCCAACAACATTTCAACAAATTCAACCCAACAAGTTCAATCAATAACAAATCAAACCAAGTCTCAATCAAGCTCAAATACATCAACCAAAGTTCAATCCATCACACATATCATAAAATCAACCAAACATTTGTTTCAATCATTTACTTTTAACTTCAAACATCAAAACATATAAAATGCCCGATGTATGGGTAATTACTATTTTACCCTTATACTTTTCTAGTTTTTCCGAAAGTGGCCCTGATCTTCCTATAAAATTCCCAATGTATCCCTACATGTGAAATGACTATTTTACCCTTGGTTATTTGAAATTTTCCACATAGTACCCCATGTTTCTAGCCATGGCCGAATGGCCCTCATTCAATTCCAACAACATTTCAACAAATTCAACCCAACAATTTCAATCAATAACAAATCAAACGAAGTCTCAATCAAGCTCAAATACATCAACCAAAGTTCAATCCATCACACATATCATAAAATCAACCAAACATTTGTTTCAATCATTTATTTTAAGCTTCAAACATCAAAATATATAAAATGCCCGATGTATGGGTAATTACTATTTTACCCTTATACTTTTCTATTATTTTCGAAGATGTCCCTGATCATCCTATAAAATTCCCAATGCATCCCTACATGTGAAATGACTATTTTGCCCTTGGTTATTTGAAAATTTCCACATAGTACCCCTAGTTTCTAGCGATGGCCGAATGGCCCTCATTCAATTCCAACAACATTTCAACAAATTCAACCCAACAATTTCAATCAATAACAAGCAAACCAAGTCTCAATCAAGCTCAAATACATCAACCAAAGTTCAATCCATCACACATATCATAAAATCAACCAAACATTTGTTTCAATAATTTATTTTAAGCTTCAAACATCAAAATATATAAAATGCCCGATGTATGGGTAATTACTATTTTACCCTTATACTTTTCTATTATTTTCGAAGATGCCCCTGATCATCCTATAAAATTCCCAATGTATCCCTACATGTGAAATGACTATTTTGCCCTTGGTTATTTGAAAATTTCCACATAGTACCCCTTGTTTCTAGCCATAGCCGAATGGCCCTCATTCAATTCCAACAACATTTCAACAATTTCAACCCAACAATTTCAATCAATAACAAATCAAACCAAGTCTCAATCAAGCTCAAATACATCAACCAAAGTTCAATCCATCCCACATATCAGAAAATCAACCAAACATTTGTTTCAATCGTTTATTTTAGGCTTCAAACATCAAAATATATAAAATGCCCGATGTATGGGTAATTACTATTTTACGCTTATACTTTTCTATTATTTCCGAAGATGCCCCTGATCTTCGTATAAAATTCCCAACGTATCCCTACATGTGAAATGACTATTTTGCCCTTCGTTATTTGAAAATTTCCACATAGTACCCCTTGTTTCTAGCCGTGGCCGAATGGCCCTCATTCAATTCCAACAACATTTCAACAAATTCAACCGGACAATTTCAATCAATAACAAATGAAACCAAGTCTCAATCAAGCTCAAATACATCAACCAAAGTTCAATCCATCACACATATCATAAAATCAACCAAACATTTGTTTCAATCATTTATTTGAAGCTTCAAACATCAAAATATATAAAATGCCCGATGTATGGGTAATTACTATTTTAACCTTATACATTTCTATTATTTTCGAAAATGCCCCTGATCTTCCTATAAAATTCACAATGTATCCCTACATGTGAAATGACTATTTTGCCCTTGGTTATTTGAAAATTTCCACAAAATACCCCTTGTTTCTAGCCTTGGCCGAATGGCCCTCATTCAATTCCAACAACATTTCAACAAATTCAACCCAACAAGTTCAATCAATAACAAATCAAACCAAGTCTCAATCAAGCTCAAATACATCAACCAAAGTTCAATCCATCACACATATCATAAAATCAACCAAACATTTGTTTCAATCATTTACTTTTAACTTCAAACATCAAAACATATAAAATGCCCGATGTATGGGTAATTACTATTTTACCCTTATACTTTTCTAGTTTTTCCGAAAGTGGCCCTGATCTTCCTATAAAATTCCCAATGTATCCCTACATGTGAAATGACTATTTTACCCTTGGTTATTTGAAATTTTCCACATAGTACCCCATGTTTCTAGCCATGGCCGAATGGCCCTCATTCAATTCCAACAACATTTCAACAAATTCAACCCAACAATTTCAATCAATAACAAATCAAACGAAGTCTCAATCAAGCTCAAATACATCAACCAAAGTTCAATCCATCACACATATCATAAAATCAACCAAACATTTGTTTCAATCATTTATTTTAAGCTTCAAACATCAAAATATATAAAATGCCCGATGTATGGGTAATTACTATTTTACCCTTATACTTTTCTATTATTTTCGAAGATGTCCCTGATCATCCTATAAAATTCCCAATGCATCCCTACATGTGAAATGACTATTTTGCCCTTGGTTATTTGAAAATTTCCACATAGTACCCCTAGTTTCTAGCGATGGCCGAATGGCCCTCATTCAATTCCAACAACATTTCAACAAATTCAACCCAACAATTTCAATCAATAACAAGCAAACCAAGTCTCAATCAAGCTCAAATACATCAACCAAAGTTCAATCCATCACACATATCATAAAATCAACCAAACATTTGTTTCAATAATTTATTTTAAGCTTCAAACATCAAAATATATAAAATGCCCGATGTATGGGTAATTACTATTTTACCCTTATACTTTTCTATTATTTTCGAAGATGCCCCTGATCATCCTATAAAATTCCCAATGTATCCCTACATGTGAAATGACTATTTTGCCCTTGGTTATTTGAAAATTTCCACATAGTACCCCTTGTTTCTAGCCATAGCCGAATGGCCCTCATTCAATTCCAACAACATTTCAACAATTTCAACCCAACAATTTCAATCAATAACAAATCAAACCAAGTCTCAATCAAGCTCAAATACATCAACCAAAGTTCAATCCATCCCACATATCAGAAAATCAACCAAACATTTGTTTCAATCGTTTATTTTAGGCTTCAAACATCAAAATATATAAAATGCCCGATGTATGGGTAATTACTATTTTACGCTTATACTTTTCTATTATTTCCGAAGATGCCCCTGATCTTCGTATAAAATTCCCAACGTATCCCTACATGTGAAATGACTATTTTGCCCTTCGTTATTTGAAAATTTCCACATAGTACCCCTTGTTTCTAGCCGTGGCCGAATGGCCCTCATTCAATTCCAACAACATTTCAACAAATTCAACCGGACAATTTCAATCAATAACAAATGAAACCAAGTCTCAATCAAACTTAAATACATCAACCAAAGTTCAATCCATCACACATATCATAAAATCAACCAAACATTTGTTTCAATCATTTATTTTAAGCTTCAAACATCGAAACATATAAAATGCCCGATGTATGGGTAATTACTATTTTAACCTTATACATTTCTATTATTTTTGAAAATGCCCCTGATCTTCCTATAAAATTCACAATGTATCCCTACATGTGAAATGACTATTTTGCCCTTGGTTATTTGAAAATTTCCACAAAATACCCCTTGTTTCTAGCCTTGGCCGAATGACCCTCATTCAACTCCAACAACATTTCAACAAATTCACCCCAACAAGTTCAATCAATAACAAATCAAACCAAGTCTCAATCAAGCTCAAATACATCAACCAAAGTTCAATCCATCACACATATCATAAAATCAACCAAACATTTGTTTCAATCATTTATTTTTAACTTCAAACATCAAAACATATAAAATGCCCGATGCATGGGTAATTACTATTTTACCCTTATACTTTTCTATTTTTTCCGAAAGTGCCCCTGATCTTCCTATAAAATTCCCAATGTATCCCTACATGTGAAATGACTATTTTGCCCTTGGTTATTTGAAAATTTCCACATAGTACCCCTTGTTTCTAGCCATGGCCGAATGGCCCTTATTCAATTCCAACAACATTGCAACAAATTAAACCCAACAATTTCAATCAATAACAAATCAAACCAAGTCTCAATCAAGCTCAAATACATCAACCAAAGTTCAATCCATCACACATATCATAAAATCAACCAAACATTTGTTTCAATCATTTGTTTTAAGCTTCAAACATCAAAATATATAAAATGCCCGATGTATGGGAAATTACTATTTTACCCTTATACTTTCCTATTATTTCCGAAGATGCCCCTGATCATCCTATAAAATTTCCAATGTATCCCTACATGTGAAATGACTATTTTGCCCTTGGTTATTTGAAATTTTCCACATAGTACCCTTAGTTTCTAGCGATGGCCGAATGGCCCTCATTCAATTCCAACAACATTTCAACAAATTCAACCCAACAATTTCAATCAATAACAAGCAAACCAAGTCTCAATCAAGCTCAAATACATCAACCAAAGTTCAATCCATCACACATATCATAAAATCAACCAAACATTTGTTTCAATCATTTATTTTAAACTTCAAATATCAAAACATATAAAATGCCCGATGTATGGGTAATTACTATTTTACCCTTATAATTTTCTATTATTTTCGAAAGTGCCCCTAATCTTCCTATAAAATTCCCAATGTATCCCTACATGTGAAATGACTATTTTGCCCTTGGTTATTCAAAAATTTCCACATAGTACCCACTGTTTCTAGCCATGGCCGAATGGCCCTCATTCAATTCCAACAACATTTAAACAAATTCAACCCAACAATTTCAATCAAAAACAAATCAAACCAAGTCTCAATCAAGCTCAAATACATCAACCAAAGTTCAATCCATCACACATATCATAAAATCAACCAAACGTTTATTTCAATCATTTATTTTTAACTTCAAACATCAAAACATATAAAATGCCCGATGTATGGGCAATTACTATTTTACCCTTATACTTTTCTATTATTTCTGAAAGTGCCCCTGATCTTCGTATAAAATTCCCAATGTATCCCTACATGTGAAATGACTATTTTACCCTTTGTTATTCAAAAATTTCCACATATTACCCACTATTTCTAGCCATGGCCGAATTGCCCTCATTCAATTCCAACAACATTTCAACAAATTGAACCCAACAATTTCAATCAATAACAAATCAAACCAAGCCTCAATCAAGCTCAAATACATTCATCAAAGTTCAATCCGTCACACATATCATAAAATCAACCAAACATTTGTTTCAATCATTTATTTTAAGCTTCAAACATCAAAACATATAAAATGCCCGATGTATGGGTAATTACTATTTTACCCTTATACTTTTCTATTATTTCTGAAAAATGCCCCTGATATTCCTATAAAATTCCCAATGTATCCCTACATGTGAAATGACTATTTTGCCCTTGGTTATTCAAAAATTTCCACATAGAACCCGCTGATTCTAGCCATGGCCGAATGGCCCTCATTCAATTCGAACAACATTTCAACAAATTCAACCCAACAATTTCAATCAATAACAAATCAAACTAAGTATCAATCAAGCTCAAATACATCAACCAAAGTTCAATCCATCACACATATCATAAAATCAACCAAACATTTGTTTCAATCATTTAATTTAAACTTCAAATATCAAAACATATAAAATGCCCGATGTATGGGTAATTACTATTTTACCCTTATAATTTTCTATTATTTTCGAAAGTGCCCCTGATCTTCCTATAAAATTCCCAATGTATCCCTACATATGAAATGACTATTTTGCCCTTGGTTATTCAAAAATTTCCACATAGTACCCACTGTTTCTAGCCATGGCCGAATGGCCCTCATTCAATTCCAACAAAATTTCAACAAATTCAACCCAACAATTTCAATCAAAAACAAATCAAACCAAGTCTCAATCAAGCTCAAATACATCAACCAAAGTTCAATCCATCACACATATCATAAAATCAACCAAACGTTTATTTCAATCATTTATTTTTAACTTCAAACATCAAAACATATAAAATGCCCGATGTATGGGCAATTACTATTTTACCCTTATACTTTTCTATTATTTCTGAAAGTGCCCCTGATCTTCGTATAAAATTCCCAATGTATCCCTACATGTGAAATGACTATTTTACCCTTGGTTATTCAAAAATTTCCACATATTACCCACTATTTCTAGCCATGGCCGAATTGCCCTCATTCAATTCCAACAACATTTCAACAAATTGAACCCAACAATTTCAATCAATAACAAATCAAACCAAGCCTCAATCAAGCTCAAATACATTCATCAAAGTTCAATCCGTCACACATATCATAAAATCAACCAAACATTTGTTTCAATCATTTATTTTAAGCTTCAAACATCAAAACATATAAAATGCCCGATGTATGGGTAATTACTATTTTACCCTTATACTTTTCTATTATTTCTGAAAAATGCCCCTGATATTCCTATAAAATTCCCAATGTATCCCTACATGTGAAATGACTATTTTGCCCTTGGTTATTCAAAAATTTCCACATAGAACCCGCTGATTCTAGCCATGGCCGAATGGCCCTCATTCAATTCGAACAACATTTCAACAAATTCAACCCAACAATTTCAATCAATAACAAATCAGACTAAGTATCAATCAAGCTCAAATACATCAACCAAAGTTCAATCCATCACACATATCATAAAATCAACCAAACATTTGTTTCAATCATTTAATTTAAACTTCAAATATCAAAACATATAAAATGCCCGATGTATGGGTAATTACTATTTTACCCTTATAATTTTCTATTATTTTCGAAAGTGCCCCTGATCTTCCTATAAAATTCCCAATGTATCCCTACATATGAAATGACTATTTTGCCCTTGGTTATTCAAAAATTTCCACATAGTACCCACTGTTTCTAGCCATGGCCGAATGGCCCTCATTCAATTCCAACAAAATTTCAACAAATTCAACCCAACAATTTCAATCAAAAACAAATCAAACCAAGTCTCAATCAAGCTCAAATACATCAACCAAAGTTCAATCCATCACACATATCATAAAATCAACCAAACGTTTATTTCAATCATTTATTTTTAACTTCAAACATCAAAACATATAAAATGCCCGATGTATGGGCAATTACTATTTTACCCTTATACTTTTCTATTATTTCTGAAAGTGCCCCTGATCTTCGTATAAAATTCCCAATGTATCCCTACATGTGAAATGACTATTTTACCCTTGGTTATTCAAAAATTTCCACATATTACCCACTGTTGCTAGCCATGGACGAATTGCCCTCATTCAATTCCAACAACATTTCAACAAATTGAACCCAACAATTTCAATCAATAACAAATCAAACCAAGCCTCAATCAAGCTCAAATACATTCATCAAAGTTCAATCCGTCACACATATCATAAAATCAACCAAACATTTGTTTCAATCATTTATTTTAAGCTTCAAACATCAAAACATATAAAATGCCCGATGTATGGGTAATTACTATTTTACCCTTATACTTTTCTATTATTTCTGAAAATGCCCCTGATATTCCTATAAAATTCCCAATGTATCCCTACATGTGAAATGACTATTTTGCCCTTGGTTATTCAAAAATTTCCACATAGAACCCGCTGTTTCTAGCCATGGCCGAATGGCCCTCATTCAATTCGAACAACATTTCAACAAATTCAACCCAACAATTTCAATCAATAACAAATCAAACCAAGTATCAATCAAGCTCAAATACATCAACCAAAGTTCAATCCATCACACATATCATAAAATCAACCAAACATTTGTTTCAATCATTTATTTTAAACTTCAAATATCAAAACATATAAAATGCCCGATGTATGGGTAATTACTATTTTACCCTTATAATTTTCTATTATTTTCGAAAGTGCCCCTGATCTTCCTATAAAATTCCCAATGTATCCCTACATGTGAAATGACTATTTTGCCCTTGGTTATTCAAAAATTTCCACATAGTACCCACTGTTTCTAGCCATGGCCGAATGGCCCTCATTCAATTCCAACAACATTTCAACAAATTCAACCCAACAATTTCAATCAAAAACAAATCAAACCAAGTCTCAATCAAGCTCAAATACATCAACCAAAGTTCAATCCATCACACATATCATAAAATCAACCAAACGTTTATTTCAATCATTTATTTTTAACTTCAAACATCAAAACATATAAAATGCCCGATGTATGGGCAATTACTATTTTACCCTTATACTTTTCTATTATTTCTGAAAGTGCCCCTAATCTTCGTATAAAATTCCCAATGTATCCTTACATGTGAAATGACTATTTTACCCTTGGTTATTCAAAAATTTCCACATATTACCCACTGTTTCTAGCCATGGCCGAATTGCCCTCATTCAATTCCAACAACATTTCAACAAATTGAACCCAACAATTTCAATCAATAAGAAATCAAACCAAGCCTCAATCAAGCTCAAATACATTCATCAAAGTTCAATCCGTCACACATATCATAAAATCAACCTAACATTTGTTTCAATCATTTATTTTAAGCTTCAAACATCAAAACATATAAAATGCCCAATGTATGGGTAATTACTATTTTACCCTTATACTTTTCTATTATTTTCGAAAATTCCCCTGATCTTCCTATAAAATTCCCAATGTATCCCTACATGTGAAACGACTATTTTGCCCTTGGTTATTTGAAATTTTCCACATAGTACCCCTTGTTTCTAGCCATGGCCGAATGGTCTGTGGACCTCAAAACTGAAAAGTGTTCCGAGCATTATGGTTTTTTATGCATAAGAATGCACAAGGGATCACGGGGCACCAAAACCAAAAATTCTTATTTTCGCACAAAAATTGAACAATTGGCCGAAAATGCACCACGGGCACTGAAATTGGACCACGGGGCACCTCGGACCTCAAAACTGAAAAGTGCTCCTAGAATTATGGTTTTTTATGCATAAGAATGCACCAGGGATCATGGGGCACCAAAACCCAAAAGTCTTATTTTCGCACGAAAATTGCACAAAAGGCCAAAAATGCACCCCTAGCACGAAAATGGGACCACGGGGCACCACGAACCTCAAGACTGAAAAGTGTTCCGAGCATTATGGTATTTTATGCATAAGAATGCACGAAGGATCACGGGGCACCAAAACCCAGAAGTCCTATTTTCGCACGAAAATTGCACAATGGGACGAAAATGCACCACGGGTACCAAAATTGGACCACGGGGCACCTGGGACCTCAAAACATAAAAGTGCTCTGAGCATTATGGTTTTTTATGCATAAGAATGCACCAGGGATCACGGGGCACCAAAACCAAAAATTCTTATTTTCGCACAAAAATTGAACAATTGGCCGAAAATGCACCACGGGCACTGAAATTGGACCACGGGGCACCTCGGACCTCAACACTGAAAAGTGCTCCTAGAATTATGGTTTTTTATGCATAAGAATGCACCTGGGATCATGGGGCACCAAAACCCAAAAGTCTTATTTTCGCACGAAAATTGCACAAAAGGCCAAAAATGCACCCCTAGCACGAAAATGGGACCACGGGGCACCACGAACCTCAAGACTGAAAAGTGTTCCGAGCATTATGGTATTTTATGCATAAGAATGCGTGAAGGATCACGGGGCACCAAAACCCAGAAGTCCTATTTTCGCACGAAAATTGCACAATGGGACGAAAATGCACCACGGGTACCAAAATTGGACTACGGGGCACCTGGGACCTCAAAACTTAAAAGTGCTCTAAGCTCTACGGTTTTTTATGCATAAGAATGCACCAGGGATCACGGGGCACAAACCCAAAAGTCTTATTTTCGCACGAAAATTGTACAATGGGCCAAAAAAGTACCACAGGCACAAAAATTGGACCACGGGGCAACACAGACCTCAAAACTGAAAAGTGTTCCAAACATTATGGTTTTTTATGCATAAGAATGCACCAGGGATCACGGGCCACCGAAACCAAAAAGCCTTATTTTCGCACGAAAATTGCACAAATGGCCGAAAATGCATTACCGGGACCAAAATTGGATCACCGGGCACCACAAACCTCAATACTGAAAAGTGCTCCAAGGATTATGGTTTTTTATGCATAAGAATGCACCAAGGATCACGTGGCACCAAAACCCAGAAGTCTTATTTTCGCACGAAAATTGCACAATAGGACAAAAATGCACCACGGATACCAAAATTGGACCACGGGGCGCCTGGGAACTCAAAACTTAAAAGTACTATGAGCATTATGGTTTTTTATGCATAAGAATGCACCAGGGATCATGGGGCACCAAAACCAAAAATATATCTTCGCACAAAAATTGAACAATTGGCCGTAAATGCACCACGAGCACCAAAATTGGACCACGGGCCACCTTGGACCTCAAAACTGAAATGTGCTCCTAGAATTATGGTTTTTTATGCATAAGAATGCACCAGGGATCACGGGGCACCAAAACCCAAAAGTCTTATTTTCGCACGAAAATTGCACCAAAAGGCCGAAAATGCACCCCTGGCAACAAAATGGTACCACGGGGCACCACAAACCTCAAGGCTGAAAAGTGTTCCGAGCATTATGGTATTTTATGCATAAGAATGCATGAAGGATCACGGGGCACCAAAACCCAGAAGTCTTATTCTCGCACGAAAATTGCACAATGGGACGAAAATGCACCACGGGCACCAAAATTGGACCACGGGGCACCTGGGACCTCAAAACTTAAAAGTGCTTTGAGCATTATGGTTTTTTATGCATAAGAATGCACCAGGGATCACGGGGCACCAAGCTCAAAAATTCTTATTTTCGCACAAAAATTGAACAATTGGCCGAAAATGCACCACCGGCACCAAAATTGGACCACAAGGCACCACGGACCTCAAAACTTAAAAGTTGTCTAAGCATTATGGTTTTTTATGCATAAGAATGCACCAGGGATTACGGGGCACCAAAACTAAAAATTCTTATTTGCGCACAAAAATTGAACAATTGGCCGAAAATGCACCACGGCCACCAAAATTGGACCACGGGGCACCTCGAACCACAAAACTGAAAAGTGCTTCGAGCATTATGGTTTCTTATGCATAAGAATGCACAAGGGATCACGGGGCACCAATACCCAAAAGTCTTATTTTCGCACGAAAATTGCACAAATGGTCGAAAATGCACCCCCGGCACCAAAATTGCACCACGGGGCACCACGAACCTCAAGACTGAAAACTTTTCCGAGCATTATGGTTTTTATGCATAAAAATGCACCATGGATTACGGGGCACCAAAACCCAAAAGTCTTATTTTCGTACGAAAGTTGCACAAAGGGTCGAAAATGCACGACGTGCAACAAAGTTCGACCACGGGGCACCTCGGACGTCAAAATTGAAAAGTGGTCCGAGCATTATGGTTTTTTATGCATAAGAATGCACTAGGGTTCACAGGGCACCAAAACCCAAAAGTCTTATTTTCGCACAAAAATTGCACACATGACACAAAAATTAGACCACCGGGCACCATGAATCTCAAGACTAAAAACTGTTTCGAGCATTATGGTTTTTTATGCATAAGATAGCACCAAGGATCACGGGGCCCCAAAACCCAAAAGTCTTATTTTCGCACGAAAATTGCACAATAGGCCGAAAATGCACCACGGGCACCAAAATTGGACCACGGTGCACCTCAGACCTCAAAATTGAAAAGTGCTCCGAGCATTATGGTTTTTTATGCAAAAGAATGCCCCAGGGATCACGGGGCACGAAAACCCAAAATTGTCTTTTTGGGACGAAAATTGCACCGTGGGCCAAATATGCACAACGGGGCACCAAAATTGGACAACTGGACACCACAGACCTCAAAACTGAAAAGTGCTCCGAGTATTATGGTTTTTTATGCATAAGAATGCACCAAGGATTATAGGGCACAAAAATCCAAAAGTCTTATTTTCGCATGAAAATTGCACAAATGGCCGAAAATGCATTACCGGCACCAAAATTGGACCATGGGGCACCGTGGACCTCAAAACTGAAAAGTGTTCCGAGCATTATGGTTTTTTATGCATAAGATAGCACCAAGGATCACGAGGCCCCAAAACCCAAAAGTCTTATTTTCGCATGAAAATTTCACACATGGCACAAAAATTAAACCACCGGGCACTTGGGACGTCAAAACTTAAAAGTGCTCTGAGCATTATGGTTTTTTATGCATAAGAATGCACCAGGGATCACAGGGCACCAAAACCCAAAAGCCTTTTTTTCGCACGAGAATTGCCCAAATGGGCGAAAATGCATTACCTACACTAAAATTGGACCATCGGGCACCACAAACCTCAATCCTGAAAAGTGCTCCAAGAATTATGGTTTTTTATGCATAAGAATGCACCAAGGATCACGGGACACCAAAACCCAGAAGTCTTATTTTCGCACAAAGATTGCAGAATGGGACGAAATGCACCAAGGGTACCAAAATTGGACCGCGGGGCACCTGGGACCTCAAACCATAAAAGTGCTCTGAGCATTATGGTTTTTTATGCATAAGAATGCACCAGGGATCACGGGGCACCAAAACCAAAAATTCTTATTTTCGCACAAAAATTGAACAATTGGCCGAAAATGCACCACGGGCACTGAAATTGGACCACTGGGCACCTCGGACCTCAAAACTGAAAAGTGCTCCTAGAATTAAGGTTTTTTATGCATAAGAATGCACCAGGGATCACGGGGCACCAAAACCCAAAAGTCTTATTTTCGCACGAAAATTGCACAAAAGGCCAAAAAAGCACCCCTAGCACGAAAATGGGACCACGGGGCACCACGAACCTCAAGACTGAAAAGTGTTCCGAGCATTATGGTATTTTATGCATACGAATGCACGAAGGATCACGGGGCACCAAAACCCAGAAGTCCTATTTTCGCATGAAAATTGCACAATGGGACGAAAATGCACCACGGGTACTAAAATTGGACTACGGGGCACCTTGGACCTCAAAACTTAAAAGTGCTCTAAGCTCTACGATTTTTTATGCATAAGAATGCACCAGGGATCACGGGGCACAAAACCCAAAAGTCTTATTTTCGCACGAAAATTGCACAATGGGCCAAAAAAGTACCACAGGCACAAAAATTGGACCACGGGGCAACACGGACCTCAAAAATGAAAAGTGTTCCAAACATTATGGTTTTTTATGCATAAGAATGCACCAGGGATCACGGGCCACCAAAACCAAAAAGCCTTATTTTCGCACGAAAATTGCACAAATGGCCGAAAATGCATTACCGGGACCAAAATTGGATCACCGGGCACCACAAACCTCAATACTGAAAAGTGCTCCAAGGATTATGGTTTTTTATGCATAAGAATGCACCAAGGATCACGTGACACCAAAACCCAGAAGTCTTATTTTCGCACGAAAATTGCACAATGGGACAAAAATGCACCACGGATACCAAAATTGGACCACGGGGCGCCTGGGAACTCAAAACTTAAAAGTGCTATGAGCATTATGGTTTTTTATGCATAAGAATGCACCAGGGATCATGGGGCACCAAAACCAAAAATATATTTTCGCACAAAAATTGAACAATTGGCCGTAAATGCACCACGAGCACCAAAATTGGACCACAGGCCACCTTGGACCTCAAAACTGAAATGTGCTCCTAGAATTATGGTTTTTTATGCATAAGAATGCACCAGGGATCACGGGGCACCAAAACCCAAAAGTCTTATTTTCGCACGAAAATTGCACCAAAAGGCCGAAAATGCACCCCTGGCAACAAAATGGTACCACGGGGCACCACAAACCTCAAGACTGAAAAGTGTTCCGAGCATTATGGTATTTTATGCATAAGAATGCATGAAGGATCACGGGGCACCAAAACCCAGAAGTCTTATTTTCGCACGAAAATTACACAATGGGACGAAAATGCACCACGGGCACCAAAATTGGACCACGGGGCACCTGGGACCTCAAAACTTAAAAGTGCTTTGAGCATTATGGTTTTTTATGCATAAGAATGCACCAGGGATCACGGGGCACCAAGCTCAAAAATTCTTATTTTCGCACAAAAATTGAACAATTGGCCGAAAATGCACCACCGGCACCAAAATTGGACCACGGGGCACCACGGACCTCAAAACTTAAAAGTTGTCTGAGCATTATGGTTTTTTATGTATAAGAATGCACCAGGAATTACGGGGCACCAAAACTAAAAATTCTTATTTTCGCACAAAAATTGAACAATTGGCCGAAAATGCACCACGGCCACCAAAATTGGACCACGAGGCACCTCGGACCACAAAACTGAAAAGTGCTTCGAGCATTATGGTTTCTTATGCATAAGAATGCACAAGGGATCACGGGGCACCAATACCCAAAAGTCTTATTTTCGCACGAAAATTGCACAAATGGTCGAAAATGCACCCCCGGCACCAAAATTGCACCACGGGGCACCACGAACCTCAAGACTGAAAACTTTTCCTAGCATTATGGTTTTTATGAATAAAAATGCACCATGGATCACGGGGCACCAAAACCCAAAAGTCTTATTTTCGTACGAAAGTTACACAAAGGGCCGAAAATGCACGACGTGCAATAAAGTTCGACCACGGGGCACCTCGGACGTCAAAATTGAAAAGTGGTCCGAGCATTAGGGTTTTTTATGCATAAGAATGCACTAGGGTTCACAGGGCACGAAAACCCAAAAGTCTTATTTTCGCACAAAAATTGCACACCTGGCACAAAAATTAGACCACCGGGCACCACGAATCTCAAGACTAAAAACTGTTCCGAGCATTATGTTTTTTTATGCATAAGATAGCACCAAGGATCACGAGGCCCCAAAACCCAAAAGTCTTATTTTCGCACGAAAATTGCACAATAGGCTGAAAATGCACCACGGGCACCAAAATTGGACCACGATGCACCTCGGACCTCAAAATTGAAAAGTGCTCCGAGCATTATGGTTTTTTATGCAAAAGAATGCCCCAGGGATCACGGGGCACCAAAACCCAAAATTGTCTTTTTGGGACGAAAATTGCATCGTGGGCCAAATATGCACAACGGGGCACCAAAATTGGACCACTGGACACCACAGACCTCAAAACTGAAAAGTGCTCCGAGTATTATGGTTTTTTATGCATAAGAATGCACCAGGGATTACAGGGCACAAAAACCCAAAAGTCTTATTTTCGCATGAAAGTTGCACAAATGGCCGAAAATGCATTACCGGCACCAAAATTGGACCATGGGGCACCGTGGACCTCAAAACTGAAAAGTGTTCCGAGCATTATGGTTTTTTATGCATAAGATAGCACCAAGGATCACGAGGCCCCAAAACCCAAAAGTCTTATTTTCGCATGAAAATTTCACACATGGCACAAAAATTAGACCACCGGGCACTTGGGACCTCAAAACTTAAAAGTGCTCTGAGCATTATGGTTTTTTATGCATAAGAATGCACCAGGGATCATGGGGCACCAAGCTCAAAAATTCTTATTTTCGCACAAAAATTGAACAATTGGTCGAAAATGCACCACCGACACCAAAATTGGACCACGGGGCACCACGGACCTCAAAACTTAAAAGTTGTCTGAGCATTATGGTTTTTTATGCATAAGAATGCACCAGGGATTACGGGGCACCAAAACTAAAAATTCTTATTTTCGCACAAAAATTGAACAATTGGCCGAAAATGCACCACGGCCACCAAAATTGGACCACGGGACACCTCGGACCTCAAAACTGAAAAGTGCTCCTAGAATTATGGTTTTCTATGCATAAGAATGCACTAGGGATCACGGGGCACCAAAACCTAAAAGTCTTATTTTCACACGAAAATTGCAGAAAAGGCCGAAAATGCACCCCTAGCACCAAAATGGGACCACAGGGCACCACGAACCCCAAGACTGAAAAGTGTTCCGAGCATTATGGTATTTTATCCATAAGAATGCACGAAGGATCACGGGGCACCAAAACCCAGATGTCTTATTTTTGCACGAAAATTGCACAATCGGACGAAAATGCACCACGGGCACCAAAATTGGACCACGGGGCTCCTGGGACCTCAAAACTTAAAAGTGCTCTGAGCATTATGGTTTTCTATGCATAAGAATGCACTAGGGATCACGGGGCACCAAAACCTAAAAGTCTTATTTTCACACGAAAATTGCAGAAAAGGCCGAAAATGCACCCGTGGCACCAAAATGGGACCACGGGGCATCACGAACCCCAAGACTGAAAAGTGTTCCGAGCATTATGGTATTTTATGCATAAGAATGCACATAGGATCACGGGGCACCAAAAGCCAGATGTCTTATTTTCGCACGAAAATTGTACAATGGGACGAAAATGCACCACGGGTACCAAAATTGGACCACGAGGCACCTGGGACCTCAAAACTTAAAAGTGCTCTAAGCATTATGGTTTTTTATGCATAAGAATGCACTAGGGATCACGGGGCACCAAAATCCAAAATTCTTATTTTCGTACGAAAATTTACCAAAGGGCCGAAAATGCACCACGTGCACCAAAATTGGACCACGAGGCACCTCGAACCTCAAAACTAAAAAGTGCTCTGAGCATTATGGTTTTTTATGCATAAGAATGCACCAGGGTTCACAGGGCACCAAAACCCAAAAGTCTTATTTTCGCACGAAAATTGCACAATGGCCTAAAATGCTACCCCGGCACCAAAATTGGACCACCGGGATCCACGAATCTCAAGACTGAAAACTGCGATGAGCATTATGGTTGGTTATGCATAAGAATGCACCAGGGATCACTGGGCACCAAAACCCAAAAGTCTTATTTTCGCACTGAAATACAGAGAAATACACTAGAAGGGGGGTTGAATAGTGTATTTATAATTTCTTCTAAAACCTTTAACAAATATGAAGATAGTATATCTTAAGTTTTACAAGAACTTAGTAAAACAGAAGATTATGCTATCGTCCAGCGGTTCAAATGCAACAGTCCAATGAAACTGCTTTTTCTCGTTTTTCATTAGAACACACGTAAGAGATTATCGTAGATAAAATGTGTAAAGAAACACTTTCGTAGTATGTTGAAGAGATAGTTTAAGAGATATGCAAGTAAGCTAGAAAGCGAGAGAATATAACACTTGGTTTTATACTGGTTCACTCAACTGAGCTACGTCCAGTTCTCCTTCAAAAACTTTGAAGGGTTCTACTAATCAAGATCTGATTACTCTCAAGTATTCTAACCTTGCCACTTCTGGCTACAAGTATTCTCTAGGCCACTCCTGGCACACCTTTAATCTCCCCCTGAGATTAAAACAAACCCAAGTATTCTTTAACACTAAGCCACTCCTGGCTTTCCAAACAGAAATGTTTGAGTATAGAAAGAAAGAGTAACTCTCATAGAGAGGATATTACAATAAACACGAATACACAGAATCGCTTAGCAAAGCTAAGTAGAAAGCTCTTTTTGCTTAAGTGTTGATCATCCAGTCATTTTGACAGAGTTTCGGCTCTTTTTCAATGTTTTCGTCACTCTTTGATGCAGGAGCTGGTTCCTCTATTTATAGGAAGCTTGGTGTAAAGTATCCGTTGTGGGATCTGTTCCTTTGCCAAAAGCGGTTCTCTCCAAAGCATGTGACCGTTGTCACGTTTTGACTTGGGGTGAAGAGATAGAGGAGACAGCCGTACATGTAGCGCCTCTGCTACTTGTACTTTTTCTGCAGTCAGAAGCTTCTATGTTCCTGTTCAATACTATTCGAAAGTTCAAATAGATTTTCATGTTATAATGAGAGAGAATAATCGTTGCATAGCAGAGAATCTTCATCAAAAACGTATTGTTATATTATATTAATTTTAAGATAGAAAACATAGTGTGTAGCTTATATAGACATTGGACGCTCGCTTTTACAAGAGCATTGGATGCTCGCTTTTACAAAAGCATTGGATGCTCGCTTTTACAAAACATATATGGACACTTTCCTTATTGAAACATAAAGTCGAGGTTTGAGAGATACAATACCATTGCGGCATTGGACGACGTAGATCCTATAACACTCAAACAAGACCATTACATACTTCAAAATTTATCCTTTAATTGTTATCATCAAAATCGAAATCCGAGGGGTTGGACATCGTCCAAGGTCTTAGAACCTAACATTCTCCCCCTTTTTGATGATGACAAATAATGTTAAATTTTGATGTTAACAGGCACATAATCATATATGACTATTATAAAACATGTAAGAGATTATTATGTTATGCCAGTGTATGTTGACAGAGAAAATGTATATGTTGACATGAAGTACTCCCCCCGAGTTCAACATTTCTTATGCATCTTATAATAGTATATAATATACAGCAAGAATATATCAGATATAACAGATATCAGAGTGTAAAACATATCAAGGATATGGATGCGGAATATATATGAAATAAACACTTTATGTATTAAAGACGTTTTCATAAAATAGCCAGTATATTCACAGAGTGTAGAGTATATACTTCTATTTACATCAAAATTCCAATTTCTCCCCCTTTGTCATAAACAAAATGGGTTTGAAAGATGGAAAGATGACTTGACCATCATGGTCACTTATGGCTGTGGAGGTGGTTCCTGTGATGGTGGTGGTGGTTGCTCTGGTGGTGCTTGGGCAGGTGGTGCTGGTTGATGAGGTTGCGGTTGGACGGGTGGAACAGCATGAGCAACTTGTCAAGCAAGTTGGCTGCAGTATTTTTAATTTGATTCACAAGGGTTTGGGAGAGGCTCATGAATTGTTCAGTGATGGCATTCTGCAGTAACATCCGATGTTGAGCAGCCTCAGCCTGTTGCCTTGCTGAAATGCTTGAAGAGCTGCTTCGGTTTCCAGCTGTTGTTGCCTCAGAGCCTGTTGCACTATCTCGTGAACATGATCTTCTGAGACCCCTTGAGGTTCAGCAAATCGCAAGGGATGGATGCCCCTTGGACTTGAAGATCCTGTGGGAACTAGTTGACGTGTACCCGAGTGAGCTTTAGTAGATGTATCAACAATGGGGAGGCTGGTTATATCTTCAGCAGGAGGCTTTGCTGCAGTTGATTCCATAGGCTTGGATGCGTCAACAATGGGCTCTCTATCATCTTTGGACTTTTCAGATTGGATGTGAGGTTCTTCATGTGAAGTGACAAAGTGCTCCACGTCTACTGGTACAGATGAGTCCAAGTTAAGATGGGCTAACGCCTTTGTGACCTTGGCAGATGCTTCATCCAACTCTGCTTGTGTAGCTTTCGACTTGGCAACCTAATCTTCCTTGTCAGTGGTTATAGTCTCAGCTTGCTCAAGAACCAGCTGCTCTAGACGAGCTTGTTCTGCAGCTCTGGCCTTTTCTGCCTTGTACTCCTCATGCAGAGTTTGGAGTTCCTCCACAAACTCTATGTGATCCAGTGTTCAAAGATCAAACACTTTGTTGCTTCTGATGATAGGCAATGTTTTCATGAACTCCAGATAGTCATCTGAATCTTTCAGAAAGCAGGCAAAGGTGTATGAGAAGTGGTGAGACTTCACTGGACGCAGCATCTTAAGACCATGAGGGGGGTGAACAAAATCACTCTTGGAGCTGCCGGAGGAGGAGGCCTTCTGGGATTCATTCCATAAGATCTGGCGCCAAAAGATAGTGGAATCAAAGGTTCCGAGTGGACGCGTAAGCTTACCAGTCTTGTCAAATAGATGACCCCAGGTATGAGAGGATTTTTGCAGGGTTTCAACTTTCTCTTCCCTGCTTGGCATCTCAATGCCGTAGAACTTGTAGCCTTTCTTGCGACCAGCATCATATAAGGGTAGTCTGGGACACACCCTGTCTGGTACAAACTTTATTTCTGTGGTGCGACTTATGTGAAGGTTTGGTGGGTAGGCGATGGCTTGGTTTGGTATATACATTTGTTGAAGAAGTTTACCAAGTTCATTATAGTCGCCTGGCTGGAAGTTTAGGATTGGAGTCCCAGCAGGTAGAGGCAAGAACTTTGTGATGGGAGTCCAGATGCGAACATCCTTGACCCACTCTACATCTGGACGCTGCTTCGTCTTGGAAGGGTCCAGGCTTTCTTTAATGGCCAACTGCAATTCTGCGGCCAGTTCAATATCCCTGCTAACAGGGGGCTTCTTGGACGGTGCCTTCTGCTTTCTTGGAGCCTTCCCTTTCTACTCCGTAACCGTCTTTGTGAATCGAGACGCAACCTCTACATCTGGTTCAGGCAGGTCTGCTGCTGCTGGACGCACTCTTTGTTGAGTTCCAGTTGGACAGGAGTAAGGATGAAGCATGCGGATCAAGTGTGGATACACTTCTCTTGTCCAAGTGGGTAGAGGGTTGCTGATTATTGCTCCTTCTGGCAGTGCAACATAGTCAGTTGAAGGATCATGAGTATAATCATGTCTCGTCCACTCTGGTGCTGAGACAGTAGTCAAATGCCTCTTCAAGGGCTCTTGTAGAGGCCTCCGAATCACATCGCTTCTCTTACAGTAATTCTGTTAATTTCGTGTAAGGAATGCAACCGGGAAACGTTTTCTGTCTTCTTCTTCTTTGGTTCTCTGCTTGGGGGGTATGGTCCACGGGGACCAGGCATCCCTCCATGCATCCCTTGGACGCACAAACTTGGTCAGGTCCAAGTGAAGATGTGGAAGCTAGGTTGTTGATGTGGATGGAGCACAGGATGGAGCTGGTAGTGGGGCGCTGGTGGATATGTTGTCTATGTCTTGGGAGGATGGTGGTAGAACTGCAACTCTCCTTGGTCTTGATGCCTGAGTCTTAACTCGGCGAGGTACGTTAGTCGGAAAGGAAGTTGGTTCAGCAGATTGTACCTTTTGCTTTTTCTGCTGAGGGACCTCTTTCTTCTCTGCTTTCTTCTTGATTTGACCAATTGGAATCTAGTCATCATCGTTAGAGTCATCCAGTATTTGAAGCTTCCTAACCTTTGGCTTTTCTGGAACAGGCTTCACTAGAGCTGCCTTTGGACGCTGCTCAGCTTGAGCAGTTTTGGACGCATCAGTCCTTGGACGCTTCTCTGCTGGGGACTGAGCAGTGGAGGTGTCAGCATGTCTCTTTTTGGTTCTTTCCTCCCTTTCAGCATCTTCCTCATGCATCTGAGACATTTGTCGTGTAACTTTTATGTTCCCCTGTTCCTCCATCATCCTTTTGATTTTCCTGCCTATTCCAAGAAGATCAATCTCCTCCTTATCATCATTGGAGATTATCTTGCTTTGTTTATGTCGTTTCTTGTTGATGCTGTCTTCGTCCAAATCCCTTAGGACCTTGGCTGTCAGCTTGATCTTCATGGGCTTTATGTTGGACTCGCCAAATGGTTGTTGTGTTGCCACCATTTGCCCTTTCTTCACAATATCTTCATAAGAGGCTTCGTCCAGTTCATCAAAGAAGCGTTGATAGACCTTCTGGTCCCAGAAGATCTTGTTTAGCAGGGCGGCGTAGAAGATGTCATCATTTCCACCAACAGTCTTCATCATTCTAACAGCATTGATGTAAATGGTGTGGGGAAGGTTGAAGGGCATACCTTCCATGATGTGGAATATCACAAACTTGTGTAAGTCCGTGACTGAGTCCTTAGACCCAGCTTTGTGCAGGATACTTTTGTTGCACACCTGCTGCCAGATTTTTGCTTCTTCACACAGGTTCGTGTACTCAATCTTTATTGAGGCTGTGGATTTGGTCTTGCAATGCAAGTTTCCAACGTGATTGCCGTATTGTGTGGCCCAGTTCGTTCTGTACTGGTTCTGCTCCCTAATGCAACCAGTTACCTTTGCAATGGACTCGATGGACAGTGTCACTTCTCGTCCAAGAATAGTGGCCACTAGCTCCCTTGGGTTCTGGAATCTGGCGTTTCTCCAGAACATCCTGATCAACTCAGGGAATATCTTCTGGTTTTCGTTGAAGTAGCCTCTGATTCCACACTTTAGAAGGCTCTCGTGCAGATTCAAGCCCAGCTTCTCCAGCTTTTCGATGTCGAAGAAGTGCTCAATGTGCACTGTAGCAGCACCTTGGCACACCACCGTGGTCTCAGGGTAGGTGTGAACGTCGAGTTCAGAGGTTCTTGAGCTTGCAGAGCTTGACATGGTAGAAAAGTTTGGATTTTTAGGTTTTCTGAGAGGGTTTTGGGTTCTTGAGAGAGAGAGAAAGAGTGCTTGAGGGTGACGATAAACTCAGAGAGAAAATGCACGGTAGGGATTTTCTGAGATGTTTTGATAATTTTATATCTGAGCTTTGTTAGGAGAAAGTGAAACGGTTTTGGGCTTTTTGAATATTTGAAATGAGGATTTCGCCATAAAACCTGCCATGATGAGGCGTGCGAAGGATGTGGGTAACTGTGTACGGTTACTAACATTTTGGTGACTCAGCATAGAGTATTAACTCATATTTACTCTGAAACGAACCGTTATGGCCATTTGAACAAAACCGAAAAGCTAAGATAAAAAACATCGTCCAGATATTGGACTTACGTGTGACATATGAAATGCACGTGCAAACCTTAGTGTTCTTTGGACGATATGTCCATTTGGACGCTAAGGTTTTATTGGACGCACCATGCAGATGATAATCATTCCTTTACAGAGTCCATACCAAGTTTATTCCTTAGAAGGGTTAACTTGTCTTTAGTAAGGGGTTTAGTGAATATATCAGCAAGCTGATTATCTGTGGTTACAAAATGTAGTTCCACAGTACCCTTTTGAACATGATCTCTTATAAAGTGATGCTTAATCTCTATATGCTTTGCCCTTGAATGCAAAATGGGATTTTTAGAGAGATCTATGGCAGCTTTACTATCACAGAAGATAGGAATGTTACTCTCATATATGCTATAGTCCTCAAGTTGATGTTTGATCCATAAGATTTGAGAACAACATTTTGCAGCTGAGATATACTCTGCTTTAGCAGTGGAAAGAGCAATGGTTCCTTGCTTCTTGCATATCCAGGAGACTAGATTACCACCAATGAAGTGACACCCTCCACTAGTGCTTTTTCTTTCAATTCTATCTCCAGCATAATCAGCGTCACAGTATCCAATTAGCCTGAAATCTTTCTGCCTTTTGAAAAATAAACCAAGATCAATGGTTCCAGCAAGATATCAAAAAATTCTTTTAATAGCAGTTAAATGAACTTCCCTTGGGTCAGATTGAAATCTGCCACATAAGCATACACTGAACATGGTGTCAGGTTTGGACACTGTGAGGTATAGGAGTGATCCTATCATTCCTCTGTAAAGAGTGTTATCTACTTTCTTTGAGTTGTCGTCCAGTCCAAGTACTATTGTTGGATGCATAGGTGTTCTCATAGGTTTTGCATCGTCCATCTTGTACTTCTTTAGTAGCTCTTTGACATACTTAGTTTGATGTATGTATATGCCCTTTTCAATTTGTTTGATTTGAAGTCCAAGGAAGAATTTCAGCTCTCCTATCATGCTCATCTCAAATTCTGTTTGCATTAGTTTGGCAAATTCTTCACAGAGAGACTCATTAGTGGCACCAAAAATGATATCATCAACATATATTTGTGGGATAATGAAATCAGAAGAGTAGTCTTTGCGAAATAATGTAGTGTCTACTTTTCCTCTAGAGAAACCATTTTCTGACAGAAATGAGCTGAGTTTTTCATACCAAGCTCTAGGAGCTTGTTTCAACCCATATAAAGCTTTGTTAAGTTTGAAAACATGATTTGGAAAAGCATCACTTTCAAATCCTGGGGGTTGTTCCACATAGACTTCTTCCTTTATGAGTCCATTGAGGAATGCACTTTTTACGTCCATTTGATATAGCTTCATATTGCTATGAGCTGCAAATGATAGTAAAATGCGAATTGCCTCTAGACGTGCAACAGGAGCATAAGTTTCAGTATAATCTATACCTTCCTGTTGTGAGTAACCTTTTGCTACCAACCTTGCTTTGTTTCTCACAACATTACCTGCTTCGTCCAGCTTGTTTCTGAACACCCACTTTGCTCCTACAGCTTCTTTGTCGTTGGGGAGTTCCACTAGCTTCTAGGCATTGTTCTTTTGAAATTGGTCAAGTTCTTCCTGCATTACTTTGACCCAGCTTTCATCTTCTAAGGCATCATCCACAGTCTTAGGTTCTATTTGAGATATGAGTGTTATGTGACCATGCTGTCGTTGAAGTGATGATCTGGTTTTGACTCTATCTTTTGGATCTCCGATGATTTGCTCCTCTGGATGATGTTTCTTCATTTGCCAGTTACGTCCAGTAGGTTCTCTTTGTTCTGCTACTGGACCGTCCAGTGATGCAGTGGACTCTTCAACTGAGACATCTTGACTGGACGTATCTAATGACTTACTTGCATCGTCCATCCTAAGATCTACAAATGATTTGTCTAGCTCTGATAATTCCTTATCAGGCTTGTTGTAATTGAACTTCACATGGATAGCTTCTTCAACAACTAAGGTTCTAGAGTTGTAAACTCTGTATGCCTTGGAAGTTTCAGAATATCCAAGCAATATTCCTTCATCACACTTAGAATCAAATTTTCCTAAGTTATCCTTGGTGTTCAGAATGAAACATTGACATCCAAATGGATGGAAGTAGGATATGTTGCGTCTTCTTCCCTTCCACAATTCATATGGAGTCTTTTTCAATATTGGCCTTATATAGATTCTATTTTGTAAATAACAGGCAGTATTCACTGCTTCAGCCCAGAAGTGTTTAGGGGTTGAATTGTCATTCAACATGGTTCTGGCCATCTCCTGGAGAGACCTATTTTTCCTCTCAACAACACCATTTTGTTGTGGCGTTCTGGGTGTTGAGAAGTTGTGAAGGATACCATTATCCTCACAGAACCTTTGAAAACTTTCGTTTTCGAATTCTCCCCCATGATCACTTCGGATAGAAGTAATGCATACTCCTTTTTCATTTTGAATCCTTTTACAGAATTTATAAAAAACCTTGAAGGACTCATCTTTGTGAGATAGGAACATGACCCGTGTCCATCTAGTATAGTTGTCCACTATAACCAATCCGTATCTTTTACCACTTACTGAGGCTGTTCTTGTGGGTCCAAACAGATCAATATGTAACAGCTCAAGAGATCTAGAAGTGGAAATAATGTTTTTACTTTGAAAAGAACTTTTCACTTGTTTCCCTTTCTGACAGGCTTCACAAAGAAGATCATCTTTATATGACATACTTGGTAGTCCTCTTACGAGGTTGTGCCTATTTAGCTTTGAGATTAACCTCAAGCTTGCATGACCAAGTCTTTTATGCCATAACCAATGATTTTCTTGTACTGAAACTAGGCATGATACATTTTGACTTGATAATTCCCCAAGTTTAATCTTATACAGATTACCTTGCCTCTTTGCAGTAAAGAGAGAGGATCCATCAGAGTTTTTGACTGTACATTCACCTTTGTTAAAGGCAACATCATATCCACTGTTACATAATTGGCTTATGCTAAGTAGATTGTGTTTAAGACCTTTAACATAAAGAACTTTATCAATACAAGGATAGGGTGGTATACCAATCTTACCTATGCCAGCTATCATCCCTTTCTGATTCCCTCCAAAAGTGACTGTCCCACCAGTCTTGGGTATGAGGCTTTGGAACATACACCTTTCTCCTGTCATGTGATGTGAGCACCCACTGTCCAGGTACCATGATTGGAGTTTCTTTCCTGCTGTTAAGCATGTCTGCAACAGGAACAATTTTATCTTTAGGTACCCAGATTGACTTGGGTCCTTTTTTGTTAGCTTGAAGGGCATTGGATGCTCCCTTCTTAGGCAGGTGTCTGCATTTGGACGTTATATGTCCAGGTTTCCCACAGAAGTAGCAAACATCTGTTTCCTCGTCATGAATATACTTCTTTCCCTTATATCCATGTCCTGACCTGTCATTTGGTCTCTTACAACCTTCATATTTTAAAAGCTTTTTGAGGTTGTCAGAGCCCTTAACAAAGTTTGACAGATCCTTCTTTAGGTTGTCAATTTCTTCATGAAGTTTTACAACATCATGTGGTTGACCTCTTAAGGAAGTATCTGCTTCAACTTTCAGAAGCTTCTCAACTAGCCTTTTGTTTTTTGCGTTGAGATTTCGAATCTCTATGGAAAGATTCCTTTCTCTAGTCCTTGAATCCTCACAGGATTTATGGGCTCGAGCAGCATCATTCCAGAGAGTTCGCCTCTCCGCATTTGTAAATTCATTTTGCTCTGAGAGCTCTGTAAACTTTTTCTGTAAATCCTCCTTTTCACTTTCAAGTTGTTTGACATTTTTCTCTAAAACTTCTTTTTCTTTTGAAAGAGATTTGGACGATTTCCTTAAAGTTCTGTAGGCCTTTGACAAAATAGAAGAGTTTGAAAGTAGCTCATGATAAGCTTCTTGAAGTGAATCTATGTCATTAAAGTCTACCTCATCTTCTTCTTCTGGTTCAGAAGAATCTGTTGAAGTGTCTGCCATCAGACATATGTGTGCTTCCTCTTCTTCTTCATCGTCCGATGATGAGTCATCGTCCAGGTCTTCCCATGTGGACATCAGAACTTTCTTGCCCTTTCCTTTGCTGAAGAATTTCTTCTTCTTGTCCTTGCTCTTGTCGAGATCTGGGCATTCTGATTTGAAGTGTCCTGGCTTTTTGCATTCGTAGCATACGATTGGACTCTTCTCCTTCTTTTCTTTGAAGCCTTTCTTGTTTGGGTTTCTCCATCTGGATCCACCTTTCTTCTTCCACATAGCATGTATCCTTTTGGATATAAAGGATAGTTCATCATTCTCGTCTGAGTCATCATCTTCATATTGTTCGTCTGATGATGTTTCAGCTTGTATGGCTTTGGACGATGATGCTTTCCTTTGCTTCTGGACGCTGAGCGCCAAAGACTTGTTTTTCTTGCTATCACCGTCTTGATGCAGTTCTAGTTCATGCACTTTGAGAGTTCCCACGAGTTCTTCTAGGAACATATCGTCCAGTTCCATTTTTGTTCTCAAGGCTGTAACCTGTGGTCTCCATTGCCTAGGCAAACTTCTTAGAATTTTGTCAATATGTTCATAGTTATTATAATCTTTACCATGTGCTCTAAGTTCATTCAGTATGGTTTGAAACCGTCCAAACATACCTTGTATGTCCTCGTTTTCTTCCATACTAAACAATTCATATTGACGAGTGAGAAGACTGAGTTTGTTACGTTTTACCTGGGTGGAACCCTCATACGTTAACGCAAGAGTGTCCCACATTTGTTTTGCGCTTTTGAGACTGTGCACCTTGTTGAATTCTTGTTCACTTAGTGCACACATGATGCTGTTTCTAGCTCTGGAGTTGAGATGAAATCTTTGTTTCTGCTCCTCCGTCCATATAGCCTTTGGTATTTCGATGAGGTTCGCATCAAGTGGAATATAGTCGCCCATCTCCACAACGTCCCACATGTCAATATGGCTAGATTCAAAGAATGCTATCATTCTTTGTTTCCAGTAATCATATTTGACACCCTTGAAGAGCGGTGGTCTGTTCACAGCTTGTCCCTCATTTTCCATCTTTCTTAGGATCTTTCCTCTGTACTGCTAAGTACTCAACCCAAGAGGCCGAGCTCTGATACCAACTGAAATACAGAGAAATACACTAGAAGGGGGGTTGAATAGTGTATTTATAATTTCTTCGAAAACCTTTAACAAATATGAAGATAGTATATCTTAAGTTTTACAAGAACTTAGTAAAACAGAAGATTATGCTATCGTCCAGCGGTTCAAATTCAACAGTCCAATGAAACTGCTTTTTCTCGTTTTTCGTTAGAACACACGTAAGAGATTATCGTAGATAAAATGTGTAAAGAAACACTTTCGTAGTATGTTGAAGAGATAGTTTAAGAGATATGCAAGTAAGCTAGAAAGCGAGAGAATATAACACTTGGTTTTATACTGGTTCACTCAACTGAGCTACGTCCAGTTCTCCTTCAAAAACTTTGAAGGGTTCTACTAATCAAGATCTGATTACTCTCAAGTATTCTAACCTTGCCACTTCTGGCTACAAGTATTCTCTAGGCCACTCCTGGCACACCTTTAATCTCCCCCTGAGATTAAAACAAACCCAAGTATTCTTTAACACTAAGCCACTCCTGGCTTTCCAAACAGAAATGTTTGAGTATAGAAAGAAAGAGTAACTCTCACAGAGAGGATATTACAATAAACACGAATACACAGAATCGCTTAGCAAAGCTAAGTAGAAAGCTCTTTTTGCTTAAGTGTTGATCATCCAGTCGTTTTGACAGAGTTTCGGCTCTTTTTCAATGTTTTCGTCACTCTTTGATGCAGGAGCTGGTTCCTCTATTTATAGGAAGCTTGGTGTAAAGTATCCGTTGTGGGATCTGTTCCTTTGCCAAAAGCGGTTCTCTCCAAAGCATGTGACCGTTGTCACGTTTTGACTTGGGGTGGAGAGATAGAGGATACAGCCGTACATGTAGCGCCTCTGCTTCTTGTACTTTTTCTGTAGTCAAAAGCTTCTATGTTCCTGTTTAATACTATTCGAAAATTCAAATAGATTTTCATGTTATAATGAGAGAGAATAATCGTTGCATAGCAGAGAATCTTCATCAAAAATGTATTATATTATATTAATTTTAAGATAGAAAACATAGTGTGTAGCTTATACAGACATTGGACGCTCGCTTTTACAAAACATATCTGGACACTTTCCTTATTGAAACATAAAGTCGAGGTTTGAGAGATACAATACCATTGCGGCATTGGACGATGTAGATCCTATAACACTCAAACAAGACCATTAGATACTTCAAAATTTATCCTTTAATTGTTATCATCAAAACCGAAATCCGAGGGGTTGGACATCGTCCAAGGTCTTAGAACCTAACACATTATGATTTTTTATGCATAAGAATGCACTAGGGATCACGTGGCACCAAAATGCAAAAGTCTTATTTTCGGACGAAAATTGCATAATGGGCCGAATATGCACCACGGGCACCAAAATTGGACCACGGGGCACCTCGGGCCTCAAAACTAAAAAGTGCTCTGAGCATTATGGTTTTTTATGCATAAGAATGCACTAGGGATCACGGGGCACCAAAACCCAAAAGTCTTATTTTAGCATGAAAATTGCACAATGGGCCGAAAATGCACCACGGGCACCAAGATTGGACAACGGGGCACCTCGAACCTCAAAACTTAAAAGTGCAATGAGCATTATGATTTTTTATGCATAAGAATGCACTAGGGATCACGTGGCACCAAAATCCAAAAGTGTTCTTTTAGCATGAAAATTGCACAATGGGCCGAAAATGCACCACGGGCACCAAGATTGGACCACGAGGCACCTCGAACCTCAAAACTTAAAAGTGCTGCGAGCATTATGATTTTTTATGCATAAGAATGCACTAGGGATGACGTGGCACCAAAATGCAAAAGTCTTATTTTCGCACGAAAATTGCATAATGAGCCGAAAATGCACCACGGGCACCAAAATTGGACCACGGGGCACCTCGGGCCTCAAAACTAAAAAGTGCTCTGAGCATTATGGTTTTTTATGCATAAGAATGCACTAGGGATCATGGGGCACCAAAACCCAAAAGTCTTATTTTAGCATGAAAATTGCACAATGGGCCGAAAATGCACCACGGGCACCAAGATTGGACAACGGGGCACCTCGAACCTCAAAACTTAAAAGTGCAATGAGCATTATGATTTTTTATGCATAAGAATGCACTAGGGATCACGTGGCACCAAAACCCAAAAGTGTTCTTTTAGCATGAAAATTGCACAATGGGCCGAAAATGCACCACGGGCACCAAGATTGGACAACGGGGCACCTCGAACCTCAAAACTTAAAAGTGCTACGAGCATTATGATTTTTTATGCATAAGAATGCACTAGGGATCACGTGGCACCAAAATCCAAAAGTCTTATTTTTGCACGAAAATTGCACAATGGGCCGAAAATGCACCACGGGCACCAAAATTGGACCACGGGGCACCTTGGGCCTCAAAATTGAATAGTTCTCTGAGCATTATGGTTTTTTTATGGATAAGAATGCAACAGGGATCACGGGGTAGCAAAACCCAAAAGTGTTATTTTCGAACAAAAATTGAACAATGTCCCGATAATGCACCACCGGCACCAAATTGGACCACGGGGCACCTCGGACCTCAAAACTGAAAAGTGATCCAAGAATTAAGGTTTTTTATGCATACGAATGCACCAGGGATCACAACCACCAAAACCCAAAAGTCTTATTTTCGCACGAAAATTCCACAAATGGCCGAAAATGCACCCCCGACACCAAAATGGGACCACGGGGAACCACGAACCTCAAGACTAAAAAGTGTTTCGAGAATTCTGGTTTTTTATGCATAAGAATGCAGCAAGGATCATGGGGCACCAAAATCCAAAAGTCTTATTTTCGCACGAAAATTGCACAAATGGCCGAAAATGCACCCCCGACACCAAAATGGGACCACGGGGAACCACGAACCTCAAGACTAAAAAGTGTTTCGAGCATTATGGTTTTTTATGCATAAGAATGCACCAGGGATCACGGGGCACCAAAACCAAAAATTCTTATTTTTCCATGAAAATTGAACAATGGGCCGAAAATGCACCACAGGCACCAAAATTGGACCATGGGGCACCACAGACCTTAAAACTGAAAAGTCCTTCGAGCTTTATGGTTTTTTATGCATAAGAATGCACCAGGGATCACAGGGTACCATAACCCAAAAGCCTTATTTTTGCCCGAAAATTGCACAAATGGCTGAAAATGCATTACCGGCACCAAAATTGGACCACGGGGCACCACAAACCTCAAAACTGAAAAGTGCTCCAAGCATTATGGTTTTTTATGCATAAGAATGCACCAAAGATCATGGGGCACCAACACCCAAAAGTCTTATTTTCGCACGAAAATTGCACAAATAGCCGAAAATGCACCACCGGCACCAAAATTGGACCACGAGGAACCACGAACCTCAAAACATAAAAGTGCTCTGAGCATTATGGTTTTTTATGCATAAGAATGCACCAGGGATCACGGGGCACGAAAACCAAAAATTGTTATTTTTGCACGAAAATTGCACAATGGGCCGAAAATGCACCACAGGCACCAAAATTGCACCATGGGGCACCACGGACCTCAAAACTGAAAAGTGCTCTGAGCATTATGGTTTTTTATGCATAAGAATGCAACAGGGATCACGGGGCACCAAAACCCAAAAGTCTTATTTTCGAACGAACATTGCATAATAGGCCGAAAATGCATCACGGGCACCAAAATTGGACCACGGGGAACATTGGACCTCAAAACTGAGAAGTGCTATGAGCATCAAGGTTTTTTATGCATTAGAATGCGCCAGGGATCACTGGGCACTAAAATCCAAAAGTCTTATTTTCGCACGAAATTGCACAATGGGCCGAAAATGCATCACGAGCACCAAAATTGGATCACGGGGCACCTCGGACCTCAAAACTGAAAAGTGATCCGAGCTTTATGTTTTTTTATGCATAAGAATGCACCAGGGATCACAGGGCAATAAAACCCAAAAGCCTTATTTTCGCCCGAAAATTGCACAAATGGCCGAAAATGCATACCAGCACCAAAATTGGGCCACAGGGCACCTCGGACCTCAAAACTGAAAAGTGCTGCAAGAATGATGGTTTTTTATGCATAAGAATGCACCAGGGATCACAGGGCACCAAAACCCAAAAGCCTTATTTTTGCCCGAAAATTGCACAAATGGCTGAAAATGCATTACCGGCACCAAAATTGGACCACGGGGTACCACAAACCTCAAAACTGAAAAGTGCTCCAAGCATTATGGTTTTTATGCATAAGAATGCACCAAGGATCATGGGGCACCAACACCCAAAAGTCTTATTTTCGCACGAAAATTGCACAAATAGCCGAAAATGCACCACCGGCACCAAAATTGGACCACGAGGAACCACGGACCTCAAAACATAAAAGTGCTCTGAGCATTATGGTTTTTTATGCATAAGAATGCACCAGGGATCACGGGGCATGAAAACCAAAAATTGTTATTTTTGCACGAAAATTGCACAATGGGCCGAAAATGCACCATAGGCACCAAAATTGCACCATGGGGCACCACGAACCTCAAAACTGAAAAGTGCTCTAAGCATTATGGTTTTTTATGCATAAGAATGCAATAGGGATCACGGGGCACCAAAACCCAAAAGTCTTATTTTCGAACGAAAATTGCATAATGGGCCGAAAATGCATCACGGGCACCAAAATTGGACCACGGGGAACATTGGACCTCAAAACTGAGAAGTGCTCTGAGCATCAAGGTTTTTTATGCATTAGAATGCGCCATGGATCACTGGGCACTAAAATCCAAAAGTCTTATTTTCGCACGAAATTGCACAATGGGCCGAAAATGAATCACGAGCACCAAAATTGGACCACGGGGCACGTCGGACCTCAAAACTGAAGTGATCCGAGCTTTATGTTTTTTTATGCATAAGAATGCACCAGGGATCACAGGGCAATAAAACCCAAAAGCCTTATTTTCGCCCGAAAATTGCACAAATGGCCGAAAATGCATTACCAGCACCAAAATTGGGCCACAGGGCACCTCGGACCTCAAAACTGAAAAGTGCTGCAAGAATGATGGTTTTTTATGCATAAGAATGCACCAGGGATCACGGGGCACCAAAACCCAAAAGTCTTATTTTCGCACGAAAATTCCACAAAAGGCCGAAAATGCACCCCTGGCACCAAAATGGGACCACGGGGCACCACGAACCTCAAGACTGAAAATTGTTATGAGGATTATGGTTTTTTATGCATATGAATGCACCAGGGATCACGGGGCACCAAAACCCAAAAGTCTTATTTTTGCACGAAAATTGCACAATGGGCCGAAAATGCACCCCGTGCACCAAAATTGGGCAACGGGGCCCCTCGGACCACAAAACTTAAAAGTGCTCCGAGCATTACGATTTTTTATGCATAAGAATGTACTAGGGATAACGGAGCACCAAAACCCAAAAGTCTTATTTTCGCTTGAAAATTGCACAAATTGCCAAAAATGCACCATCGGCACTAGCATAGGACCACGGGCACCACGGACCTCAAAACTGAAAAGAGTTCCGAGCATTATGGTTTTTTATGCATAAGAAAGCACCAGGGATCACAGGGCACCAAAACTCAAAAGTCATATTTTCGCATGAAAATTGCACAAATGAACGAAAATGCACCATCGGCACCAACATTGGACCACGGGGCACCAGGGACCTCAAAACTGAAAAGAGTTCCGAGCATTATTGTTTTTTATGCATAAAATTGCACCAGGGATCACGGGGCACCAAAACTCAAAAGTCTTATTTTAGCATGAAAATTGCACAAATGGCCGAAAATGCACCACCGGCACCAACATTGGACCACGGGGCACCAGGGACCTCAAAACCGAGAAGAGTTCCGAGCATTATGGTTTTTTATGCATAAGAATGCACCAGGGATCATCGTGCACCAAAACCTAAAAGTCTTATTTTCGCACGAAAATTGCACAATGGGCCGAAAATGCTCCAAGGGCACCAAAATTGGACCACGGGGCACCTCGGACCTCAAAACTGAAAAGCTCTCCGATCATTATGGTTTTTTATGCGTAAGAATGCACTAGGGATCACGGGTCACCTAAACCCAAAAGTCTTATTTTCGCACGAAAATTGCACAATGGGCCGAAAATGCACCACGGGCACCAAAATTGGACAATGGGGCCCTCGGACCTCAAAACTGAAAAGTGCTCCAAGCATTATGATTTTTTATGCATAAGAATGTACCAGGGATCATGGTGCACCAAAACCCAAAAGTCTTATTTTTCGCATGAAAATTGCACAAATGAACGAAAATGCACCATCAACACCAACATTGGACCACCGGGCACCAGGGACCTCAAAACTGAAAAGAGTTCCAAGCATTATTGTTTTTTATGCATAAAATTGCACCAGGGATCACGGGGCACCAAAACTCAAAAGTCTTATTTTCGCATGAAAATTGCACAAGTGGCCGAAAATGCACCACTGGCACCAACATTGGACCACGGGGCACCAGGGACCTCAAAACAGAGAAGAGTTCCGAGCATTATGGTTTTTTATGCATAAGAATGCACCAGGGATCATCATGCACCAAAACCTAAAAGTCTTATTTTCGCACGAAAATTGCACAATGGGCCGAAAATGCACCAAGGGCACCAAAATTGGACCACGGGGCACCTCGGACCTCAAAACTGAAAAGCTCTCTGATCATTATTGTTTTTTATGCGTAAGAATGCACTAGGGATCACGGGTCACCTAAACCCAAAAGTCTTATTTTCGCACGAAAATTGCACAATGGGCCGAAAATGTACCACGGGCACCAAAATTGGACAATGGGGCCCTCGGACCTCAAAACTGAAAAGTGCTCCAAGCATTATGATTTTTTATGCATAAGAATGTACCAGGGATCATGGGGCACCAAAACCCAAAAGTCTTATTTTTCGCATGAAAATTGCACAAATTGCCGAAAATGCACCACCGGTACCAACATTAGACCACGGGGCACCATGGACCTCAAAACTGAAAAGAGTTCCGAGCGTTATGGTTTTTTATGCATAAGAATGCATAGGGATCACAGGGCACCAAAACTCAAAAGTCCTTTTTTCGCATGAAAATTGCACAAATGGCCGAAAATGCACCGCCGGCACCAACATTAGACCACGGGGCACCAGGGACCTCAAAACCGAGAAGAGTTCCGAGCATTATGATTTTTTATGCATAAGAATGCACTAGGGATCATGGTGCACCAAAACCTAAAAGTCTTATTTTCGCACGAAAATTGCACAATGGGCCGAAAATGCACCAAGGGCACCAAAATTGGACCACGGGGCACCTCGGACCTCAAAACTTAAAAGTTCTCCGAGCATTATGGTCTTTTATGCATAAGAATGCACCAGGGATCACGGGGCACCAAAACCCAAAAGTCTTATTTTCGCACGAAAATTGCACAATGGGCCGAAAATGAAGCACAAGCACCAAAATTGGACAACGGGGCCCCTCGGACGTCAAAACCTAAAAGTGCTCTGAGCATTACAGTTTTTTATGCATAAGAATATACCAAGGATCACGGGGTACCAAAACCCAAAAGTCTTATTTTGGCATGAAAATTGCACAAATTGCCGAAAATGCACCACCGGGACCAACATTGGACCACGGGGCACCACGGACCTCAAATTTGAAAAGAGTTCCGAGCATTATGGTTTTTTATGCATAACAAAGCACTAGGGATCACGGGGCACAAAACTCAAAAGTCTTATTTTTGCATGAAAATTGCACAATGGGCCGAAAATGCACCACGAGTACCAAAATTGGACCATTGGGCACCTCGGACCTCCAAACTGAAAACTACTCCGAGTATTATGGTTTTTTATGCATATGAACGCAGCAGGGATTACGGGGCACCAAAACCGAAAAGTCTTATTTAGGCACGAAAATTGTACAATGGGTTGAAAATGCACCACGGGCATCAAAATTCGACCACGGGACACCTCGGATCTCAAAACTTAAAAGTGGTACGATCATTACGGTTTTTTATGCATAAGAATGCACCAGGGATCACGGGGCACCAAAACCCAAAAGTCTTATTTTCGCACGAAAATTGAACAATGGGCCGAAAGTGCAACACGGGCAATAAAATTGGACCACGGGGCACCTCGGACCTCAAAACGGAAAAGTGCTCCGAGTATTATGGTTTTTTATGCATAACAATGCAGCAGGGATTACGGGGTACTAAAACCCAAAAGTCTTATTTTCGCACGAAAATTGCACAATGGGTCGAAAATGCACCCCAGGCACAAAAATTGGACCACGGGGCACCTCGTACCTCAAAACTGAAAAGTGCTCTGACCATTATGGTTTTTTATGCATAAGAATGTACCAGGGATCACCGGGCAAGAAAATCCAAAAGTCTTATTTTTGCATGAAAATTGCACAATTAGCCGAAAATGCATTGTCGGCACCAACATTGGACCACGGGGCACCACGAACCTCAAAACTGAAAAGTGCTTTGAGCATTATGGTTTTTTATGCACAAGAATGTACCAAGGATCCCGGGGCAAGAAAACCCAAAAGTCTTATTTTTGCATGAAAATTGCACAATTAGCCGAAAATGCACCGCCGGCACCAACATTGGACCACGGGGCACCACAGACCTCAAAACTGAAAAGAGTCCTGAGTATTATGGGTTTTTATGCATAAGAATGCAGCAGGGATCACGGGGCACCAAAACCCAAAAGTCTTATTTTCGCACGAAAATTGCACAATGTGCCGGAAATGCACCACGGGCACCAAAATTGGACCACGGGGCACCTCGGACCTCTAAACTGAAAAGTGCTTCGACTATTATGGTTTTTTATGCATAAGAATGCAGCAGGGATCACAGGGCACCAAAACCCAAAAGTCTTATTTTCGCACGAAAATTGCACAATGTGCCGAAAATGCACCACGACCACCAAAATTGGACCTCGGGGCACCTCGGACCTCAAAACTGAAATCTGCTCCGAGCATTATGGATTTTTATGCGTAAGAATGCACCATGGATCACAGGGCACCAAAACCCAACAGTCTTATTTTCGCACAAAAATTGCACAAATGGCCGAAATTGCATTACCCGCACCAAAATTGTACCACGGGGAACCACGAACCTCAAAATTGAATAGTGCTCCAAGAATTATGGTTTTTTATGCATAAGAATACACCAGGGATCACGGGGCACCAAAACCCAAAAGTCTTATTTTCGCACGAAAATTGCACAAAAGGCTGAAAATGCACCCCCGGCACCAAAATGGGACCACGGGGCACCACAAACCTCAAGATTGAAAAGTGTTCCGAGCATTATGGTATTTTATGCATAAGAATGCACCAAGGATCATGGGGCACCAAAACCCAGAAGTCTTATTTTCGCACAAAAATTGCACAATGGGACGAAAATGCACCACGGGTACCAAAATTGGACCACGAGGGACTTGGGACCTCAAAACTTAAAAGTGCTCTGAGCATTGGATTTTTATGCATAAGAATGCACCAGGGATCACAGGTCACCAAAACCCAAAAGTCTTATTTTCGCACGAAAATTGCACAAATGGCCGAAAATGCATTACCCGCACCAAAATTGGACCACGGGGCACCACGAACATCAACACTGAAAAGTGCTCCAAGAATTATGGTTTTTTATGCATAAGAATGCACTAGGGATCACGGGGCACCAAAACCCGAAAGTCTTATTTTCGCACGAAAATTGAACAATGGGTCGAAAATGAACCACTGGCACCAAAATTGGACCTAAGAGTACCTCAGACATCAAATGTGAAAAGTGTTATGAGAATTATGGTTTTTTATGCATAAGAATGCACCAAGGATCACGGGGCACCAAAACGTAGAAATCTTATTTTCGCACGAAAATTGCACAATGGGACGAAAATGCACAACTGGTACCAAAATTGGACCACGGGGCACTTGGGACCTTAAAACTTAAAAGTGCTCTAAGCATTATGGTTTTTTATGCAAAAGAATGCACCAGGGATCATGGGGCACCAAAACAAAAAAAATTTATTTTCGCACGAAAATTGAACAATGGGCCAAAAATGCACCACGGGGCACCTCGGACCTCAACACTGAAAAGTGCTCCAAGAATTATGGTTTTTTATGCATAAGAATGCACCAGGGATCACGGGGCACCAAAACCATAAAGTCTTATTTTCACACGAAAATTAAATAATGGGCCGAAAATGCAGCATGGGCACCAAAATTGGACCGCGGGGCACCACAAACTTCAAAACTGAGAAGTGCTCCAAGAATTATGGTTTTTTATGCATAAGACTGCACTAGGGATCATGGGGCACCAAAACCAAAAATTCTTATTTTCGTATCAAAATTGAACAATGGGCCGAAAATGCACCACGGGCACCAAAATTGGACCACGCGGCACCACAGACTTCAAAACTGAAAAGTGCTCCAAGAATTATGGTTTTTTATGCATAAGAATCCACAAGGGATCACGGGGCACCAAAATCCAAAAGTCTTATTTTTGCACAAAAATTGCACAAAAGGCCGAAAATGGATCCCCGGCACCAAAATGGGACCACGGGGCACCACGAACCTCAAGACTGAAAAGTGTTCCGAGCATTATAGTATTTTATGCATAAGAATGCACCATGGATCACGGGGCACCAAAACCCAGAAGTCTTATTTTTGCACAAAAATTGAACAATGGGACGAAAATGCACCACAGGCACCAAAATTGGACCACAGGGCACCACGGACCTCAAAATTGAAAAGTGCTCTGAGGTTTATGGTTTTTTATGCATAAGAATGTACCAGGGACCACAGGGCACTAAAACCCAAAAGCCTTATTTTCTCACGAAAATTGCACAAATGGCCGAAAATACATTACCGGCACCAAAATTGGACCATGGGGCACCACAAACCTCAAAATTGAAAAGTGATCCAAGCATTATGGTTTTTTATGCATAAGAATGCACCAAGGATCAGGGGGCAACAACACCCAAAAGTCTTATTTTTGCACGAAAATTGCACAAATGGCCGAAAATGCACCACTGGCACCAATATTGGACCTCGAGGAACCACTGACCTCAAAACTTAAAAGTTTTCCGAGCATTATGGGTTTTTATGCATAAGAATGCACCAGGGATCACGGGGCACCAAAACCCAAAAGTCTTATTTCCGCCCGAAAATTGCACAATGGGCCGAAAATGCACCACGAACACCAAAATTGGACCACGGTGCACGTCGGACCTCAAAACTGAAAAGTGTTTGAGGATTATGGTTTTTTATGCATAATAATGCACCAGGGATCACGGGGCACAAAAACCCAAAAGTCTTATTTTCGCACGAAAATTGAACAAATCGTCGAAAATGAACCCCCGGCACCAAAATTGTACCACGGCACACCACGAACCTCAAGACTGAAAAGTGTTCTGAGCATTTTGGTTTTTTATGCATAAGAATGCATGAATGATCAAGGGGCACCAAAACCCAAAAGTATTATTTTCGCATAAAAATTGCACAAATGGCCGAAAATGCACCATGGGCACCAAAATTGGACCACGGGGCTCGTCGGACCTCAAAACTGAAAATTGCTATGAACATTATTTTTTTTTATGCATAAGAAAGCAGCAGGGTTCACAGGGCACCAAAACCTAAAAGTCTTATTTTTCCACGAAAATTGCACAAATGGTCGAAAATGCACCACCGGCACCAAAATTGGACCACGGGGCACCACGGACCTTAAAACTGAAAAGTGCTAAAAGCATTATGGTTTTTTATGCATAAGAATGCGCTAGGGATCACGGCGCTCCAAAACCCAAAAGTCTTATTTTCACATGAAAATTGCCCAATGGGCCGAAAATGCATCACGGGCACCAAAATTGGACCACGGGGCACCTCGGACCTCAAAACTTAAAAGTGTTAGAATCTAAGACTTTGGACGATGTCCAACCCCTCAAACTTTGATTTTGATGAGAACAAATAAAGTTAAATTTTAAAGTATTTAATGATCTATGTTTGAGTTTTATAGGTTCTACGCTGTCCAATGCCTCAATGGTATTGTATTTCTTAATACACTGATTATAAAACATGCGTCCAAATGCATTGAGAAAACCAGTGTGTAAACACTGCGTCCATTCAAGGAAGCGTCCAACGCATATATAACTTACATCATCCCTCTCTAGCAAACAGTTATATAAGGTGTCCATAATTGAGTAGAAGTACACTTATGCTTTTCGATGATGATTCTCTGAAATGTTCTATTATTCCCTCTCTTTTCTAATGTGACATTTCATTTGAATATTCAAAAACTGTACCACAGGGGGCAGAAAGCCTCTATTTGCAGAAATCGTTCAAGTAGTGGAGGCACTGCATGTACTGTTGTCTCCTCCATCTCTCCACCCCAAGCTTACACGTAGCAACGGTCATATGATTGTGAGTGAACGGTTATTAGCAAAGGCACAGATCCCACAACAGATATCTTCACCAAGCTGCCTATAAATAGAGGAACAAGCTCATGTTTTGAAGATAGAATTTTTCAAGTTTTTAGAAGAGTTGTAACTCTGCCAAATCAATTGGACGACCTACACTTGTGCGAAAAGAGCAATCTACTTAGCTTTGCTAAGTTATTCTGTGTAATTGAGTTTTTATTGTAATATCCTCTCTGTCAGAGCTGTTTATTTAACTTGTACTTAAACAGTTTCTCTTTGGAAAGCCAGGAGTGGCTTAGTGACAAAGAATACTTGGGTGTTCTTTAATCTCAGGGGGAGATTAAAGGTGTGCCAGAAGTGGCCTAGAGAATACTTGTAGCCAGGAGTGGCAGGGTATATAATACTTGTTTGTAATCAGAACTTGATTAGTGGAACCCTTCAAAGTTTTTGAAGGAGAACTGGACGTAGCTCAGGTTGAGTGAACCAGTATAAACCAAGTGTTTTTACTCTATCGCTTTCAAGCGTACTTGCTATTCTCTTAAGTTATTTCTTCACACTTTACGCACAAGGTTCTTTATATCCTATTTACGAAAATCTCTTATTTACGCCTGGACGATTAACAAGAAAAAGCAGTTTCACTAAACTGTCATTTTAACTATTGGACGATACCTGTGATCTTGTGTTTTACAAGTCCCTTGTGAAACCTAAGATATTTTATCTCCATCTTTGCGAAAAGTTTTTTTAATAATATAACTTACACACTATTCAACCCCCCTTCTAGTGTGAATCTCTACATTTCAGTTGGCATCAGAGCTCGGCCTCTCGGGTTGAGTACTTGGCAGCACAGAGGAAACCAGATTCTAAGAAAGATGGAAAACGAGGGACAAGCTGTGAACAGACCACCACTCTTCAAGGGTGTCAAATATGATTATTGGAAGCAAAGAATGATAGCATTCTTTGAATCCTGTCATATTGATATGTGGGACGTTGTGGAGATGGGTGACTACATTCCAGTTGATGAGAGTCTTAATGAGATCCTAAAGGCTAGATGGACGGAGGAGCAGAAACAAATATTTCATCTCAACTCCAGAGCTAGAAATATCATCATGTGTGCACTATCTGAACAAGAATACAACAAAGTGCACAGTTTCAAAAGCGCAAAACAAATGTGGGACACTCTTGCATTAACGTATGAGGGTTCCTGTTGCAGACATGCTTAACAGTAGGAAAGAAATTCCAATCATGGTACCTGGACAGTGGGTGCTCGCATCACATGACAAGAGAAAGGTGTATGTTCCAAAGCCTCCAACCCAAGACTGGTGGGACAGTCACTTTCTGAGGGAATCAGAAAGGGATGATAGCTGGCGTGGGTAAGATTGGTATACCACCCTATCCCTGTATTGATAATGTTCTTTATGTTAAAGGTATCAAGCACAATCTACTTAGCATAAGTCAATTATGTGATAGTGGATATGATGTTGCCTTTAACAAAGGTGAATGTATAGTCAAGAACTCTGATGGATCCCTTCTCTTTACTGCAAAGAGGCAAGGTAATCTCTACAAGATTAAACTTGGGGAACTATCAAGTCAAAATGTTTCATGCTTAGTTTCAGTTAAAGAAAATCATTGGCTATGGATAAAAGACTTGGGCATGCCAGCTTGAGATTAATCTCAAAGCTTAATAGGCACAACCTCGTGAGAGGATTACCAAGTATGTCATATAAAGATGATCTTCTTTGTGAAGCCTGTCAGAAAGGGAAACAAGTAAAAAATTATTTTCAAAGTAAAAACATTGTTTCCACTTCTAGACCTCTTGAGCTATTACATATTGACCTGTTTGGACCCACAAGAACAGCCTCTATAGGTGGTAAGAGGTACGGATTAGTTGTAGTGGATGACTATACTAGATGGACATGGGTCATGTTCCTATCTCACAAAGATGAGTCTTTTAAGGCCTTCTATAACTTTTGCAAAAGAATTCAAAATGAAAAAGGAGTATGCATTATTTCGATCTGAAGTGATCATGGGGGAGAATTCGAAAACGAAAGTTTTCAAAGGTTATGTGAAGAAAATGGTATCCTTCACAACTTCTGAACACCCAGAACACCATAACAGAATGGTGTTGTTGAGAGGAAGAACAGGTCACTCCAAGAGATGGCCAGAACCATGTTGAATGATAATTCAACCCCAAAACACTTTTGGGCTAAAGTAGTGAATATTGCCTGTTATTTACAGAACAAAATCTATATCAGGCCAATCCTTAAAAAGACTCCATATGAATTGTGGAAAGGGAGAAGACCCAACATATCCTACTTCCATCCATTTGGATGTCAATGCTTCATTCTGAACACTAAGGATAACTTGGGAAAATTTGATTCTAAGTGTGATGAAGGAATATTGCTTGGATATTCTGAAACTTCAAAGGCATATAGAGTTTATAATTCTAGAACCTTAGTTGTTGAAGAAGCTATCCATGTGAAGTTCAATGACACTAAGCTTGGTAAGAAATTATCAGAGCTAGATGAATCATTTGCAGAACTCAGGCTGGCCGATGCAAGGAAATCATCAGACACGTCCAACAGTGATGTCACAGTTGAAGAGTCCAATGTTCCCCTGGACGGTCCAACAGAAGAACAAAGGGAACGAACTGGATGCAACTTGTAACATCCTCATTTTACTATTTGTACGCATTTATCTATGTACATTATGAACACTTATGCACTGTATTTTATAAAACTCTATGAACATATTTTCTTAATGAAATTAATACAGTTCTACTCAGAAGATTTTTCTGAATTTCTAAATGTCTTCGTTTATGATGAAATTAATTGTTGACTGGACTGCTATGTCAGACAGCTGTCCAGGATAAATTTTCAAGTATAGAATTTTGAACTCAATTATAACTTAAAAGAAAGGTAATAGAATATAGATTAAAAATATATACAGATAAAGAATTAAAATGCTTATTCAGAATTGTTAGGATTTTCTGAAAGTTAGAACTTTGAGAAATTATTACGGTAAAATTTTAAGAAAGAAAATTTAGAGAAAATTCATAGGATATCTATAGAATTATCTAATAATTGTAATATACTTAGAATAATTATTAAAAATGTTTAACCAAGAAAAATTTAATTTAGAACCTTAACCAATCAAAAAGTGACAACTTAGGCTTTTCTAAGATCACTAAATTAAGCTAATTAGGCTTGGATTAAGAGATAAGTAAGACACTACCCCAAGGTTTTTGATAGTGAGGAATCCAATGGTGGTGTTATTTTCTTCAAATTCTAATTAGTTTGTAAGATAATTAACAGCCCTAAATTATTCTAGAAAATTCCATTAAATTACCTACAAATGTTGACTTTTGACCTTTTGGAAGGCAAGTCACTTGCTGCACTCCTTTGGCTGTCCAAGTGGATGGGGAAGCTTGGAGAACTGATCTCCCTTGGCCAATAGGGGCTGCTGGACGTGCAGGAGCTGCTGGATGTGAAGGAAACATCCAATTTGGTTAATTCTTGGTTTAATGAAGCAAATAACTTAAGAAAAAAAGCAAAAAGTCACAAAAGCTATTTTTCTCTCCAAAATAGAACCGTGAGCTTCCTTACCCAGCAGCTGCAGCTCTTGACTTCATTTCATCTTAACTTCATCATCTCATCCCAAATTAAGAAACTAAACCATCCAAACTTCCTAAACCCTAAGCTAATCGGCAAAAAGGAAAAGAAATTGGAGAAAATCTCAAAAATTCCTACAAGACCAAGGAGTGAGGGAGAAAGGAATTCAAGGCTTTTTCTTCAATTAAAGAGTCTAAGGTAAGGATCTAGGCATTTAATTTCAATTAGAACCCTTGGAATTAGAAGAAAACATGTTGTAGGGTTAGATTAAAATTTTGGCCTAGAATCGTGAAAACTTGAAATTGATTTAGGGGTTTTGTGTTTTTGATGCTTGTGATTGAAATTCATGGATTGAAATGATGTTTGATTGAATTTTTAAGGTGTTGTAATGGTTGAAATTTGGTTTGTTGAATTTTGATTGAATTTGTGATTTGATTGAATTTTGGTTGGAATTGGAGTTTGTAGCTTTGGAAGAATTGTTGAGAATGGCTTGTAGACCATTCGGCTAGCCCTAAATGCAAGGGATATTATGTGGAAATTTTTATAAAACCAAGGGCAAAATGGTCATTTTACATGTAGGGACACATTGGGTATTTTGGAAAAAGATTGAGGGCATTTTCGGAAATTATTAAAAATACTAATGTTATAATATAAATTGCTTAAATCTTTGTATCCTTGTATGTTAATGTGTACAAATTATTTATTTGATTGTGATCATGAACAAAATTCATTAGCATGAGTCTTTTTGGGGGATTTATAAAAGTATCAAATGAGAAAGAATTATGTTGACTAACCAGGACTGTGGTAGTCATGAGAATTGAGTTGATCTATGAGAAATGACTTTTGTTGACTAACCGGGACTGCGGTAGTCATGTGAAATGAAACTGATTGAGAAATGAATTGTTGACTAACCGGGACTGCGGTAGTCATGTGAAATGAAAATGATTGAGAAAGGATTTTTGGGGTGAGTAGAATTTGTTAAACAGGACCGTATAATCTGTGATTATATAGTCTGTGGGGATAAGGATATTGGCAATTCCATATGTGGCTGTAATCTGGACAGAGATGCGGTCGTGGTGGCCTTCCTGGGTATCCTGATCTCCTAATTCTGTTTAGTTTATTCGCGTTTAGTAGGGGCTGATGGCTGAATTGTTGTACGTAATGGTAGGCCAGTTACTTACTAAACACTCAAAGGGGAAGTCTCCATGGAGCAGGGTCAAAACTGAATTTGAGTCAAAAATTGCATTTGCATAAATCATACTGCATTTAATTATGTGTGTAATTAATTAAATTGTTATGATGTGTAATTGTTTGAAATTGTTTTATTCTATGAGAAATTAAATGCCTGATCTGGTAATGTTGTCCCCAGATACTAGGGGAGTGTGATTGCAGGTATAAAGAAGAATAATTAGAAGTCACAGATGCAGACATGTTCCAGAGCTATAGGAATATGGGTTTTTGGTTTTAGATACTTTTGTATTAATTAGAAATAATTTTGTAATAGTATTTTCTGTAAATTTTAATAATGTAAATTATAATGACAAACTTTGAACTTAATGGATTGTATTTATTTTCCTTGGAAACTATTTTTTTTTATATATTAGAGGTAAAATTAATTAATTAGAAGGGGGTTACATTAGTGGTATCAGAGCTCTGGTTATGCATCTCTAGGATTTGTGAGTAATTGGTCTGTTATGTATTTTGCTGTGTTACTTTGATTGAAACTGGTTGTTTATGTGAATTGTTTGTTTTGATTAAAATTGGTTGTTTTCTATGAATTGGTTGCTTAGTTGTTTGTTAGGAATATTATAGGAACAAGGGTAGTAACTGGATCAAAGACTCTTTTTCTTTTTAGACAGGTAGAGATGTCAGGGAGAGGAAGAGGAAGAGGAAGACCAGCTGCAAATCCCACAGTTGGAAATGATAATATAGCTGAGATGGCCAGAGCCATGAGGGATATGGCTAATGCAGTAACTCAGCAGACTGAGATGTTGGCTAATCAGACACTAGCTCAGCATCCACCTCCACTTGTTGACAGGACCACTTTAACAGATTTTAAGAGGCATGATCCACCTTACTTTAAGGGAGAGTATGATCCAGAGAAAGCTGAAGAGTGGATTCTGAATCTGGAAGATATTTTTGTGGCTATGGAGTGTCCTGATGAGAGGATGTGGGAGAACAGGGGAGAAGTGATCACCTGGGATATCTTCAAGACCTTGTTCCTTGAGAAATATTTTCCAGAGACTGTGAGACAAGCCAAAGAGGAAGAGTTTATCAGTTTGACTCAGGGAAGTATGAGTATTCTTGAATATACTTCTAAATTTGAATCTTTGGCCAAATATTCTAAATACTTGCAGATCACTGGAAATGAGGAATGGAAGTGCAGGAGGTATGAAAAAGGCTTAAGATATGAGATTAAGGAAGCCATAGTTCCATTGAGGATTTCTGAGTTCCCTGAATTAATGGATCAGTGCAAAGTAATTGAAGATATGAAAAGGGAGCAAAGATCCAAAATGGCGGGATATGCAAGTAGGAGTAATTTTGGAAGAGGAGGTCCTATGCTAAAAGGAAGGAGTATTCAGCCACAGAAACCATATAGTAGACCCCCACAGTGGCGTCCTGGAGGAGCAGGAGGTACAGGTGGGTTTAGACCTATGGGAGGAGTAAGTGGAGCTGGGAATTCTCAAAAACCCCAGTTAGCAGTCAGGTGTTGGAAATGTGGAAGGGGACACTTGACCAAGGATTGCACTATATCTGGTCCAGTCTGTTTTATTTGTGGGAAATTAGGTCATATGGCTAGGGAATGTTCTACACCTAGGAGGGATCAGACTGGGAGAACTGTACAGACTCAGAGACCTACAGTCAGTGGAAGAGTATTTACTTTGAGTGGTACTGAGGCCTCACGGTCTGCAGATCTGATTCAGGACAAGGGTCAAATGAAAGGTAAGTCCTTGACTGTGTTATTTGATTCAGGTGCTACCCATTCATTTATATCTGATGACTGTGTTGAGAATCTGAGCTTGGTTGTGTCACCATTACCCTATACTTTGCTTGTTTCTGTGCCTACATCTAAACCAATCCTAACCTCTCAAATATGTTTGAATTGTATGATAACCATCAGAGATAGACCATTTGTTGTGAATTTGATTTGTTTGCCTTTGACTAGCCTTGATGTGATATTAGGAATGGATTGGTTAGCAGCCAACCATATTCTAATAGACTGTGCCTCTAAATCTGTGATTTTCCCTGAACTTGATGTTTCTAGACTTAAACCTGTCCAACCCAAAGAAATATCATTTAAAAGTGAAATTCAAAAATACATGTTATCATCTCTTAGAACTAAAGAAGATAAAATTGAAATTGACTCTGTGCTAGTTGTAAATGAGTATCCTGAAGTTTTTCCTGATGATGTTCCTGGTTTACCTCCTGAGAGAGAGATAGAATTTAGCATTGACTTGATGCCTGGTACTAGACCAATCTCTATGCAACCCTATAGAATGGCACCATTGGAATTAACTGAATTAAAGAAACAATTGGAAGAGTTGCTAGAAAAACAATTTATAAGACCTAGTGTGTCACCATGGGGAGCCCCAGTGTTATTAGTTAAAAAGAAAGATGGGGGATCTAGGTTATGTATAGATTATAGACAATTAAATAAAGTAACTATAAAGAATAAATATCCTTTACCTAGAATAGATGATTTAATGGATCAACTTAGGGGAGCAACAATTTTTTCTAAAATAGATTTAAGGTCTGGGTACCATCAAATTAGAGTTAAAAAGGAAGACATACCCAAGACTGCTTTTCGGACTAGATATGGACATTATGAATATCAAGTGATGCCATTTGGAGTAACTAATGCACCAGCCGTGTTTATGGATTATATGAATAGGGTGTTTAGACAATATTTAGATAATTTTGTAGTAGTATTTATAGATGACATATTAATATATTCTAAAAATAAAGAAGAACATGAAAATCATCTCAGAATAATATTAGAAACTTTAAAAGATAGAAAATTATTTGCAAAGATGTCTAAATGTGAATTTTGGTTAGAGGAAGTAAAATTTTTGGGGCATGTAATTTCTAAAGAGGGAATAAGTGTAGATCCTTCTAAGGTAGAAGCGGTTTTGGAATGGGAGAGACCTAAAACAGTAACTGAGATTAGGAGTTTCTTAGGATTAGCTGGGTATTATAGAAGATTTATTGAAGGGTTTTCTAAGATAGCTGGACCATTAACTGAATTAACTAGGAAAAACCAACCTTTTGTGTGGAGTGAAAATTGTGAGAAAAGTTTTCAAGAGTTGAAAGATAAATTGACTACCTCACCAGTTTTAATTTTACCTGACCCAAATGAACCCGATGATGTATATTGTGATGCTTCTTATCAAGGGTTAGGATGTGTGTTAATGCAGAATAGGAAAGTGGTAGCATATGTGTCTAGGCAGTTGAGACCACATGAGAGAAATTATCCTACACATGATTTAGAATTAGCTGCCATAGTTTTTGCTTTGAAAATTTGGAGACATTATTTGTATGGGTCTAAATTTAATGTGTATAGTGACCATAAGAGTTTAAAATATTTGTTTGATCAAAAGGAACTTAACATGAGACAAAGAAGATGGATGGAGTTTATTAAAGACTATGATTTTCAATTAATGTATCATCCAGGAAAAGCTAATGTAGTAGCAGATGCCTTAAGTAGGAAAATTGTACATGTGTCAACTATGATGATTAAAGAATTAGAATTAATAGAACAATTTAGAGATTTGAACTTGTGTACAGTTAGAGAAAAAGATAAAATTCAATTAGGAAGGATTACCATTGCTAATGATTTTTTGGAAGATATTAGGAAGAAACAAGATGTAGATACATTCATTCAAGAAAAGAAAGCATTAATAGGAACAGATAAAGTAAAAGAATTTAATTTGGGAACAGATGGAATTATTAGATTTAAAAATAGAATTTGTGTACCTAATAACCAAGAATTAAAAGAATTAATTTTAGAAGAAGGACATAAAAGCAAATTAAGTATTCACCCTGGAACAACAAAAATGTATAAAGATTTAAAAGAAATGTTTTGGTGGCCTAAGATGAAGAAAGAGGTAACAGAATATGTAGCTAGATGTTTAACTTGTCAAAAAGCAAAAATTGAACATCAGAAACCCTCTGGCATGTTACAACCTTTAGAAATACCTGTGTGGAAATGGGATAGTATATCAATGGATTTTGTAGTAGGATTACCTAGAACTAATAAAAATTGTGATTCTATTTGGGTAATTGTAGATAGATTAACTAAATCAGCACATTTTCTTCCAATAAATATTAGGTATTCTTTAGAAAGATTAGCTCAATTGTATATAAAAGAAGTAGTTAAATTACATGGGGTACCTACTAGTATAGTATCAGATAGAGATCCTAGATTTGTTTCTAAATTTTGGAGAGAATTTCAGAAAGCCTTAGGAAGTAGATTACATCTTAGTTCAGCATACCACCCTCAGACAGATGGCCAAACAGAAAGAACCATTCAATCATTAGAAGATCTTTTGAGAGCTTGTACATTAGAAGAGAAAGGGAATTGGGAAGATATATTACCTCTAGTAGAATTTACATATAATAATAGTTATCATTCTAGTATAGGTATGGCTCCCTATGAAGCATTGTATGGTAGGAAATGTAGGACACCTTTGGTATGGTATCAGGATGGTGAGAATCTTTTGATAGGACCAGACATTATTCAGCAAACCACTGAGAAAGTAAAATTTATTCAGGAGAAAATGAGAACTGCACAGAGTAGACAGAAAAATTATGCAGATAAAAGAAGAAAACCTTTGGAATTTCAAGAAAGTGAACATGTCTTTTTGAAAGTCACACCAACAACTGGGGTTGGCAGAGCAATAAAGTCTAAAAAACTAACTCCTAAATTTATTGGACCTTACCAAATTCTTAGAAAAATTGGACCTATGGCCTATCAAATAGCCTTACCACCCTTTTTGTCAAACCTCCATGATGTGTTCCATGTGTCACAACTAAGACAGTACATCTCAGATCCTTCACATGTCATTGAACCTGATCAAATACAGGTAAAGGAAAACCTAACATTTGAAACAAAGCCTGTTAAGATTGAGGACAGAAGGATTAAGTACCTGAGAGGTAAAGAAATTTCTCTGGTTAAGGTTATTTGGGATGATATCAGAGGTGATGCTACATGGGAGTTAGAGGAGAAAATGCGAGAAGCATATCCTCATTTGTTTGTATAGTTATTTAGTTGTATAGTTGTATGATTGTATATTTGTATTAGAAATTTCGAGGACGAAATTTTTATTAGTAGGGGAGAATTGTAACATCCTCATTTTACTATTTGTACGCATTTATCTATGTACATTATGAACACTTATGCACTGTATTTTATAAAACTCTATGAACATATTTTCTTAATGAAATTAATACAGTTCTACTCAGAAGATTTTTCTGAATTTCTAAATGTCTTCGTTTATGATGAAATTAATTGTTGACTGGACTGCTATGTCAGACAGCTGTCCAGGATAAATTTTCAAGTATAGAATTTTGAACTCAATTATAACTTAAAAGAAAGGTAATAGAATATAGATTAAAAATATATACAGATAAAGAATTAAAATGCTTATTCAGAATTGTTAGGATTTTCTGAAAGTTAGAACTTTGAGAAATTATTACGGTAAAATTTTAAGACAGAAAATTTAGAGAAAATTCATAGGATATCTATAGAATTATCTAATAATTGTAATATACTTAGAATAATTATTAAAAATGTTTAACCAAGAAAAATTTAATTTAGAACCTTAACCAATCAAAAAGTGACAACTTAGGCTTTTCTAAGATCACTAAATTAAGCTAATTAGGCTTGGATTAAGAGATAAGTAAGACACTACCCCAAGGTTTTTGATAGTGAGGAATCCAATGGTGGTGTTATTTTCTTCAAATTCTAATTAGTTTGTAAGATAATTAACAGCCCTAAATTATTCTAGAAAATTCCATTAAATTACCTACAAATGTTGACTTTTGACCTTTTGGAAGGCAAGTCACTTGCTGCACTCCTTTGGCTGTCCAAGTGGATGGGGAAGCTTGGAGAACTGATCTCCCTTGGCCAATAGGGGCTGCTGGACGTGCAGGAGCTGCTGGATGTGAAGGAAACATCCAATTTGGTTAATTCTTGGTTTAATGAAGCAAATAACTTAAGAAAAAAAGCAAAAAGTCACAAAAGCTATTTTTCTCTCCAAAATAGAACCGTGAGCTTCCTTACCCAGCAGCTGCAGCTCTTGACTTCATTTCATCTTAACTTCATCATCTCATCCCAAATTAAGAAACTAAACCATCCAAACTTCCTAAACCCTAAGCTAATCGGCAAAAAGGAAAAGAAATTGGAGAAAATCTCAAAAATTCCTACAAGACCAAGGAGTGAGGGAGAAAGGAATTCAAGGCTTTTTCTTCAATTAAAGAGTCTAAGGTAAGGATCTAGGCATTTAATTTCAATTAGAACCCTTGGAATTAGAAGAAAACATGTTGTAGGGTTAGATTAAAATTTTGGCCTAGAATCGTGAAAACTTGAAATTGATTTAGGGGTTTTGTGTTTTTGATGCTTGTGATTGAAATTCATGGATTGAAATGATGTTTGATTGAATTTTTAAGGTGTTGTAATGGTTGAAATTTGGTTTGTTGAATTTTGATTGAATTTGTGATTTGATTGAATTTTGGTTGGAATTGGAGTTTGTAGCTTTGGAAGAATTGTTGAGAATGGCTTGTAGACCATTCGGCTAGCCCTAAATGCAAGGGATATTATGTGGAAATTTTTATAAAACCAAGGGCAAAATGGTCATTTTACATGTAGGGACACATTGGGTATTTTGGAAAAAGATTGAGGGCATTTTCGGAAATTATTAAAAATACTAATGTTATAATATAAATTGCTTAAATCTTTGTATCCTTGTATGTTAATGTGTACAAATTATTTATTTGATTGTGATCATGAACAAAATTCATTAGCATGAGTCTTTTTGGGGGATTTATAAAAGTATCAAATGAGAAAGAATTATGTTGACTAACCAGGACTGTGGTAGTCATGAGAATTGAGTTGATCTATGAGAAATGACTTTTGTTGACTAACCGGGACTGCGGTAGTCATGTGAAATGAAACTGATTGAGAAATGAATTGTTGACTAACCGGGACTGCGGTAGTCATGTGAAATGAAAATGATTGAGAAAGGATTTTTGGGGTGAGTAGAATTTGTTAAACAGGACCGTATAATCTGTGATTATATAGTCTGTGGGGATAAGGATATTGGCAATTCCATATGTGGCTGTAATCTGGACAGAGATGCGGTCGTGGTGGCCTTCCTGGGTATCCTGATCTCCTAATTCTGTTTAGTTTATTCGCGTTTAGTAGGGGCTGATGGCTGAATTGCTGTACGTAATGGTAGGCCAGTTACTTACTAAACACTCAAAGGGGAAGTCTCCATGGAGCAGGGTCAAAACTGAATTTGAGTCAAAAATTGCATTTGCATAAATCATACTGCATTTAATTATGTGTGTAATTAATTAAATTGTTATGATGTGTAATTGTTTGAAATTGTTTTATTCTATGAGAAATTAAATGCCTGATCCGATAATGCTGTCCCCAGATACTAGGGGAGTGTGATTGCAGGTATAAAGAAGAATAATTAGAAGTCACAGATGCAGACATGTTCCAGAGCTATAGGAATATGGGTTTTTGGTTTTAGATACTTTTGTATTAATTAGAAATAATTTTGTAATAGTATTTTCTGTAAATTTTAATAATGTAAATTATAATGACAAACTTTGAACTTAATGGATTGTATTTATTTTCCTTGGAAACTATTTTTTTTTTATATATTAGAGGTAAAATTAATTAATTAGAAGGGGGTTACACAACTGGCAAATGAAGAAGCATCATCCAGAAGACAAAATCATTGGTGATCCAAAGGATAGAGTCAGAACCAGATCTTCACTTCAACAACAAGGTCACACAACACTCATATCACAGATAGAACCTAAGACCGTGGACGATGCTTTGGAAGATGAAAGCTGGGTCAAAGCAATGCAAGATGAACTTGACCAATTTCAAAAGAACGATGTCTGGAAACTTGTAGAACTCCCTAATAACAAAGAAGCCGTAGGAGCTAAATGGGTGTTCAGAAACAAATTGGACGAAACAGGTAATGTTGTGAGAAACAAAGCCAGACTGGTAGCCAAAGGTTACTCACAACAAGAAGGTATAGATTATACTGAAACTTATGCACATGTTGCACGTCTAGAGGTAATTCGCATTTTACTATCATTTGCAGCTCATAGCAATATGAAGCTATATCAAATGGACGTAAAAAGTGCATTCCTCAATGGACTGATAAAAGAAGAAGTCTATGTGGAGCAACCCCCAGGGTTTGAGAGTGATGCTTTTCCTAATCATGTTTTCAAACTTAACAAAGCATTATATGGACTAAAACAAGCACCGAGAGCTTGGCATGAAAAACTCAGCTCATTTCTTTTAGAAAATGGTTTCTCAAGAGGAAAAGTGGACACTACACTATTTCGCAAAGATTATTCTTCTAATTTCATTATTGCTCAAGTATATGTTGATGATATCATATTTGGTGCTACTAACGAATCTCTTTGTGAATAATTTGCTAAGTTAATGCAAACCGAATTCGAGATGAGCATGATGGGAAAACTAAAATTCTTCCTTGGATTGCAAATCAAGCAAACTGATAAAGGCATATACATACATCAGACCAAGTATGTTAAGGAGCTTCTCAAGAAGTTCAAAATGGACGATGCAAAGCCAATGAAAACTCCTATGCACCCAACAACAGTACTTGGACTGGAGGATGGTTCAAAGAAGGTGGACAACACCCTATACAGAGGAATGATAGGATCATTCCTATACCTCACAGCATCCAGACCTGACATCATGTTCAACGTATGCTTATGTGGCAGATTCCAATTTATCCCAAGGGAATATCACTTAACTGCTGTTAAAAGAATCTTTCGATATCTTGTTGGAACAACTAATCTTGGTCTACATTTCAAAAGGCAGAAGGATTTCAGATTAGTTGGATATTGTGATGCTGACTATGCTGGAGACAAAATTGAAAGAAAAAGCACTAGTGGAGGATGTCACTTCATTGGTGGAAACTTAGTCTCTTGGATATGCAAGAAGCAAGGAACAATTGCACTATCCACCGCTGAAGCAGAGTATATTTCAGCTACAAAGTGCTACTCTCAAATCCTATGGATCAAGCATCAACTTGAGGACTACAACATATATGAGAGTAACATTCCTATCTTCTATGATAGCAAAGCTGCAATTGATCTTTCTAAAAACCCAATATTGCATTCAAGCGCAAAACATATAGAAATTAAACATCACTTTACAAGAGATCATGTTCAGAAGGGTACTGTGGAATTACATTTTGTAACCACAGATAATCAGCTAGCTGATATATTTACAAAACCCCTTACTGAAGACAAGCTAGTCCTTCTGAGGAATAGACTTGGCATGGGTCTTGTGAAAGAATGATTAAAATCCATATGTAGCGTCCAATGTGACAAACAGTGTCCAATGGACATGTCGTCCAAAGTTAACTTTGACATGCACGTGCACTGCATATGCTACACTTAAGTCCAATGACTGGACGATATTTTTTTTCCTATTTAACATTATTTTAATAGCCAAAACGGTTTCGTTTTGTGTGATTGCAAATTAATGCCCTATGCTGAATCACCTAGTTGTTAATAACCATACACAGTTACCCATATCCTCAGTACGTCTCATCATGGCGGGTCTTATGGCATAACCTCCATTTCAAATATTCACAAAAGCCCAAAACCATTTCGTGTTCTCCAAACAGAGCCTATACTTAAACTGACAAATTCACTCAGAAAATTACTTTACCAAATTTCCCTTCTCCGAAATTATCTTCTACCTCCAGTATTCTCCTTCTCTCTCTCTCAGAAAACCTAAACACTATCTGCAAAACCTAAAAATCAAACCTTTATCATCATGATGAACTCTGCTAACTCAAGCAACTCCGAACTTCATGTTCATACCTACCCTGAAACCACTATAGTGTCTCAAGATGCTGCCACTGTTCACGTTGAGCACTTCTTCGACATTGGAAAACTAGAAAAGTTGGGTTTGAATCTCGATGAAAGTCTTCTAAAATGCGGAATCAGAGAATACTTCAACGACAACCAGAATATATTTCCAGAACTAATCAAAATGTTCTAGAGGAACGCACTGCTAAATATTCTACGAATGATGAAAACTATTGGTGGAAGGTATCCCATTCAACCTACCTCACACCATTTACATCAATATTCTACGAATGATGAAAACTATTGGTGGAAATGATGACATCTTCTATGCCGCACTGCTAAATAAGATCCTCTGGGATCAGAAAGTATACCAATGTTTCTTTGATGAGTTGGATGAAGATGATCATGAAAACATTGTGAAGAAAGGAGAAATAGTTGCAACACAGCAGAAATTTGGTGAATCAAACATCAAGCCAATGAAGATAAAGCTCACAGCAAAGGTCCTAAGGGATTTGGACGAGGACAGTATAAATAAGAAACATCATGAACAAAGCAGACTCATTTCAAATGATAATGATGAAGAAATTGATCTTCTTGGTCTTGGAAGAAAGATCAAACGGTTGATGAAGGAACAAGGAAGCAGGAAAGTAACAAGACACATGTTGCAACAGCATGAAGAAGATGCAAAAAAAGAAAGAAGGACCAAGAAAAGACATGTTGATCCTGCTCCGACCAGTCCACTTGCTGATAAGAGTCCAAGGACTGCTCCGTCCAAACCAAAACAGGATGAGCTGCGTCCAAAGACTGCTCCAGTGAAGCTTGCATCAGAAAAATCTAGAGTTCGCAAACTGAAAATGCTTGACAACTCCGATGACGAGGATCAAATGCCCATTTTCCAGATTAAAAGAAAAGCTCAAGAGATGGAGTCTGCATAGCAGAAGAAACAAAAGGTATCTGATGCACCCAAAACTGGTGCCACAGTCTTTCCTACTAAAGTACCTAGACGAGTAAAAACTCAGGCAGCAAGGCCAAGGAAAGTTTCGATTAAACTCCCCACCTCTCAAGACACTGAGAGCGAATCTACAAGTGCTCCACAACCTGCTCCAACAGTTGCTTCAACAGTCACATCAGCACAGCGTCCAACTCTCAAATTAAACTTATCAAGATTTATGCGTCCAAGGGATGCTTGGAGAGAAGTATGGCCTCAATAGACGATTCCACCAAAGGGGAAGACAAAGGAAGAAGAAGACAAGGAAAGGTTTCCTATTGCATTCCTTACAAGGAATGAATAGAACTATTGTAAGAAAAGTGATGTTATTTGGAGAGCTCGACAGGAACCACTGGAGAGGAGTCTGACTTCAGTATCTGCACCTAAATGGACGAGGTATGACTATGTTCATCGTCAATCTACTGAATTTGCTTTATTACCAGAAGGAACCATTATCAGCAATCCTCCACCAACTTGGACAAGAGAATCTTATCCAAACCTGGTTCAGGTGGAATGTCCTTATACATGTCCAACTGGTACTCAACAAAGGGTGCGTCTAGCTGAAGATGTACCTCTTGAGCCAGAGGTTGAAATTGCATCAAATCTTGCTAAAACTGTGGTTGAACAAAAGGCAAGACTCAAAGGAAGAGGAAGCCAGCAACAAAGAAGTCATCTCCCAGCAATCTTGATGAATTGGATGCTGAACTGCTATTAGCCATTAAAGAAAGTCTGGACCCATCCAAGGCAAACTAGCGTCCAGTGTAACCCCCTCTTTCTTATAAAACATAATTTAACTATTTAATTAATTTTATATATTTATTTCAAAGTTCTGATACGATCTCTTACAATCCAAAATATGTTCTGTAATTTACATCATTAAAATTTATATAAACACTGCTACAAAATAATTCTAACTACTACAAATTATTGTCTACCCAAAATAATCTCATCCTATATGCTCTGGAATTTCTGCATCTTCATCATTTAACTATATCTTCAAGCACCTGCAATTCACACTCCCCTAGAATCTGGGGACAGCATTACAGGATCAGGCATTTAATTTCTCATAGAATTAAAACAATTTCAAACAAATACATATCATAACAATATAATTAGTTATACACATAATTAAATGCAGTATGATTTATGCAATGCAGTTTTTGACTCAAATTCGTTTTGACCCTGCTCCATGGAGACTTCCCCTTTGAGTGTTTAGTAAGAAACTGGCCTACCATTACGATCTGTAATTCAGCTATCAGCCCCTACTAAACGCGAATAAACTAAACAGAATTAGGAGGTCAGGATACCCGGAAGGCCACCACGGCAGCATCTCTGTCCAAATTACAGCCACATGTGGAATTGCCAATATCCCTCACCCCACAGACTATATAATCACAGACTATACAGTCCTGTCTAACTTACTCTGCTCACCCATTTCTCAGGACTATCATATTCTCTGTTCATAATCTCAATCATCTTTTCAAATACATGACTACCGCAGTCCGGTCAGTCAACACAGTTCTCTGTTCATAATCTCAATCATATTTTCAAATACATGACTACCGCAGTCCGGTCAGTCAACACAGTCCTGGAAATCAATTCCCCCATAAATACTCATTTCTCATTTGAAATCTTTGTATTTTCTAAGAGCTCAAGCTTATGCAATATGACAATGATGCTAATAAACAAATAATTAATATTAAGCAATCACATAAAAATTATAAAAATTCACTATTAGGTAAAGTTACTAAACTACCCTTAATCTTTTCTAAAATTCCATCTATGTCCTAAATTTTGAAATGACCAAATTACCCTTGCTCTTTTTCAAAAATTCCCATTTTGTCCCTACATGTAAAATGACCATTTTGCCCTTGATTTTACAAAAATTTCCACATAATATCCCTTGCATTTAGGGCTGGCCGAATGGTCTCACTACCATTCTCAACATGTTTTCCAAAGCAACAACTTCCAATTCCAACCAAAAATCAACCAAATCACAAATTCAATCAAAATTCAACAAACCAAATTTCAACCATTACAACACCTTAAAAATTCAATCAAACATCATTCCAATCCATGAATTACAATCACAAGCATCAAAAACACAAAACCCCTAAATCAATTTCAAGTTTTCATGATTCTAGTTCAAATTTTTAATCTAAGCCTACAACATGTTTTCTTCTAATTCCAAGGGTTCTAATTGAAATTAAATGCCTAGATCCTTACCTTAAACTCTTTAATTGAAGAAAAAGCCTTGAATTCCTTTCTCCCTCACTCCTTGGTCTTGTATGAATTTTTGAGATTTCCTCCAATTTCTTTTCCTTTTTGCCGATTAGCTTAGGGTTTAGGAAGTTTGGATGGTTTGGTTTCTTAATTTGGGATGAGATGATGAAGTTAAGATGAAATTGAAATGAAAACTGCAGCTGCTGGGTTTGGAGAGCTCAAGGTTCTGTTTTGAGAGAAAATAGCTTTTTGTGACTTTTTCTCCTTTTACTTAAGTTAAATGCTTCTTAAAACAAATTATTAACTAAATTGGACTTTGCCTTCAAGTCCAGCTGCTGCCCTGCACGTCCAGCAGCTCATTTGGACCAAGGGAAGTCCACTTGCCAAGCCTTTCCAGCCCACTTGGACAGCCAAGGAGTTCCAAGTCACTTGCCTACCCCAAAAGTTAACATTTCAACCACTTTGTAGAAATTTCTAGAAGGTAATTAGGGCTGCTAATTATTTTACAATGTGATTAGAATTTGAAGAAAATAACATCACCAATGGATTCCTCACTATCAAAAACCTTGGGGTAGTGTCTTACTTATCTCTTAATCCAAGCCTAATTAGCTTAATTTAGTGACATTAGAAAAGCCTAAGTTGTCACTTTTTGATTGGTTAAGGTTCTAAATTAAATTTTTCTTGGTTAAACATTTTTAATAATTATTTTAAGTATATTACAATTATTAGATAATTCTATAGATATCCTATGAATTTTCTCTAAATTTTCTGTCTTAAAATTTTACCGTAATAATTCCTCAAAGTTCTAACTTCCAGAAAATCCTAACAATTCTGAATAAGCATTTTAATTCCTTATCTGTATATATTTTTAATCTATATTCTATTACTTTTCTTTTAAGTTATAAATGAGTTCAAAATTCTATACTTGAAAATTTATCCTGGACAGCTGTCTGACATAGCAGTCCAGTCAACTATTAATTTCGGCAAAAATAAAGACATTTGGAAATTCAGAAAATTCTTTTGAATAGAACTATATTAATTTCATTAAGAAAATATGTTCATAAAGTTCTATAAAATACATTGCATAAGTGTTCATAATGTACATATATAAATGCGTACAAATAGTAAAATGAGGATGTTACAATTCTCCCCTACTAATAAAAATTTCGTCCTCGAAATTTCTAATACAAATATATAACCATACAACTATACAACAAAATAACTATACAAACAAATGAGGATATGTTTCTTTCATTTTTTTTTTTCCTCTAACTCCCATGTAGCATCACCTCTGATATCATCCCAAATAACCTTAACTAGAGAAATTTCTTTACCTCTCAGGTACTTAATCCTTCTGTCCTCAATCTTAATAGGCTTTGTTTCAAATGTTAGGTTTTCCTTTCTCTTCTAATGTACAGGCTCTTAAGAGATCTTCTAATGTCCGAATAGTCCTTTATGTTTGACCATCAATCTTAGGGTGTTATACTAAACTAAGATAAAATTTTACTTCTTAAAGTGTTCTGAAAATCTTTCCAAAAATTTAAAAACAAAGCTAGGGTCTTTATTACACTCTATACTAGTAGGTACTCCAGATAATCTAATTATTTCCTTTAAGTACAATTAAGCTAATTTTTCTAAATTATACCTAATATTTATTGAAAGCAAAATGTACTAATTTAGTTAATCTATCTACAATTACTCAAATGGTATCAAAATTCCTATGTGTTCTAGGTAATCCTACCACAAAATCTATTGATATACTATTCCGTTTCCATATAGGTATCTCTAAAGGATGTAACAGATCAAAGGGTTTCTGATATTCAATATTTGCTTTCTAACATGTTAAACATCTAGCCACATATTCTGCTACATCTCTCTTCATCCTAGACCACCAAAACATTCCCTTTAAATCTTTATATATTTTTGTTGTTCTAGGATGAATACTAAGTTTACTTTTGTGCCCTTCCTTCAAAATTAATTCCTTAAATTCTTGATTATTAGGTACACAAATTCTATTTTAAACCTAATAATTATATCCATTCCTAAATTAAATTCTTTTTCCTTACCTGATCCCATTAATCCTTTCTTTTCTGGAATACATTCATCTGCATCTTGTTTCTTCCTAATTTCTTCCAAAAATTCATTAGTGATGGTAATAATTCCAAATGGAATTTTATCCTTTTTCCTAACTGTACATAGATTTAAATCTCTAAATTATTCTATTAACTCTAATTCTTTAATCCTCATAGTTGACATATGCACAATTTTCCTACTTAAAGCATCTTCTACTACATTAGCCTCTATTGGATGATACCTTAATTGAAAATCATAATCTTTAATAAACTCCATCCATCTTCTTTTTCTCCTTTCCAATTTTTTTTTTTAAACAAATATTTTAAACTCTTATGATCACTATATACATCAAATATTGATCCATATAAATAATGTCTCCAAATCTTCAAAGCAAAAACTATAGCTGCTAACTCCAAATCATGAGTAGGATAATTTCTCTCATGTGATTTCAACCGCCTAGATGCATAAGCTACCACTTTCTTATTTTATATCAACACACATCTTAACCCTAGAGATGAAACATCACAGTATACCTCATAGGATTCATTTGGGTCGGGTAAAACTAAAACTAGTGAGGTAGTCAATTTATGTTTCAATTCTTGGAAAATTTTCTCACAACTCTCACTCCAAATAAAATTCTATTAAGGGTTCAGCTATCTTAGAAAATCCTTCAATCAATCTTCTATAATATCCATCAAATCTTAAGAACTACTAATCTCAGTTACTGTCTTAGGCCTTTCCCATTCTAAAACTGCTTCTACCTTAGAAAAATCTACACTTAGTTCATCTTTAGAAATTAAATGTCCTAAAATTTTCACTTCCTCCACCCAAAATTCACACTTAGACAATTTAGCATATAATTTTCTATCTTTTAAAATTTCTAATTTTATTCTAAGATGATTTTCATGTTCTTCTTTATTTTTAGAATATATTAATATAACATCTATTCTAGATCAAGGATATTTATTCTTTATAGTTACTTTATTTAATTTTCTATAATCTACACATAACCTAGATCCTCCATCTTTCTTTTTAACTAATAATACTGGGCTCACCATATGGACACACTAGGCCTTACAAACTATTTTTCTAATAATTCTTCCAATTGTTTCTTTAACTCGATTAATTTCAATAATGACATTCTATATGGTTGCATAGAAATTGGTCTAGTACCAAGCATCAAATCTATACTAAATTCTATTTCTCTTTCAGGACGCAAACCAGAAACATCATTAGGAAAAACTTCAGGATACTCATTTACAACTAGCACAGAGTCAATTTCAATTTTTATCTTCTTTAGTTCCAAGAGATGATAACATGTATTTTTGAATTTCACTTTTAAATGATATTTCCTTAGGTTGGATAGGCTTAAGTCTAGAAACATCAAGTTCAGGGAAAATCACAGATTTAGAGGCACAGTCTATTAGAATATGGTTGGCTGCTAACCCATCCATTCCTAATATCACATCAAGGTTAGTCATAGGCAAACAAATCAAATTCACAACAAATGGTCTATCTCTGATGGTTATCATACAATTCAAACATATTTGAGAGGTTAGGATTGGTTTAGATGTAGGCACAGAAACAAGCAAAGTATAGGGTATTTTAAACATGATTAACATCCTCAACTTACAGCTGTACTTTAGAACCCTAATTCCAACAAATCACTATTAGAAAGACTTTCAAAATACCTCACATTACTCCAATTCACTACTACCAATTTAATTGTTACTTGAATTTCCAACATCAATACACACACCTTTAGGCCTTCCAATTACTTACTCTTTCAACTTTAAAAATTCTTAGGACAACTGCTACTAACTTAGCATTTGGGTCCTATTCTACTCTCTTAATCACCACTTACACCATGGTAATGTAATTAAACAATGTTAAACCCGCAGGCTATTTTACTGCACCAGAAAAATGCACTATTTTGGTTCTAACTCATGTCTAAAACACAAAATTTCAAGTCCTAATAGTTAAGATATCAATCCTGTGACAAATTTATACTACGATACACTGTTTCAGCCTTCAAAACACATGAAAACATCCATTAGAACAATATGGCAATAACCATACTTTCAACATCTCATCATATTCCAAACATCAAGGTACCTTCAAAACTTTGTTTTCTTTCTTTTGTCAAACTCAACTATTATCCTATAAACTCAAATATTTGGACCTCTATTCTCAACCTTGATCTACGAACTCAGGTCTTTAGATCTCCTTTCTCAACTAACTCAAGATTATAAGTCTTAAATTCACAATATAAGTAACATGGAAAATAACCCAACTTGAACAATACTAATAATAATAAAATTTTAAGCATTAGGAGAGAAAGTCATCTCGACTGAGTCCTGAGTGTGCACCCTCACAACTTTATCAAGATTTTCTTTCTTCCTTTCTGCCATCTTAGCTATACTATTGGTTTCAACTCTAGGATTTATAACTAGCCTTCCTCTTCTCATTTCTACATGTCTTAAAATTTCAGATCTAGTTACTACTCTTTTTCCCATAATATTCTTAACAAACAAAAAATTCTAATCAGGGTAACACAGCAAAACACCTAATAGACCCACTACTCGCAAGTCCTAGAGATGCATAACCAGAGCTCTGATACCACTAATGTAACCCCCTCTTTCTTATAAAACATAATTTAACTATTTAATTAATTTTATATATTTATTTCAAAGTTCTGATACGATCTCTTACAATCCAAAATATGTTCTGTAATTTACATCATTAAAATTTATATAAACACTGCTACAAAATAATTCTAACTACTACAAATTATTGTCTACCCAAAATAGTCTCATCCTATATGCTCTGGAATTTCTGCATCTTCATCATTTAACTATATCTTCAAGCACCTGCAATTCACACTCCCCTAGAATCTGGGGACAGCATTACAGGATCAGGCATTTAATTTCTCATAGAATTAAAACAATTTCAAACAAATACATATCATAACAATATAATTAGTTATACACATAATTAAATGCAGTATGATTTATGCAATGCAGTTTTTGACTCAAATTCGTTTTGACCCTGCTCCATGGAGACTTCCCCTTTGAGTGTTTAGTAAGAAACTGGCCTACCATTACGATCTGTAATTCAGCTATCAGCCCCTACTAAACGCGAATAAACTAAACAGAATTAGGAGGTCAGGATACCCGGAAGGCCACCACGGCAGCATCTCTGTCCAAATTACAGCCACATGTGGAATTGCCAATATCCCTCACCCCACAGACTATATAATCACAGACTATACAGTCCTGTCTAACTTACTCTGCTCACCCATTTCTCAGGACTATCATATTCTCTGTTCATAATCTCAATCATCTTTTCAAATACATGACTACCGCAGTCCGGTCAGTCAACACAGTTCTCTGTTCATAATCTCAATCATATTTTCAAATACATGACTACCGCAGTCCGGTCAGTCAACACAGTCCTGGAAATCAATTCCCCCATAAATACTCATTTCTCATTTGAAATCTTTGTATTTTCTAAGAGCTCAAGCTTATGCAATATGACAATGATGCTAATAAACAAATAATTAATATTAAGCAATCACATAAAAATTATAAAAATTCACTATTAGGTAAAGTTACTAAACTACCCTTAATCTTTTCTAAAATTCCATCTATGTCCTAAATTTTGAAATGACCAAATTACCCTTGCTCTTTTTCAAAAATTCCCATTTTGTCCCTACATGTAAAATGACCATTTTGCCCTTGATTTTACAAAAATTTCCACATAATATCCCTTGCATTTAGGGCTGGCCGAATGGTCTCACTACCATTCTCAACATGTTTTCCAAAGCAACAACTTCCAATTCCAACCAAAAATCAACCAAATCACAAATTCAATCAAAATTCAACAAACCAAATTTCAACCATTACAACACCTTAAAAATTCAATCAAACATCATTCCAATCCATGAATTACAATCACAAGCATCAAAAACACAAAACCCCTAAATCAATTTCAAGTTTTCATGATTCTAGTTCAAATTTTTAATCTAAGCCTACAACATGTTTTCTTCTAATTCCAAGGGTTCTAATTGAAATTAAATGCCTAGATCCTTACCTTAAACTCTTTAATTGAAGAAAAAGCCTTGAATTCCTTTCTCCCTCACTCCTTGGTCTTGTATGAATTTTTGAGATTTCCTCCAATTTCTTTTCCTTTTTGCCGATTAGCTTAGGGTTTAGGAAGTTTGGATGGTTTGGTTTCTTAATTTGGGATGAGATGATGAAGTTAAGATGAAATTGAAATGAAAACTGCAGCTGCTGGGTTTGGAGAGCTCAAGGTTCTGTTTTGAGAGAAAATAGCTTTTTGTGACTTTTTCTCCTTTTACTTAAGTTAAATGCTTCTTAAAACAAATTATTAACTAAATTGGACTTTGCCTTCAAGTCCAGCTGCTGCCCTGCACGTCCAGCAGCTCATTTGGACCAAGGGAAGTCCACTTGCCAAGCCTTTCCAGCCCACTTGGACAGCCAAGGAGTTCCAAGTCACTTGCCTACCCCAAAAGTTAACATTTCAACCACTTTGTAGAAATTTCTAGAAGGTAATTAGGGCTGCTAATTATTTTACAATGTGATTAGAATTTGAAGAAAATAACATCACCAATGGATTCCTCACTATCAAAAACCTTGGGGTAGTGTCTTACTTATCTCTTAATCCAAGCCTAATTAGCTTAATTTAGTGACATTAGAAAAGCCTAAGTTGTCACTTTTTGATTGGTTAAGGTTCTAAATTAAATTTTTCTTGGTTAAACATTTTTAATAATTATTTTAAGTATATTACAATTATTAGATAATTCTATAGATATCCTATGAATTTTCTCTAAATTTTCTGTCTTAAAATTTTACCGTAATAATTCCTCAAAGTTCTAACTTCCAGAAAATCCTAACAATTCTGAATAAGCATTTTAATTCCTTATCTGTATATATTTTTAATCTATATTCTATTACTTTTCTTTTAAGTTATAAATGAGTTCAAAATTCTATACTTGAAAATTTATCCTGGACAGCTGTCTGACATAGCAGTCCAGTCAACTATTAATTTCGGCAAAAATAAAGACATTTGGAAATTCAGAAAATTCTTTTGAATAGAACTATATTAATTTCATTAAGAAAATATGTTCATAAAGTTCTATAAAATACATTGCATAAGTGTTCATAATGTACATATATAAATGCGTACAAATAGTAAAATGAGGATGTTACATCCAGAGGTGCAATGGGTCAAAGATGTTCACATCTGGACTCCCATCGCAAAATTTCTTCCACTACCACCTGGAACTCCAGTGCTCAACTTTCAGCCGAGTGATTGTGATGATCTTGGAAAACTGCTCCAGCAAATGCACATTGAAGACCAGGCTATTGCTTATCCACCCAACCTCCACATCAGACGTTCCACGGATATCAAGTTTATACTTGATAAGGTATGTCCTAGACTACCTCTATATGATGCTTGAAAGAAGAAAGGGTTTAAGTACTATGGCATAGAGATGCCTAGTAGAGATGAAAAGGTTCAACTCTCATCTTCCTCACATACTTGGAATCACCTTTTTGATAAGACTGTAAAGCTAACAAGGCCCCTAGGCATTTTTGACACCATGATCTTCTGGCGTCAAATTGTGTGGGCAGACACTCAGGAAGCCTCAACCTCTGGATGCTCCAAGGATTCCTTCTTTCATCCTCCAGAAGGACTTGAAGTCCTGCGTCCAGTCAAGACATGTCATTTCTCTGATACCTTTGCATGCTTTCTGACTAATAATGATGATTTTCTAGAAGTTTTAAGGACACTGCCAATCATCAGAAGCAACAAAGTATATGACCTTAGGAGTCTTGACCGCTCTGAATTTGTACACGAAGTTCAAAGGCTTCATGATCTTCAAAAGGCTGAAGAAGAAAGAGCTTTACAAAAGCAAGCTGAAAGAGAACGAGCTGAACAAGCTCGCTTGGAACATGAACGAGCAGTACAAGCTGAGCAAGCGCACCTGGTGGAAATTGAAAATGAGCAAGCTGGAATTGCTACTAAAGAAAAAGCTGAGCCGATTGCCAAACCAACAATCACACAAGCAGAATTGGATGAAGCCTCTGCAAAAGTCACTAATATGCTCATTCATTTGGACTTACAGTCTGAGGTACAAGTGGACGTGGAACACTTTGTCACCTCTCATGAGGAACAAACAGTCCAATCTAGCATGTCCAAAGATGAAGCTTTGCAACATATGGTTGAGACTGAAGCGCCACAACCAAAGGAGTCCACTGCTGAAAAGCCTACTCCAGAGGTTGCCACAAGCCAACCAATTATTTGTGCGTCCAATGAAGCACGCTCTGGAACTAGACAAATGATTCCTACAGGGTCTTCAAGTCCAAGGGCTATTATTCCCTTGCACTTTGTCGAACCTCAAAGAGTCTCTGAGGACAGAGTGAACGAGATTGTTCAACAGGCTCTAAGACAACAATAACTAGAAACCAAAGCTACTCTTCGTGCCTTTAAGGAAAGACAACAAGCAGAAGCCGCACAACACCGATTAATGTTGCAGAATGCTATTACTGATTAGTTCATGCACCTCTCACAGATGTTGGTAAATCAAATTCAATCCACTGCTGCTAACCTCATTGGCACTGTTATTCATCGGGTTCCTCCTGTTCAACCCATACCTCAACAACAACCACCTGTTAACCACCCTGCACCACCTCCTCAAGCACCACCAGAACAACCACCACCACCACCACAAGATCCACCTCAACAGCCCTAGGTGACCATGATGGTCAAATCATTTTTCCATCTTTCAAACCTTTTTTTATTTTGTTGATGACAAAGGGGGAGAAATTGGAATTTTTGATGTCATAGAGTATTTTTTTTGTCGTTACACTACTCTGTGAAACCGCTGTGGCTGTTCATTGAATACATATGAGGTGTTTTTTATCATAATTTCTGCATCCATATCTATCATATGCTTTTCACTCTGATAACTATCGTCTCTGATACATTCTTATCATGCAGTGTTATCTGATATATATTGCTTTATTAAATACACGAGAAATGTTGAACTCAGGGGGAGTACTTCATTCCATACCTTTCTCACCCTGTCAACATACACTGGCATAAAATAATCATTCAATCACCTGCTCTGATATTCTTTAATATGATTATATATTTGCACACATCAAAATTTAGTATTATTTGTCATCATCAAAAAGGGGGAGATTGTTAGAATCTAAGACTTTGGACGATGTCCAACCCCTCAGACTTTGATTTTGATGATAACAAATAAAGTTAAATTTTGAAGTATCTAATGATCTATGTTTGAGTTTTATAGGTTCTACGTCGTGCAATGCCTCAATGGTATTGTATTTCTTAAACTCAATCATTATGTTTCTATGTGTACAGTACGTCCAATGAGCAACTATTTTTGTTAAGTGTAAAATTCAGCGTCCAATACACTGATTATAAAACATGTGTCCAAATGCATTGAGAAAACCAGTGTGTAAACACTGCGTCCATTCAAGGAAGCGTCCAACGCATATATAACTTACATCATCCCTCTCTAGCAAACAGTTATATAATGCGTCCATAATTGAGTAGAAGTACACTTATGCTTTTCGATGATGATTCTCTGAAATGTTCTATTATTCCCTCTCTTTTCTAATGTGACATTTCATTTGAATATTCGAAAAGTGTACCACAGGGGGCAGAAAAGCCTCTCTCTGCAGAAACCGTACAAGTAGTGGAGGCACTGCATGTACTGTTGTCTCCTCCATCTCTCCACCCCAAGCTGACATGTAGCAACGGTCATATGATTGTGAGAGAATGGTTATTGGCAAAGGCACAGATCCCACAATGGATATCTTCACCAAGCTGGCTATAAATAGAGGAACAAGCTCACGTTTTGAAGAGATAATTTTTCAAGTTTTTAGAAGAGCTGTAACTCTGCCAAATCGATTGGACGACCTACACTTGTGCGAAAAGAGCAATCTACTTAGCTTTGCTAAGTTATTCTGTGTAATTGAGTTTTTATTGTAATATCCTCTCTGTGAGAGCTATTTATTTAACTTGTACTCAAACAGTTTCTGTTTTGAAAGCTAGGAGTGGCTTAGTGACAAAGAATACTTGGGTGTTCTTTAATCTCAGGGGGGATTAAAGGTGTGCCAGAAGTGGCCTAGAGATTACTTGTAGCCAGGAGTGGCAGGGTATATAATACTTGTTTGTAATCAGAACTTGATTAGTGGAACCCTTCAAAGTTTTTGAAGGAGAACTGGACGTAGTTCAGGTTGAGTGAACCAATATAAACCAAGTGTTTTTACTCTATCGCCTTCAAGCTTACTTGCTATTCTCTTAAGTTTTTTCTTCACACTTTGCGCACAAGGTTCTTTATATCCTATTTACGAAAATCTCTTATTTACGCCTGGACGATTAACAAGAAAACACAGTTTCACTAAACTGTCATTTTAACAATTGGACGATACCTGTGATCTTGTGTTTTACAAGTCCCTTGTGACACCTAAGATATTTTATCTCCATCTTTGGGAAAAGTTTATTTTTAATAATATAACTTACACACTATTCAACCCCCCTTCTAGTGCGAATCTCTACATTTCAAAAAGTGCTCCGAGCATTAATGTTTTTTATGCATAAGAATGCACCAGGGATCACGGGGCACCAAAAGTCTTATTTTCCTTCGAAAATTGCACAAATGGCCGAAAATGCATTACCGGCACCAAAATTGGACCACGGGGCACCACAGACCTCAAAATTGAAAAGTGTTAGGAGCATTATGGTTTTTTCTGCATAAGAATGAACTAGGGATCATGGGGCGCCAAAACCCAAAAGTCTTATTTTTGCACGAAACTTGAACAAATGGCCGAAAATGCATTACCGACACCAAAACTGGACCACGTGGCACCTCAGACCTGAAAACTTAAAAGTGCTCTGAGCATCAAGGTTTTTGATGCATAAGAATGCACCTGGGATCACGTGGCACCAAAACCCATAAGTCTTATTTTCGCATGAAAATTGCACAAATGGCCGAAAATGCACCCCCAGCACCAAAATGGGACCACGGGGCACCACGAACCTCAGGACTGAAAAGTGTTCCGAGCATTATGGTATTTTATGCATAACAATTCACCAAGGATCGTGGGGCACCAAAACCCAGAAGTCTTATTTTCGTACGAAAATTGCACAATGGAACGAAAATGCACCATTGGTACCAAAATTGGACCACGGGGCACCTGGGACCTCAAAACTTAAAAGTGCTCTGAGCATTATGGTTTTTTATGCATAAGAATGGACCAGGGATCACGGGGCACCAAAACCCAACATTCTTATTTTTGCACAAAAATTGAACAATGGGCCGAAAATGCACCACGGGCACCAAAATTGGACCACGGGGCACCTCGGACCTCAAAACTGAAAAGTGCTTCTAGCATTATGCTTTTTTATGCATAAGAATACACCAGGGATCATGGGGAGCCAAAATCCAAAAGTATTATTTTCGTACAAAAATTGCATAATGGGCCGAAAATGCACCACGGGGCACCTCAGACCTCAAAACTGAAAAGTGTTCCGAGCATTATGGTTTTTTATGCATAAGAATGCACCAGGGATCACGGGGAACCAAAACCTAAAAGTGTTATTTTCCCATAAAAATATCATAAATGGCCGAAAATGCACCACCAGCACCAAAATTGGACCACGGGGCACCTGGGACCTCAAAACTTAAAACTGCTCTGAGCATTATGGTTTTTTATGCATAAGAATGCACCAAGGATCACGGGGCACCAAAACCCAAAATTCTGACTTTCGTACAAAAATTGAACAATGGGCCGAAAATGCACCATGGACACCAAAATTGGACCACGGGGCACCTTGGACCACAAAACTGAAAAGTGCTCCGAGCATTATGGTTTTTTATGCGTAAGAATGCACCAGGGATCACGGGGAATCAAAGCCCAAAAGTCTTATTTTCGTACGAACATTGCATTATGGGCCGAAAATGCACCACGAGCACCAAAATTGGACCACGGGGCATCTCGAACCTCAAAACTGAAAAGTGTTCCGAGCATTATGGTTTTATATGCATAAGAATGCACCAGGGATCACGGGGCACCAAAACCCAAAAGTGTTATTTTCCCATGAAAATATCACAAATGGCTGAAAATACACCATCGGCACCAAAATTGGACCACGAGGAACCACGGTCCTCAAAACTTAAAAGTGCTATGAGCATTATGGTTTTTTATGTATAAGAATGCACTAGGGATCATGGGGCACCAAAACCCAAAATTCTTACTTTCGCACAAAAATTGAACAATGGGCTGAAAATGCATCACGGGCACCAAAATTGGACCACGGGGCACCTTGGACTTCAAATTGAAAAGTGCTTCGAGCATTATGGTTTTTTATGCATTAGAATGTACCAGCGATCACGGGAAGCCAAAACCCAAAAGTCTTATTTTTGTACGAAAATTGCATAATGGGCCGAAAATGCAACCCCGGCACCAAAACGGGACCACGGGGCACCACAATCCTCAAGACTAAAAAGTGTTCTGAGCATTAGGGTTTTTTATGCATAAGAATGCACCAGGGATCACAGGGCACGAAAATCCAGAAGTCTTATTTTCGCACGAAAATTGCACAATGGCACGAAAATGCACCACCGGTACCAAAATTGGACCACGGGGCACCTCAAACCTCAAAACTTAAAATTGCTCAGAGCATTATAGTTTTTTATGCATAAGAATGCACCAGGGATGACGGGGCACCAAAACCAAAAAGACTTATTTTCGTACGAAAATTGCACAAATGGCCGAAAATCCATTACAGGCACCAAAATAGGACCACAGGGCACCACGGACCTCAAAACTGGAAACTATTCCGAGCATTAGAATTTTTTATGCATAAGAATGCACCAGCGATTACGGGGCACCAAAACCCAAAAGTCTTATTTTCGCACGAAAACTGCACAATGGGCTGAAAATGCACCACGGGCACCAAAATTGGACCACGGAGCAACTCGGACCTCAAAAGTTAAAGGTTGTCTGAGCATTATGGTTTTTTATGCATAAGAATGCACTAGGGATCACGAGCACCAAAGCCCAAAAGTCTTATTTTTGCACGAAAATTGCACAAATGCCGGAAAAGGCACCGCCGACACCAAAATTGGACCACGGGGCACCATGTAACTCAAGACTAAAAAGTGTTCCGAGCAGTATGGTAGTTTTTATGCATAAGAATGCACTAAGGATCACGGGTTATGAAAACCCAAAAGTCTTATATTTGCACGAAAATTGCACAAAGGGCCAATAATGCACCACGGGTACCAAAATTGGACCACGGGGCACCTCGGACGTCAAAACTGAAAAGTGCTATAAGCATTATGGTTTGTTATGCATAAGAATGCACTAGGGTTCACAGGGCACCAAAACCAAAGCGTCATATTTCTGCACAAAACTTGCACAAATGGCCGAAAATGCACCACCGTCACCAAAATTGGACCACGGGGCACCACGGACCTCAAAACTGAAATGTTCTTGAAGCATTATGGTTTTTATGAATAAGAATGCATCAGGGAAGACGGGGCACCAAAACCAAAAAGTCTTATTTTTGCACGAAAATCGCACAATGGGCCGAAAATGCATCACAAGCACCAAGCATCAGAATGCACCAGCGATCACAGGGTTCCAAAACCCAAAAGTCTTATTTTTGCAGGAAAGTTGCACAAATGGCCGAAAATGCACCACTGACACCAAAATTGGACCACGGGGCACCACACACCTCAAAACTTAAAAGTGCTCCAAGCATTATGGTTTTTTATGCATAAGAATGCGCCACGGATCACGGGGCACCAAAACCCAAAAGTCTTATTTTCGCACGAAAATTGCGTAATGGACCGAAAATGCATTATCGACACCAAAATTGGACCACAGGGCACCACAAACCTCAAAACTGAAAAGTGTTATGAGCATTATGGTTTGTTACGCATAAGAATGCACCAGGGATCACGGGGCACCAAATCCCAAAAGTCTTATTTTTGCATGAAAATTGCACAATGGGCCGAAAATGAACCACGGGCACCAAAATTGGACCACGGTGCACCTCGAACCTCAATACTTAAAAGTGCTCTGAGCATTATGGTTTTTTATGCATAAGAATGCACCAGGGATCACGGAACACCAAAACCCAAAAGTCTTATTTTTGCACGAAAGTTGCACAAATGGCCGAATATGCACCACTGGCACCAAAATTGGGCCACGGGGCACCACGCACCTTAAAACTGAAAAGTGCTCCAAGCATTATGGTTTTTTTTATGCATAAGAATGCACCAGGGATCACGCGGAACCAAAACCCAAAAGTCTTATTATCCCACGAAGATTTCAAAAATGGCAGAAAATGGACCATCGACACCAAAATTGGACCACTGGGCACCACGGACCTCAAAACTGAAAAAAGCTCCAAGCATTATGGTTTTTTATGCATAAGAATGCACCAGGGATTACGGGGAACCAAAACCCAAAAGTCTTATTTTCGCACGAAAATTTCACAATGGGCGGAAAATGCACGACGGACACCAAAATTGGACCACGGGGCACCTTGGACCTCAAAACTGAAAAGTGCAATAAGCATTATGGTTTTTTATGCATAAGAATGCACTAGGGTTCACAGGGCACCGAAACCCAAAAGTCTTATTTTCACACGAAAATTGTACAGATGGCCGAAAATGCATTACCAGCACCAAAATTGGACCACGGGGCACCACAGACCTCAAAACTGAAAAGTGCTCCGAGCATTATGGTTTTTTATGCATAAGAATGCACCAAGGATCATGGGGCACCAAAACCCAAAAGTCTTATTTTCGCACGAAAATTGCAGAAATGGCCGAAAATGCACCATCGGCACAAAAATTGCAACACTGGGCACCACAGACCTTAAAACTGAAAAGTGTTCCAAGAATTATGGTTTTTTATGTATAAGAATCCACCAGGGATCACGGGGCACCAAAATCCAAAAGTCTTATTTTCGCACGGAAATTGCACAATGGGCCGAAAATGCACCACGGACCTCAAAACTGAAAATTGTTCCAAGCATTATGGTTTTTTATGCATAGGAATGCATTAGGGATCACGGGGCAACAAAACCCAAAAGTCTTATTTTCGCACAAATATTGCACGAAGGGTCGAAAATGCACCACCGAACCAAAATTGGACCACGGGACACCTCGGACCTCAAATTTGAAAAGTGCTGAGAGCATTATGGTTTTTTATGCATAAGAATGCCCCAGGGATCACGGGGTACCAAAACCCAAAAGCCTTATTTTCGCACGAAAATTGCACAATGGGTCGAAAATGCACCACGGACCTCAAAACTGAAAACTGTTCCAAGCATTATGGTTTTTTATGTATAAGAATGCACTAGGGATCAAGGGGCACCAAAACCCAAAAGTCTTATTTTCGCACGAAAATTGCACAAAGGACCGAAAATGCACCACGGGCACCAAAATTGGACCATGGGACACCTCAGACCTCAAAACTGAAAAGTGCTATGAGCATTATGGTTTTTTATGCATATGAATGCCCTAGGGATCACGGGGTACCAAAACCCAAAAGTCTTATTTTTGCACGAAAATTGCACAATGGGTCGAAAATGCACCACGGGCACCAAAGTTGGACCACGGGGCACCACAGACCTCAAAACAGAAATGTGTTCCAAGCATTAGGGTTTTTTGCGCATAAGAATGCACCAGGGATCACTGGGCACTAAAACCCAAAAGTCTTATTTTTGTAGGAAAGTTGCACAAATGGCCGAAAATGCACCACTGGCACCAAAATTGGACCACGGGGCACCACATACCTCAAAACTGAAAAGTGCTCCGAGCATTATGGTTTTTTATGCATAAGAATGCACCAAGGATCATGGGGCACCAAAACCCAAAAGTGTTATTTTCGCACGAAAATTGAATAAATGGCGGAAAATGCACCACCGGCACCAAAGTTGGACACCGGACCTCAAAACTGAAAAGTGTTCCAAGCATTATGGTTTTTTATGCATAAGGGATCACATGGCACCAAAACCAAAAGTCTTATTTTCGCACGAAAATTGCACAATAGGCCGAAAATTCACCACGAGCACCAAAATTGGACCACGGGACACCTCGGACCTCAAAACTGAAAAGTTCTATGAGTATTATGGTTTTTTATGCATAAGAAGGCACCAGGGTTCACAGGGCACCAAAACCAAAATGTCATATTTTTGCACGAAAATTAAACAAATTACCGAAAATGCACCACCGGCACCACGGACCTCAAAACTGAAAAGAGTTCCGAGCATTGTTGTTTTTTATGCATAAGAATGCACCAGGGATCATGGGGCACCAAAACCCAAAAGTCTTATTTTCACACGGCAATTGCACAATGGGCCGAAAATGCACCACGGGCACCAAAATTGGACAACGGGGCGCCTCGGACCTCAAAACTTAGAAGTGCTCCGAGCATTATGGTTTTTAATGCATAAGAATGCACCAGGGATTATGGGGCACCAAAACCCAGAAGTCTTATTTTTGCACGAAAATTTCACAAATGGCCGAAAATGCACCACCGGCACCAAAATTGGACCACGGGACACCACAGACCTCAAAACTGAAAAGTGTTCCTGGCATTATTGTTTTTTATGCATAAGAATGCACCAGGGATCACGTGGCACCAAATCCCAAAAGTCTTATTTTTGCACGAAAATTGCACAATGTGCCGAAAATGCACCAAGGGCACCAAAATTGGACCACGGGGCATCTCGAACCTCAATACTTAAAGGTGCTCTGAGCATTATTGTTTTTTATGAATAAGAATACACCAGGGATGACGGGACACCAAAACCCAAAAGTCTTATTTTTGCACGAAAGTTGCACAAAAGGCCGAAAATGCACCACTCGCACCAAAATTGGACCACGGGGCACCACACACCTCAAAACTGAAAAGTGCTCCCAAGCATTATGGTTTTTTATGCATAAGAATGCACCCAGGATCACGGGGCTCCAAAACCCAAAAGTCTTATTTTCCCACGAAAATTTCACAAATGGCAGAAAATGCACCACCGACACCAAAATTGGACCACAGCGCACCACGTTCCTCAAAACTAAAAAGAGCTCAAAGCATTATGGTTTTTTATGCATAAGAATGCACCAGGGATCACGGGGAACAAAAAACCAAAAGTCTTATTTTCGGACGAAAATTGCACAATGGGCGGAAAATGCACGACGTGGACCAAAATAGGACCACGGGGCACCTCGGATCTCAAAACTGAAAAATGCTCCAAGCATTATGATTTTTTATGCATAAGAATGCACCAGGGATTACGGGGCACCAAAACCCAGAAGTCTTATTTTTGCACGAAAATTTCACAAATGGCCGAAAATGCACCATCGACTCCAAAATTGGACCACGAGGACCTAAAAACTGAAAAGTGGTATAAGCATTATGGTTTTTTATGCATAAGAATGCACCAGGGATCACTGGGCACCAGAACCCAAAAGTCTTATTTTTGCACGAAACTTGCACAAATGGCCGAAAATGCACCGCTGGCACCAAAATTGGACCACGGGGAACCACGCACCTCAAAACTGGAAAGTGCTCCAAGCATTATGGTTTTTTTATGCATAAGAATGCACCAGGGATCACGGGGCACCAAAACCAAAGAGTCATCTGTCCGCACAAAAATTGCACAAATGGCCAAAAATGCACCACCGTCACCAAAATTGGACCACGGGGCACCACGGACCTCAAAACTGAAATATGCTCGAAGCATTATTGTAACATCCTATTTTATTAATTGTACGCATTTATATATGTATATTATTAACATTTATGCACTGTATTTTATAGAAACCTTGTGTACATATTCTCTTAATGAAATTAATACAGTTCTACTCAGAAGAATTTTCTGAATTTCCAAATGTCTTTATTTTTGCCGAAATTGATAGTTGACTGGACTGCTATGTCAGACAGCTGTCCAGGATAAATTTTCAAGTATAGAATTTTGAACTCATTTATAACTTAAAAGAAAGGTAATAGAATATAGATTAAAAATATATACAGATAAAGAATTAAAATGCTTATTCAGAATTGTTAGGATTTTCTGAAAGTTAGAACTTTGAGGAATTATTACGGTAAAATTCTAAGACAGAAAATTTAGAGAAAATTCATAGGATATCTATAGAATTATCTAATAATTGTAATATACTTAGAATAATTATTAAAAATGTTTAACCAAGAAAATTTTAATTTAGAACCTTAACCAATCAAAAAGTGACAACTTAGGCTTTTCTAAGATCACTAAATTAAGCTAATTAGGCTTGGATTAAGAGATAAGTAAGACACTACCCCAAGATTTTTGATAGTGAGGAATCCAATGGTGATGTTATTTTCTTCAAATTCTAATCACATTGTAAAATAATTAGCAGCCCTAATTACCTTCTAGAAATTTCTACAAAGTTCTTGAAATGTTGACTTTTGGGGTAGGCAAGTGACTTGGAACTCCTTTGGCTGTCCAAGTGGATGGGAAAGCTTGGAGAACTGATCTCCCTTGGCCAATAGGGGCTGCTGGACGTGCAGGAGCTGCTGGATGTGAAGGAAACATCCAATTTGGTTAATTCTTGGTTTAATGAAGCAAATAACTTAAGTAAAAGGCAAAAAGTCACAAAAGCTATTTTTCTCTCCAAAACAGAACCGTGAGCTCTCCAAACTCAGCAGCTGCAGTTTTTCATTCAATTTCATCTTAACTTCATCATCTCATCCCAAATTAAGAAACCAAACCATCCAAACTTCCAAAACCCTAAGCTAATTCGGCTAGTAGAGAAAGAATTGGAAGAAATCTCAAAAATTCCTACAAGACCAAGGAGTGAGGGAGAAAGGAATTCAAGGCTTTTTCTTCAATTAAAGAGTTTAAGGTAAGGATCTAGGCATTTAATTTCAATTAGAACCCTTGGAATTAGAAGAAAACATGTTGTAGGGTTAAATTCAATTTGTGACCTAGAATCATGAAAACTTGAAATTGATTTAGGGGTTTTGTGTTTTTGATGCTTGTGATTGTAATTCATGGATTGGAATGATGTGTGATTGAATTTTTAATGTGTTGTGATGGTTGAAATTTGAGTTGCTTGATTTTTAATTGAATTGAGATTTGGTTGAATTTTGGTTGGAATTGGAGTTTGTTGCTTTGGAAAATATGTTGCGAATGGTAGTGAGACCATTCGGCCAGCCCTAAATGCAAGGGATATTATGTGGAAATTTTTGTAAAACCAAGGGCAAAATGGTCATTTTACATGTAGGGACACATTGGGTATTTTGGAAAAAGATTGAGGGCATTTTCGGAAATTATTAAAATACTAATGTTATAAGGTAAATTGCTTATTTTTTTGTATTCTTGTATGTTAATGTGTACAAATTATTTATTTAATTGTGATCATGAACATAATTCATTGCATGAGTCTTTTTGGGGGATTTATAAAGATTCAAGTGAAAAATAATTGATGTTGGCTAACCGGGATTGCGGTAGCCATGAAAAGAACGAAAAGAAAAGAAAAGAAAGAAAAGAAAGAATTATGTTGACTAACCGGGACTGCGGTAGTCATGTGAAATGAAAATGATTGAGAAAGAATTATGTTGACTAACCGGGATTGCGGTAGTCATGAGAATTGAGTTGATCTATGAGAAATGACTTTTGTTGACTAACCGGAATTGCGGTAGTCATGTGAAATGAAAATGATTGAGAAATGATTTTGTTGACTAACCGGGACTGCGGTAGTCATGTGAAAGGAATATGATTTGAGAATTGAATCTTTGGGGTGAGCAGAATAAGTTAGACAGGGCTGTATAGTCTGTGATTATATAGTCTGTGGGGTGAAGGATATTGGCAATTCCACATGTGGCTGGAAACTGGACCGAGTTGCGGTCGTGGTGGCCTTCCGGGTATCCTGATCTCCTAATTCTGTTTAGTTTATTCGCGTTTAGTAGGGGCTGATAGCTGAATTGCAGTACGTAATGGTAGGCCAGTTACTTACTAAACACTCAAAGGGGAAGTCTCCATGGAGCAGGGTCAAAAATGAATTTGAGTCAAAAACTGCATTGCATAAATCATACTGCATTTAATTATGTGTGTAACCAATTAATTTGTTATGATATGTATTTGTTTGAAATTGTTTTAATTGTATGAGAAATTAAATGCCTGATCCGGTAATGCTGTCCCCAGATTCTAGGGGAGTGTGATTGCAGGTATTTGGAAGATTAATTAGAAGTTACAGATGCAGACATGGTCCAGAGCTATAGGATGGGGACTATTTTGGGTAGACAATAATGTTGTAGTAGTTAGAATTATTTTGTAGCAGTGTTTATATAAATTTTAATGATGTAAATTACAGAACATATTTTGGATTGTAATAGAACGTATCAGAACTTTGAAAAAAAATATAAAATAAATTAAATAGTTAAATTATGTTTTATAAGAAAGGGGGGTTACAATTATGGTTTTTATGCATAAGAATGCACCAGGGATCACACGGCACCAAAACCCAAAAGTCTTATTTTTGTAGGAAAGTTGCACAAATGGCCGAAAATGCACCACTGGTACCAAAATTGGGCCACGGGGCACCACATACCTCAAAACTGAAAAGTGCTCCGAGCATTATGGTTTTTTATGCACAAGAATGCACCAAGGATCGTGGGGCACCAAAACCCAAAAGTCTTATTTTCGCACGAAATTTGCACAAATGGCTGAAAATGCACCACCGGCACCAAAACTGGACCACAGGGCACCACGGACTTGAAAACTGAAAATTGCTCTGAGCATTATGGTTTTATATACATAAGAATGCACCAGGGATCACGAGGCACCAAAACCCAAAAATTCGCACGAAAATTGCACTAATGGGCGAAAATGCACCACCAGCACCAAAGTTGGACCGCGGCGCACGACGGACCTCAAAATTGAAAAGTGTTCCAAGCAATACGGTATTTTATCTATAAGAATGCATCAGGGATCACAGGGCACCAAAACCCAAAAGTCTTATTTTCGCACGAAAATTGCACAAATGGCCGAAAATAAACCACCGGCACCAACATTAGACCACGGGGCACCACAGACCCCAAAACTGAAAAGAGTTCCGTGCATTACGGTTTTTTATGCATAAGAATGCACCAAGGATCACGGAGCACCAAAACCCAAAAGTCTTATTTTCGCACGAAAATTGCACAATGGGTCAAAAATGTACCACGGGCACCAAAATTGGACAACGAGGCGCCTCAGACCTCAAAACTTAAAAGTGCTTTGAGCATTATGGTTTTTTATGCATAAGAATGCACCAGGGATTACGGGGCACCAAAAGCTAGAAGTCTTATTTTTGCACGAAAATTTCACAAATGGCCGAAAATGCACCACCGGCACCAAAATTGGACCACGGGACACCTCGGGCCTCAAAATTGAAAAGTGTTGTGAGCATTATGGTTTTTTATGCAGAAGAATGCACAGGGATCATGGGGCACCAAAACCCAAAAGTCTAATTTTTGCACGAAAGTTTCACAAATGGCGGAAAATGCACCACTGGCACCAAAATTGGACCAAGGGGCCCCACATACCTCAAAATTGAAAAGTGCTCCAAGCATTATGGTTTTTTATGCATAATAATGCACCAGGGATCACGGGGCACCACAACCCAAAATCTTATTTTCCCACAAAAATTTCACAAATGGTAGAAAATGCACCATCGACACCAAAATTGAAACACGGGGCACCACGGACCTCAAAATTGAAAAGTGTTCCAAGTATTATGGTTTTTTATGCATAAGAATGCACCAGGGATCACAGGGTACCAAAACCCAAAAGTGTTATTTTCGCACGAAAATTGCACAATGGGTCGAAAATGCACCACGGGCACCAAAGTTGGACCACGGGGCACCACGGACCTCAAAACTGAAAAGTGTTCCAAGCATTATGGTTTTTTATGCTTAAGAATGCACCAGGGATCACGGGGCACCAAAACCCAAAAGTCTTATTTTCGCACGAAAATTGCGCAAAGGGCCGAAAATGCACCACGAGCACCAAAATTGGACCACGGGGCACCTCAGACCTCAAAACTAAAAAGTGCTATGAGCATTATGGATTTTTATGCATCCGAATGCACCAGGGATCACGGGGCACCAAAACCCAAAAGTCTTATTTTTGCACGAAAGTTGCACAAATTGCTGAAAATGCACCACTGGCACCAAAATTGGACCACGGGGCACCACGCACCTCAAAATTGGAAAGTGCTCCAAGAATTATGCTTTTTTATGCATAAAAATGTACCAAGGATCACTGGGCACCAAAACCTAAAAGTCTTATTTTCCCACGAAAATTTCACAAATGGCAGAAAATGCACCATCGACACCAAAATTGGACCACAGGGCACGATGGACCTCAAAACTGAAAAGAGCTCCAAGCATTATGGTTTTTTATGCATAAGAATGCACCAGGGATCACCGGGAACCAAAACCCAAAAGTCTTATTTTCGCACGAAAATTGCACAACGGACGGAAAATGCACGACAGAGACCAAAATTGGACCACGGGGCACCTTGGACCTCAAAACTGAAAAGTGCTATAAGCATTATGGTTTTATATGCATAAGAAAGCACCAGGGTTCACAGGTCACCAAAACCCAAAAGTCTTATTTTCGTATAAAAATTGTACAAATGGCCGGAAATGCACCACTGGTACAAAAATTGGACCACAGGGCGCCATGAACCTTAAAACTTAAAAGTGGTGCATGTATTATGGATTTTTATGCATAAGAATGCACCAAGGATCATGGGGAACCAAAACCCAAAAGTCTTATTTTCGCATGAAAATTGCACAAATGGCCGAAAATACATTACCAGAACCAAAATTGGACCACGGGGCACCACATACCACAAAACTGAAAAGTACTCCGAGCATTATGGTTTTTTATGCATAAGAATGCACCAAGGATCATGGGGCACCAAAACCCTAATGTCTTATTTTCGCACGAAAATTGCAGAAATGGCCGAAATTGCACCACCAGCACCAAAATTGGACCACGGGGCACCACGAACCTCAAAACTGGAAAGTGCTCTGAGCATTATGATTTTTTATGCATACGAATGCACCAAGGATCACGAGGCATTAAAATCGAAAAGTCGTATTTTGGCATGGAAATTGCACCATGGGACAAAATTGCACCACGGGGCCCCAAAATTAGACATTGGACACCACGTACCTCAAAACTGAAAAGTTCTCTAAGCATTATGGTCTTTTATGCATAAAAATGCACCAGGGATCACGGGGCACCAAAACCCAAAAGTCTTATTTTCGCACGAAAATTGCACAAATGGCCGAAAATGAACCACCGGCGCCAAAATTGGACCACGGGGCACCACGAACCTCAAAACTGAAAAGTGCTCTGAGCAATATGATTTTTTATGCATAGGAATGCACCAGGGATCATGGGGCACTAAAACCCAAAAGTCTAATTTTCGCACGAAAATTGCACAATTGGCCGAAAATGCACCACGGGCACCAAAATTGGACCACGGGGCACCACGGACATTAAAACTGGAAAGTGCTCGAAGCCTTATGGTTTTTTATGCATAAAAATGCCCCAAGGATCACGGGGAACCAAAACCCAAAAGTCTTATTTTGGGACGAATTGCACCATGGACGAAAAATGCACCATGGGGGACCAAAATCGGACCCCGCGGCACCACGGACTTAAAAATTGAAAAGTGGTCCGAGCATTATGGTTTTTTATGCGTAAGAATGAACCAGGGATCATGGGACAACAAAACCCAAAGGTCTTATTTTCGCACGAAAATTGCACAATTGGCTGAAAATGCACCACGGGGCACCCACGGACCTCAAAACTGTAAAATTCTTAGTGCATTATGGTTTTTTATGCATAAGGGTGCACCAGGGATCACGGGGCACCAACACCCAAAAGTTTTATTTTGGCTTGAAAATTGCACAATGTGCCGAAAATTCATCACAATTGGACCACGGGGCACCACGGACCTCAAAACAGAAAAGTGCTCCGAGCATTAAGGTTTTTTATGCATAAGAATCTACCAGGGATCACGGGGCACCAAAACCCAAAAGGGTTATTTTTGCACGAAAATTGCACAATAGGCCGAAAATAAACCACAGGCACCAAATTTGGAACACGGGGCACCACGGACCTCAAACCTGAAAAGTGTTCTGAGCATTATAGTTTTTTATGCATAAGAATGCACCGGGGATCAAGGGGCACCAAAACCCAAAAGTCTTATTTTCGCACGAAAATTGTACCATGTGCCGAAAATAAACCACGAGCAACAAAATTTGACCACTGGACACCACAGACCTCAAAATGGAAAAGTAATTCAAGCATTATGGTTTTATATGTATAAGAATGCACCAGGGATCACAGGGCACCAAAATCGAAAATTCTAATTTTCCCACAAAAATTGCACAATGGGCCAAAAATGCACCACAGACCTCAAAACTGAAAAGTGCTCTGAGCATGATGGCTTTTTATGCATACGAATCCACCAAGGATCAAGGGGCACTAAATCCCAAAAGTTTTACTTTCGCTCGAAAATTGCACAATGGGCCGAAAATGCACCACGTGCACGAAATTTGGACCACGGGGCACCACGGACCTCAAAACTGAAAAGTACTCTGAGAATTATGGTTTTTATGCATAAGAATACCCAAGGATCATGGGGCACCAAAACCCAAAAGTCTTATTTTGGCACAGAAATTGCACAAACTGCCAAAAATGCACCACCGCGCCCGAAATTGGACCACGAGGCACCACGGACCTCAAAACTGAAAAGACTTCCGAGCATTATGGTTTTTTATGCATAAGAATGCACCAGGGATCACGGGGCACCAAAACCCAAAAGTCTTATTTTCCTATGAAAATTGCACAAATGGCCGAAAATGCACCACTGGCACCAAAATTGGACCACAAGGCACCACGGACCTCAAAACTGAAAAGAGTTCAGAGCATTATGGTTTTTTATGCATAAGAATGCACCAGGGATCACGAGGCACCAAAACCCAAAAGTCTTATTTGTGCACGAAAATTGCACAATGGGCTGAAAATGCACCATGGGCACCAAAATTGGACCACGGGGCACCACGGACCTCAAAACTGAAAAGTTCTCAGAGCATTATGGTTTTTTATGCATAAGGGTGCACCAGGGATTAAGGGGCACCAACACCCAAAAGTCTTACTTTGGTATGAATATTGCACCATGTGCCGAAAATTCAACACGGGTACCAAAATTGGACCGCGGGGCACCACGGACCTCAAAACAGAAAATTGCTCCAAGCAGTATGGTTTTTTATGCATAGTAATCCACCAAGGATCACAGGGCACCAACACCCAAAAGTGTTATTTTCGCACGAAAATCGCACAGTAGGCCGAAAATGAACCACGAGCACCAAAATTGGACCACAGGGCACCACATACCTCAAACCTTAAAAGTGCTCTGAGCATTATAGTTTTGATGCATAAGAATGCACCGGGGATCACGGGGCACCAAAACCCAAAAGTATTATTTCGCACGATAATTGTACAAATGGCTAAAAATGCACCACGGGCACCAAAATTGTACCACGGGGCACCACGGACCTCAAAACTGAAAAGTGCTTCGAGCATTATGGTTTGTTATGCATAATAATGCACTAGGGATCACAGGCACCAAAAGCCAAAAGTCTTATTTTCGCCCGAAAATTGCACCATGTGCCGAAAATGCACCACGGGTAACAAAATTTGATTACTGGACACCACAAACCTCAAAACTGAAAAGTACTCTAAGCTTTATGGTTTTTTATGTATATGAATGCACCAGGGATAACGGGGCATGAAAACCAAAAAATTCTAATTTTCGCACAAAAATTGCCCAATGGACCGAAAATGCACCACGGGCACCAAAATTGGACCACGGGGCATCACAGACCTCAAAACTGAAAAGTGCTCCGAGCATCATGGTATTTTATGCATAAGCATGCACCAGGGATCATGGGGCACCAAAACCGAAAAGTATTAATTTCGCACGAAAATTGCACAAATGGCTGAAAAAGCACCACCGACGCCAAAATTGGACCACGGGGCACAATGGACCTCAAAACTGAAAAGTGTTCCGAGCATTATGGTTTTTTATTCATAAGAAAGAACCAGGGATCACGGGGCACCAAAACCCAAAAGTCTTATTTTCGCACAAAAATCGCACAATGGGCAGAAAATGCACCACGGGCACAAAAATTGGACCACGGGGCACCTCGGACCTCAAAACTGAAAAGTGCTCCATGCATTATGGTTTTTTATGCATAAGAATGCACCAGGAATCACGGGGCACCAAACCCAAAAGCCTTATTTTCGCACGAAAATTGCATAATGGGCAATAACTACACTACGGGCACCTAAATTGGACCACGGGGCACCTCAGACCTCAATACTTAAAAGTGCTCCGAGCATTATGATTTTTTATGCATAAGAATGCACCAGGGATCACGGGGCACCAAAACTCAAAAGTCGTATTTTCGCACGAAAATTGCACAAATGGCCGAAAATGCACCACAGGCACCAAAATTTTACCATGGGGCAACACGGACCTCAAAACTGAAAAGTGCTCCGAGCATTATGGTTTTTTATGCATAAGAATGCACCAGGGATCATGGGCCCCAAAACCCAAAAGTCTTATTTTCGCACGAAAATTGCACAATGGACCGAAAATTTACCACGTGTACAAAAATTGTACAACGGGGCACCTCGGACCACAATACTTAAATGTACTCCAAGAATTATGGTTTTTTATACATAAGAATGCACCAGGGATCATGGGGCACCAAAACCCAAAAGTCTTATTTTCGCATGAAAATTTCACAAATGGACGAAAATGCACCACCGACACCAAAATTGAACCACGGAGCACCACGGACCTCAAAACTGAAAAGTTTTCTGAGTATTGTGGTTTTTTATGCATAGGAATGCACCAGGGATCACGGGGTAACAAATCCCAAAAGTCTTATTTTCCCACGAAAATTGGACAATGGGCCGAAAATGCACCACAAGCACCAAAATTGGGCCACGGTGCACGTCGGACCTCAAAACTAAAAAGTGCTCTGAGCATTATGGTTTTTTATGCATAAGATTGCAGCAGGGACCACCGGGCACCGAAATCCAAAAGTCTTATTTTCGCACGAAAATTGCACAATGGGCAGAAAATGCACCACAGGCACCAAAATTGGACCATGGGGCACCTCGGACCTCAAAACTGAAAAGTGCTCCATGCATTATGGTTTTTTATGCATAAGAATGCCCCAGGGATCACGGGGCACCAAAACCCAAAAGTCTTATTTTCGCACGAAAATTGCATATTGGGCAATAAATGAACCACGGTCACCAAAATTGGACCACAGAGCACCTCCAACCTCAAAACTAAAAAGTACTCCGACCATTAAGGTATTTTATGTATATAAATGCACCAGGGATCACGGGGTACCAAAACTCAAACGTCGTATTTTCGCACGAAAATTGCACAAATGGCCGAAAATGCACCACAGGCACCAAAATTTTACCATGGGGCAACACGGACCTCAAAACTGAAAAGTGCTTCGAGCATTATGGTTTTTTATGCATAAGAATGCACCAGGGTGGGCCCCAAAACCCAAAAGTCTTATTTTCGCACGAAAATTGCACAATGGGCCGAAAATTTACCACGTGCACAAAAATTGGACAACGGGGCACCTCGGACCACAATACTTAAATATACTCCAAGAATTATGGCTTTTTATGCATAAGAATGCACCAGGGATTGTAACATCCTCATTTTTATTTTACTGTTTATAAATATTTTTCTATAAATATTATAAGAAATTACGTACTGTATTTAGAGAATATTTTCTATACATATTTTCATAATAAAATTAATACAGTTCTATTCAGTAAAATTTTCTGAGTCTTTTAATACTTTTGTTTATACCTAAATTTCTTGTTGACCTGGCAGTTGTGTCAGACAGCTATCTAGGATAAGATTTTCCAGTATAACATTTTGGATTAAACTGTACTCTAATAAATCAAGAATTTAATGTAGATTTAAAATATATACAGTTGAGAAATGAAATTACTTGTTGACTGGACAGTGTATCAGACAGCTGTCCAGGATAAATTTTCAAGTATAAAATTTTGGACTAATGTGTAACTTAATAAAAAGGTAATTGAATATAGATTAAAAATGTATACAGTTAAAGAATTAAAATGCTAATTCCGAATTGTTAGAATTTTCTGAAAGTTAGAACTTTGAGAAATTCTTACGATAAAATTCTAAGGTGGAAAATTAAGAGAAAATTTGTATGACATCTATGGAATTATCTAATAATTGTAACATACTTAGAATAATTATTAATATTGTTTAACTAAGAAAAATTAAAAATTAACGTATTAACCAATCAAAATTTGACAACTCAATGTTTCTAATGTAATTAAATTAAGCTAATTAGACCTTGATTAAGAGATAATTAAGACACTACCCCAAGGTTTTTGATAGTGAGGAATTCAATGGTGGTGTTAGTTTCTTCAAATTCTAATTAGTTTGTAAGATAATTAAAAGTCCTAAATGCATTCTAGAAAAATCTACCTTTTTGACTATTTGACCACTTCATTAGTAAGTCAATTAGGCAAGTCACATATGGAACCATTATTGGCTGTCCAAGTGGCTACAAATTCTTAAGAGATGGGCTGCCTTTGGACTGCAGCTGCTGGACGTGAGTGAGCAATTAAATTTAGTAGAGAAAATTGTTTTTAACATAAGAAATAAAAGCTAAAGAAAAAGCTAACCAAGCTAGCTCTCCAACTCTCTCCAAAACCGTGAGTTTTCTGTCCAGCAGCTGTCCTCCATTTCTTCTTCATCCTTTCTTCCAAAATAAAGAAATAAACCAACCAAAATCTCCCAAATTTCAAAATAGCTTTGGCCAAAAGAGAAGAAATTGGAAGGAAAGCTCAAAAATTTCAAGAATCCAAGAGAGAAAGGGAGAAAGGGAGAAAAAGGGACTCAAGGATTCTTCATCAAACTAAGGATTCTAGGTAAGGATCATGGCATTTAATTTCAATTTAGACCACTTGGAATGTAGAAAAACATGTCTTGATGTTTAAATTCAAGAATTGATCAAGAGCCATGAAATTGAATTTGGAGCATATATAAATTTGATGTTAGAAGTGTGAAATTGGTGTTTGATGTAATGTTTGATTGATATTGATGATGTGTTATGGTTGAATTGAACTTTGATTGGTTTGTTTGTGATTGAAATTGCTTGGTTGATTTTGAGATGTTGGAAATTTTGAGAAAAAAATCATTCACGGCCATGAAGGAATTGAAAGGGTGCTAAGTGGAAATTTTTCAAATGACCAAGGGTAAAATAGTCATTTCACATGTAGGGACACATTGGGAATTTTAGAAAAAGTTTAAGGGCATTTTCGGCAATAATTAAAAAGTATAAGGGTAATTAGGTAATTTCACATTTAGAGGGTAAAATTGGAATTTTATAAAAAGATTGAGGGTAATTAGGTAATTTCATATATTCTAGAACAATTAGGGGAATATTCGGAATTTCATAAAAAGATCAAGGGCAAAATGGGAAATTTTAGAAAATAGTAAGGGTAATTTAGTAATTTCACCTTTGAGGGCAAAATTAGAAATTTATAAAAAGATAGGGGTATTTTAGTAATTTTCCATATTAAAGACTTAATTGGTATTTTAGTAAAAGTTTAGTAATTTTCATAGTAAATACATAATTATTATTTTAGTAAAAGTTTAGTAATTTTACCTAGTAAAGGACTAGTTAGTAATTATTAAGGTATTGATGTTATAATGTTAATTAGTGAATTTTATAATTTTAATGTGATTGATTAATATTAATTATTTGTTAATTAGCATCATTATCATATTGCATAAGTCTGAGTTCTTGGAAAATACAAAGATTTCAAATGAGAAATGAGTTTTTAAATGAGAAATGATTTTGTTGACTAACCGGGACTGCGGTAGTCATGAAAAATGAGTATGTTTGGGGGAATTGATTTCCAGGACTGTGTTGACTGACCGGACTGCGGTAGTCATGTATTTGAAAAAATGATTGAGATTATGAACAGAGAACTGTGTTGACTGACCGGAATGCGGTAGTCATGTATTTGAAAAGATGATTGAGAATATGAATAGAGAATATGATAGTCCTGAGAAATGGGTGAGCAGAGTAAGTTAGACAGGACTGTATAGTCTGTGATTATATAGTCTGTGGGGTGAAGGATATTGGCAATTCCACATGTGGCTGGAAACTGGACTGAGTTGCGGTCGTGGTGGCCTTCCGGGTATCCTGATCTTCTAATTCTGTCTAGTTTATTCGCGTTTAGTAGGGGCTGATAGCTGAATTGCAGTGCGTAATGGTAGGCCAGTTTCTTACTAAACACTCAAAGGGGAAGTCTCCATGGAGCAGGGTCAAAATGATTTTGAGTAAAAAAAAAATGAATTTGAGTCAAAAACTGCATTTGCATAAATCATATTGCATTTAATTATGTGTGTAACTAATTAATTTGTTATGATATGAATTTGTTTGAAATTGTTTTAATTGTATGAGAAATTAAATGCCTGATCCGGTAATGCTGTCCCCAGATTCTAGGGGAGTGTGAATTGCAGGTGTCTGAAGATATAGTTAAATGATGAAGATGCAGAAATTCCAGAGCATATAGGATGGGACTATTTTGGGTAGACAATAATTTGTAGTACTTAGAATTATTTTGTAACAGTGTTTATATAAATTTTAATGATGTAAATTACAGAACATATTTTGGATTGTAAGAGAACGTATAAGAACTTTGAAATAAATATATAAAATAAATTAAATAGTTAAATTATGTTTTATAAGAAAAGGGGGTTACAGGGATCATGGGGTACCAAAACGCAAAAGTCTTGTTTTCGCACCAAAATTGCACAAATGGCCGAAAATGCACCACCGGCACTAAAATTGGACCATGGGGCTTCACGGATCATGGGGCACCAAACCCCAAAAGTCTTATTTTCACACAAAATTTGAACAATGGGCCGAAAAAGCACCACGGGCACCAAAATTGGAGCACGGGACACCTCGGGCCTAAAAACATAAAAGTTCGCTGAGCATTATTGCTTTTTATTCACAAGAATGGACCAGGGATCACGGGGCACCAAAACCCAAAAGTCTTATTTTCGCAAGAAAATTGCACAAATGGCCGAAAATGCACCACCGGTTGCAACATTGGACTACGGGGCACCATGGACCTCAAAACTGAAAAGAGTTCCGAGCATTATGGTTTTTTATGCATAAGCATGCACCAGGGATTACGGGGCACCAAAACCCAAAAGTCTTATTTTCGCACGAAAATTGCACAATAGGCCGAAAATGCACCACGGGCACCAAAATAAGACCACGGGGCACCTCGGACCTCAAAACTGAAAAGTGCCTCGAGCATTATGGTTATTTATGCATAAGAATGCACCAGGGATCAGGGGGCACCAAAACCCAAAAGTCTTATTTTCGCACGAAAATTGCACAATGGGCCGAAAATGCACCACTGGCACCAAAATTGGACCACGGGGCACCACGGACCTAAAAACTGAAAAGTGTTATGAGCAGTATAGTTTTTTATTCATAAGAATACACCAAGGATCACGGGGAACCAAAACCCAAAAGTCTTATTTCCATTTGAAAATTGCAGAATGGGCCGAAAATGCACCACGGGCACCAAAATTGGACCACGGGGCACCTCGGACCTCAAAACTTAAAAGTTCTCTGAGCATTATGGTTTTTTATGCATAAGAATGCACCAGGGATCACGGCACACCAAAACATAAAAGTCTTATTTTTACATGAAAATTGCACAACCAGCCGAAAAATGCACCACCGGCACCAACATTGGACCACGGGGCACCTCGACCCTCTAAACTTAAAAGTGGTCCGATCATTATGGTTTTTTGTGCATAAGAATGCACCAGGGATCACATGGCACCAAAACCCAAAAGTCTTATTTTAGCACGAAAATTGAATGATGGGCCGAAAATGCACCACGGGCACTCTTTTGCATAAAAAACCATAATGCTCGGAGCACTTTTCAGTTTTGAGGTCCGTGATGCCCTGTGGTCCAATTTTGGTGCCCGTGGTGCCTTTTCGACAGATGGGGGAATTTTCGTGCCAAAATAGGACTTTTGGTTTTGTGGTGCCCTGTAATCCTTGGTGCATCCTTATGCATAAAAAACCATAAAGCTCGAAGCACTTTTCAATTTTGAGGTCTGTGGTGCTCCATGGTCCAATTTTGGTGCTCGTGGTGCATTTTCGGCCATTTATGCACTTTTCGTGCGAAAATAAGACTTTTGGATTTTGGTGCCCCGTGATCACTGGTGCATTCTTATGCATAAAAAACTACAATGCTTGGACCACTTTTAAGTATTGAGGTCCGAGGTGCCCCGTGGTCCAATTTTGTTGCCGGTGGTGCATTTTCGGCCATCTGTGCAATTTTCGTGCGAAAATAAGACTTTTGGGTTTTGGTGCCCCATGATCCCTGGTGCATTCTTATGCATATAAAACCATAATCTTGGAGGACTTTTCAGTTTTGAGGTCCGAGGTACCCAGTGGTCCAATTTTGGGGCCCATGGTGCATTTTCGGCCCATTGTGCAATTTTTCTTCGAAAATAAGACTTTTGGGTTTTGGTTCCCCGTGATCCTTGGTGCATTCTTATGCATAAAAAACCATAATGCTCGGAACACTTTTCAGTTTTGAGGTCCGGGGTGCCCCGTTGTCCAATTTTGGTGCCGGTGGTGCATTTTCGGCCATTTGTGAAATTTTCGTGCGAAAATAAGACTTTTGGTTTTTGGTGCCCCGTGATCCCTGGTGCATTCTTATGAATAAAAAACTATAATGATCAAACCACTTTTAAGTATTTAGATCCGAGGTGCCCCGTGGTCCAATTTTGGTGCCCGTGGTGCATTTCGGCCCATTGTGCAATTTTTGTGCGAACATAAGACTTTTGGGTTTTGGTGCCCCGTGATCCCTGGGGCATTCTTATGCATAAAAAACCATAATGCTCGGAACACTTTTCAGTTTTGAGGTCCGTGGAGCCCCGTGGTCAAATTTTGGTGCCGGGGGTGCATTTTCGGCAATTTGTGCAATTTTCGTGCGAAAATAAGACTTTTGGGTTTTGGTGCCCTGTGATCCATGGTGCATTCTCATGTAAAAAAAATCCTAATGCTCAGAGCACTTTTCAGTTTTGAGGCCCGAGGTGCCCCGAGGTTCAATTTTGGTGGGCGTGGTGATTTTTCGGCCAATTGCGCAATTTTCGTGCGAAAAAAAGACTTTTGGGTTTTGGTGCCTTGTGATCCCTAGTGCATTCTTATGAATAAAAAACCATAATTCTTGGACGACTTTTCAGTTTTGAGGTCCACGATCTCCTGGGGTCCAATTTTGGTGCCCGTGGTGCATTTTCGGCCCATTGTTCAATTTTCGTGCGAAAATAAGACTTTTGGGTTTTGGGACCCGGTGATCCCTAGGGCATTCTTATGCATAAAAAACATAATGCTCGGAACACTTTTCAGTTTTGAGGTCCGTGGAGCCCCGTGGTCAAATTTTGGGGCCGGGGGTGCATTGTCGGCCATTTGTTCAATTTCCGTGCGAAAATAAGACTTTTGGGTTTTGGTGTCCCATGATCCCTGGGGCATTCTTATGCATAAAAAACCATAATGCTCAGAACACTTTTCAGTTTTGAGGTCCGGGGTGCCCCGTGGTCCAATTTTAGTGCCAGTGGTGTATTGTCGGCCATTTGTTCAATTTTCGTGCGAAAATAAGACTTTTGGGTTTTGGTGCCCCGTGATCCCTGGGGCATTCTTATGCATAAAAAACCATAATGCTCAGAACACTTTTCAGTTTTGAGGTCCGTGGAGCCCCGTGGTCAAATTTTGGTGCCGGGGGTGCATTTTCGGCCATTTGTGCAATTTTCGTGTGAAAATAAGACTTTTAGGTTTTGGTGCCCCGTGATCCATGGTGCATTCTTATGTAAAAAAAACCTAATTCTCAAATCACTTTTCAGTTTTGAGGTCCGAGGTGCCCCGTGGTTCAATTTTGGTGCCCGTGGTGATTTTTCGGCCAGTTGCGCAATTTTCGTGCGAAAAAAAGACTTTTGGATCCTAGGTGCCCCGTGGTCCCTGGTGCATTCTTATATATAAAAAACCATAATGCTTGGAGCACTTTTTAGTTTTGAGGTCCGAGGTGCCCCGTGGTCCAATTTTTGTGCCCGTGGTGCATTTTCGGCCCATTGTGCAATTTTCGTGCGAAAATAAGACTTTTGGGTTTTGGTGCCCCGTGATCCCTGGGGCATTCTTATGAATAAAAAACCGTAACGCTCGGAATACTTTTCAGTTTTGAGGTCCGTGGAGCCCCGTGGTAAAATTTTGGTGCCGGGGGTGCATTTTCGGCCATTTGTGCAATTTTCGAGCGAAAATAAGACTTTTGGGTTTTGGTACCCCGTGATCCATGGTGCAGTCTTATGTAAAAAAAATCTTAATGCTCAGAGCACTTTTCAGTTTTGAGGTCCGAGGTGCCCCGTTGTTCAATTTTGGTGCCCGTGGTGATTTTTCGGCCAGTTGCGCAATTTGTGTGCGAAAAAAAGACTTTTGGGGTTTGGGGCCCCGTGACCCCTGGTGCATTCTTATCCATAAAAAACCATAATGCTTGGAGCACCTTTCAACTTTGGTGCCCGTGGTGCATTTTCGGCCCATTGTTCAAATTTCGTGCGAAAATAAGACTTTTGGGTTTTGGTGCCCCGTGGTCCCTGGGGCATTCTTATGCATAAAAAACCATAATGCTTGAAACACTTTTTAGTTTTGAAGTCCGTGGAGCCCCGTGATCAAATTTTGGTGCCGGGGGTTGATTTTCGGCCATTTGTTCAATTTTCGTGCGAAAATAAGACTTTTGGGTTTTGGTGCCCCGTGATCCCTGGTGCATTCTTATGCATAAAAAACCATAATGCTCAGAACACTTTTCAGTTTTGAGGTCCGTGGAGCCCCGTGGTAAAATTTTGGTGCCAGGGGTGCATTTCCAGCCATTTGTGCAATTTTCGTGCGAAAATAAGACTTTTGGGTTTCGGTGCCCCGTGATCCATGGTGCATTCTTTTGTAAAAAATATCCTAATTCTCAGAGCACTTTTCAGTTTTGAGGTCCGAGGTGCCCCGTGGTTCAATTTTGGTGCCCGTGGTGATTTTTTGGCCAGTTACGCAATTTTCGTGCGAAAAAAAGACTTTTGGGTTTTGGGGCCCCGTGATCCCTGGTGCATTCTTATCCATAAAAAACCATAATGTTGGAGAACCTTTCAGTTTTGAGGTCCGTGATGTCCCGGGGTCCAATTTTGGTGCCCGTGGTGCATTTTCGGGCCATTGTTCAAATTTCGTGCGAAAATAAGACTTTTGGGTTTTGGTGCCCCGTGGTCCCTGGGGCATTCTTATGCATAAAAACCATAATGCTAGAAACACTTTTTAGTTTTGAGGTCCGTGGAGCCCCGTGGTCAAATTTTGGTGCCGGGGGTTGATTTTCGGCCATTTGTTCAATTTTCGTGCGAAAATAAGACTTTCGGGTTTTGGTGCCCCGTGATCCCTGGTGCATTTCTATGCATAAAAAACCCTAATGCTAGAAGCACTTTTCATTTTTGAGGTCCGAGGTGCTTCGAGCTCCAATTTTGGTGCCCATGGTGCATTTTCGGCCCATTGTTCAATTTTCGTGCGAAAATAAGACATTTGGGTTTTGGTGCCCCGTAATCCCTGGGGCATTCTTATGCATAAAAAACCATAATGCTCGGGACACTTCTCAGTTTTGAGGTCCGTGGAGCCCCGTGGTCAAATTTTGGTGCCGAGGGTGCATTTTCAGACATTTGTTCAATTTTCGTGCGAAAATAAGACTTTTGGGTTTTGGAACCCCGTGTTACCTGGGGCATTCTTATGCATAAAAATCCATAATGCTCGGAACAATTTTCAGTTTTGAGGTCCGTGGAGCCCCGTTGTCAAATTTTGGTGCTGGAGGTGCATTTCTGGGCATTTGTGCAATTTTCGTGCGAAAATAAGACTTTTGGGTTTTGGTGCCCCGTGGTCCCTGGGGCATTCTTATGCATAAAAAACCATAATGCTCGAAACACTTTTTAGTTTTGAGGTCCATGGAGCCCCGTGGTTAAATTTTGGTGTCGGGGGTTGATTTTCGGCCATTTGTTCAATTTTCATGCGAAAATAAGACTTTTGGGTTTTGGTGCCCCGTGATCCCTGGTGCATTCTTATGCATAAAAAACCATAATGCTAGAAGCACTTTTCATTTTTGAGGTACGAGGTGACCCGAGCTCCAATTTTGGTGCCCGTGGTGCATTTTCGGCCCATTGTTCAATTTTCGTGCGAAAATAAGACTTTTGGGTTTTGGTGCCCCGTGATCCCTGGGGCATTCTTATGCATAAAAAACCATAATGCTCGGAACACTTTTCAGCTTTGAGGTCCGTGGAGCCCGTGGTCAAATTTTGGTGCCGGGGGTGCATTTTCAGCCATTTGTTGAATTTTCGTGCGAAAATAAGACTTTTGGGTTTTGGAGCCCCGGGATCCCTGGGGCATTCTTATGCATAAAAAACCATAATTCTCGGAACACTTTTCAGTTTTGAGGTCCGTGGTCAAATTTTGGTTTCAGGGGTGCATTTTCGGCCATTTGTGCAATTTTCGTGCGAAAATAAGACTTTTGGGCTTTGGTGCCCCGTGATCCCTGGTGCATTCTTATGCATAAAAAACCATAATACTAGAAGCACTTTTCATTTTTGAGGTACGAGGTGACCCGAGCTCCAATTTTGGTGCCCGTGGTGCATTTTCGGCCCATTGTTCAATTTTCGTGCGAAAATAAGACTTTTGGGTTTTGGTGCCCCGTGATCCCTGGGGCATTCTTATGCAGAAAAAACCATAATGCTCGGAACACTTTTCAGCTTTGAGGTCCGTGGAGCCCCGTGGTCAAATTTTGGTGCCGGGGGTGCATTTTCAGCCATTTGTTGAATTTTCGTGCGAAAATAAGACTTTTGGGTTTTGGAGCCCCGGGATCCCTGGGGCATTCTTATGCATAAAAAACCATAATTCTCGGAACACTTTTCAGTTTTGAGGTCCGTGGAGCCCCGTGGTCAAATTTTGGTTTCAGGGGTGCATTTTCGGCCATTTGTGCAATTTTCGTGCCAAAATAAGACTTTTGGGTTTTGGTGCCCCGTGATCCCTGGTGCATTCTTATGCATAAAAAACCATAATGCTAGAAGCACTTTTCATTTTTGAGGTACATGGTGACCCGAGCTCCAATTTTGGTGCCCGTGGTGCATTTTCGGCCCATTGTTCAATTTTCGTGCGAAAATAAGACTTTTCGGTTTTGGTGCCCCGTGATCCCTGGGGCATTCTTATGCATAAAAAACCATAATGCTCGGAACACTTTTCAGCTTTGAGGTCCGTGGAGCCCGTGGTCAAATTTTGGTGCCGGGGGTGCATTTTCAGCCATTTGTTGAATTTTCGTGCGAAAATAAGACTTTTGGGTTTTGGAGCCCCGGGATCCCTGGGGCATTCTTATGCATAAAAAACCATAATTCTCGGAACACTTTTCAGTTTTGAGGTCCGTGGAGCCCCGTGGTCAAATTTTGGTTTCAGGGGTGCATTTTCGGCCATTTGTGCAATTTTCGTGCGAAAATAAGACTTTTGGGTTTTGGTGCCCCGTGATCCCTGGTGCATTCTTATGCATAAAAAACCATAATGCTAGAAGCACTTTTCATTTTTGAGGTACGAGGTGACCCGAGCTCCAATTTTGGTGCCCGTGGTGCATTTTCGGCCCATTGTTCAATTTTCGTGCGAAAATAAGACTTTTCGGTTTTGGTGCCCCGTGATCCCTGGGGCATTCTTATGCATAAAAAACCATAATGCTCGGAACACTTTTCAGCTTTGAGGTCCGTGGAGCCCGTGGTCAAATTTTGGTGCCGGGGGTGCATTTTCAGCCATTTGTTGAATTTTCGTGCGAAAATAAGACTTTTGGGTTTTGGAGCCCCGGGATCCCTGGGGCATTCTTATGCATAAAAAACCATAATTCTCGGAACACTTTTCAGTTTTGAGGTCCGTGGAGCCCCGTGGTCAAATTTTGGTTTCAGGGGTGCATTTTCGGCCATTTGTGCAATTTTCGTGCGAAAATAAGACTTTTGGGTTTTGGTGCCCCGTGATCCCTGGTGCATTCTTATGCATAAAAAACCATAATGCTAGAAGCACTTTTCATTTTTGAGGTACGAGGTGACCCGAGCTCCAATTTTGGTGCCCGTGGTGCATTTTCGGCCCATTGTTCAATTTTCGTGCGAAAATAAGACTTTTGGGTTTTGGTGCCCCGTGATCCCTGGGGCATTCTTATGCATAAAAAACCATAATGCTCGGAACACTTTTCAGCTTTGAGGTCCGTGGAGCCCCGTGGTCAAATTTTGGTGCCGGGGGTGCATTTTCAGCCATTTGTTGAATTTTCGTGCGAAAATAAGACTTTTGGGTTTTGGAGCCCCGGGATCCCTGGGGCATTCTTATGCATAAAAAACCATAATTCTCGGAACACTTTTCAGTTTTGAGGTCCGTGGTCAAATTTTGGTTTCAGGGGTGCATTTTCGGCCATTTGTGCAATTTTCGTGCGAAAATAAGACTTTTGGGTTTTGGAGCCCCGGGATCCCTGGGGCATTCTTATGCATAAAAAACCATAATTCTCGGAACACTTTTCAGTTTTGAGGTCCGTGGTCAAATTTTGGTTTCAGGGGTGCATTTTCGGCCATTTGTGCAATTTTCGTGCGAAAATAAGACTTTTGGGCTTTGGTGCCCCGTGATCCCTGGTGCATTCTTATGCATAAAAAACCATAATGCTAGAAGTACTTTTCATTTTTGAGGTACGAGGTGACCCGAGCTCCAATTTTGGTGCCCGTGGTGCATTTTCGACCCATTGTTCAATTTTCGTGCGAAAATAAGACTTTTGGGTTTTGGTGCCCCGTGATCCCTGGGGCATTCTTATGCATAAAAAATCATAATGCTCGGAACACTTTTCAGCTTTGAGGTCCGTGGAGCCCCGTGGTCAAATTTTGGTGCCGAGGGTGCATTTTCAGCCATTTGTTGAATTTTCGTGCGAAAATAAGACTTTTGGGTTTTGGAGCCCCGGGATCCCTGGGGCATTCTTATGCATAAAAAACCATAATTCTCGGAACACTTTTCGGTTTTGAGGTCCGTGGAGCCCCGTGGTCAAATTTTGGTTTCAGGGGTGCATTTTCGGCCCTTTGTGCAATTTTCGTGCGAAAATAAGACTTTTGGGTTTTGGTGCCCCGTGATCCCTGGTGCATTCTTATGCATAAAAAACCATAATGCTAGAAGCACTTTTCATTTTTGAGGTACGAGGTGACCCGAGCTCCAATTTTGGTGCCCGTGGTGCATTTTCGGCCCATTGTTCAATTTTCGTGCGAAAATAAGACTTTTGGGTTTTGGGGCCCCGTGATCCCTGGGGCATTCTTATGCATAAAAAACCATAATGCTCGGAACACTTTTCAGCTTTGAGGTCCGTGGAGTCCCGTGGTCAAATTTTGGTGCCGGGGGTGCATTTTCAGCCATTTGTTGAATTTTCGTGCGAAAATAAGACTTTTGAGTTTTGGAGCCCCGGGATCCCTGGGGCATTCTTATGCATAAAAAACCATAATTCTCGGAACACTTTTCAGTTTTGAGGTCCGTGGAGCCCCGTGGTCAAATTTTGGTTTCAGGGGTGCATTTTCGGCCATTTGTGCAATTTTCGTGCGAAAATAAGACTTTTGGGTTTTGGTGCCCCGTGATCCCTGGTGCATTCTTATGCATAAAAAACCATAATGCTAGAAGCACTTTTCATTTTTGAGGTACGAGGTGACCCGAGCTCCAATTTTGGTGCCCGTGGTGCATTTTCGGCCCATTGTTCAATTTTCGTGCGAAAATAAGACTTTTGGGTTTTGGTGCCCCGTGATCCCTGGGGCATTCTTATGCAGAAAAAACCATAATGCTCGGAACACTTTTCAGCTTTGAGGTCCGTGGAGCCCCGTGGTCAAATTTTGGTGCCGGGGGTGCATTTTCAGCCATTTGTTGAATTTTCGTGCGAAAATAAGACTTTTGGGTTTTGGAGCCCCGGGATCCCTGGGGCATTCTTATGCATAAAAAACCATAATTCTCGGAACACTTTTCAGTTTTGAGGTCCGTGGTCAAATTTTGGTTTCAGGGGTGCATTTTCGGCCATTTGTGCAATTTTCGTGCGAAAATAAGACTTTTGGGCTTTGGTGCCCCGTGATCCCTGGTGCATTCTTATGCATAAAAAACCATAATGCTAGAAGCACTTTTCATTTTTGAGGTACGAGGTGACCCGAGCTCCAATTTTGGTGCCCGTGGTGCATTTTCGGCCCATTGTTCAATTTTCGTGCGAAAATAAGACTTTTGGGTTTTGGTGCCCCGTGATCCCTGGGGCATTCTTATGCATAAAAAACCATAATGCTCGGAACACTTTTCAGCTTTGAGGTCCGTGGAGCCCCGTGGTCAAATTTTGGTGCCGGGGGTGCATTTTCAGCCATTTGTTGAATTTTCGTGCGAAAATAAGACTTTTGGGTTTTGGAGCCCCGGGATCCCTGGGGCATTCTTATGCATAAAAAACCATAATTCTCGGAACACTTTTCAGTTTTGAGGTCCGTGGAGCCCCGTGGTCAAATTTTGGTTTCAGGGGTGCATTTTCGGCCATTTGTGCAATTTTCGTGCGAAAATAAGACTTTTGGGTTTTGGTGCCCCGTGATCCCTGGTGCATTCTTATGCATAAAAAACCATAATGCTAGAAGCACTTTTCATTTTTGAGGTACGAGGTGACCCGAGCTCCAATTTTGGTGCCCGTGGTGCATTTTCGGCCCATTGTTCAATTTTCGTGCGAAAATAAGACTTTTGGGTTTTGGTGCCCCGTGATCCCTGGGGCATTCTTATGCATAAAAAACCATAATGCTCGGAACACTTTTCAGCTTTGAGGTCCGTGGAGCCCCTGGTCAAATTTTGGTGCCGGGGGTGCATTTTCAGCCATTTGTTGAATTTTCGTGCGAAAATAAGACTTTTGGGTTTTGGAGCCCCGGGATCCCTGGGGCATTCTTATGCATAAAAAACCATAATTCTCGGAACACTTTTCAGTTTTGAGGTCCGTGGAGCCCCGTGGTCAAATTTTGGTTTCAGGGGTGCATTTTCGGCCATTTGTGCAATTTTCGTGCGAAAATAAGACTTTTGGGTTTTGGTGGCCCGTGATCCCTGGTGCATTCTTATGCATAAAAAACCATAATGCTAGAAGCACTTTTCATTTTTGAGGTACGAGGTGACCCGAGCTCCAATTTTGGTGCCCGTGGTGCATTTTCGGCCCATTGTTCAATTTTCGTGCGAAAATAAGACTTTTGGGTTTTGGTACCCCGTGATCCCTGGGGCATTCTTATGCATAAAAAACCATAATGCTCGGAACACTTTTCAGCTTTGAGGTCCGTGGAGCCCCGTGGTCAAATTTTGGTGCCGGGGGTGCATTTTCAGCCATTTGTTGAATTTTCGTGCGAAAATAAGACTTTTGGGTTTTGGAGCCCCGGGATCCCTGGGGCATTCTTATGCATAAAAAACCATAATTCTCGGAACACTTTTCAGTTTTGAGGTCCGTGGAGCCCCGTGGTCAAATTTTGGTTTCAGGGGTGCATTTTCGGCCATTTGTGCAATTTTCGTGCGAAAATAAGACTTTTGGGTTTTGGTGCCCCGTGATCCCTGGTGCATTCTTATGCATAAAAAACCATAATGCTAGAAGCACTTTTCATTTTTGAGGTACGAGGTAACCCGAGCTCCAATTTTGGTGCCCGTGGTGCATTTTCGGCCCATTGTTCAATTTTCGTGCGAAAATAAGACTTTTGGGTTTTGGTGCCCCGTGATCCCTGGGGCATTCTTATGCAGAAAAAACCATAATGCTCGGAACACTTTTCAGCTTTGAGGTCCGTGGAGCCCCGTGGTCAAATTTTGGTGCCGGGGGTGCATTTTCAGCCATTTGTTGAATTTTCGTGCGAAAATAAGACTTTTGGGTTTTGGAGCCCCGGGATCCCTGGGGCATTCTTATGCATAAAAAACCATAATTCTCGGAACACTTTTCAGTTTTGAGGTCCGTGGAGCCCCGTGGTCAAATTTTGGTTTCAGGGGTGCATTTTCGGCCATTTGTGCAATTTTCGTGCGAAAATAAGACTTTTGGGCTTTGGTGCCCCGTGATCCCTGGTGCATTCTTATGCATAAAAAACCATAATGCTAGAAGCACTTTTCATTTTTGAGGTACGAGGTGACCCGAGCTCCAATTTTGGTGCCCGTGGTGCATTTTCGGCCCATTGTTCAATTTTCGTGCGAAAATAAGACTTTTGGGTTTTGGTGCCCCGTGATCCCTGGGGCATTCTTATGCAGAAAAAACCATAATGCTCGGAACACTTTTCAGCTTTGAGGTCCGTGGAGCCCCGTGGTCAAATTTTGGTGCCGGGGGTGCATTTTCAGCCATTTGTTGAATTTTCGTGCGAAAATAAGACTTTTGGGTTTTGGAGCCCCGGGATCCCTGGGGCATTCTTATGCATAAAAAACCATAATTCTCGGAACACTTTTCAGTTTTGAGGTCCGTGGAGCCCCGTGGTCAAATTTTGGTTTCAGGGGTGCATTTTCGGCCATTTGTGCAATTTTCGTGCGAAAATAAGACTTTTGGGCTTTGGTGCCCCGTGATCCTTGGTGCATTCTTATGTAAAAAAAATCCTAATGCTCGGAGCACTTTTCAGTTTTGAAGTCCGAGGTGCCCCGTGGTTCAATTTTGGTGCCCGTGGTCATTTTTCGGCCAGTTGCGCAATTTTCGTCCGAAAAAAAGACTTTTGGGTTTTGGGTCCCCGTGATCGCTGGTGCATTCTTATCCATAAAAAACCATAATGCTTGGAGCACCTTTCAGTTTTGAGGTCCGTGATGTCCCGGGGTCCAATTTTGGTGCCCGTGGTGCATTTTCGGCCTATTGTTCAAATTTCGTGCGAAAATAAGACTTTTGGGTTTTGGTGCCCCATGGTTCCTGGGGCATTCTTATGCATAAAAAACCATAATGCTCAAAACACTTTTTAGTTTTGAGGTCCGTGGAGCCCCGTGGTCAAATTTTGGTGCCGGGGGTTGATTTTCGGCCATTTGTTCAATTTTCGTGCGAAAATAAGACTTTTGGGTTTTGGTGCCCCGTGATCCCTGGTGCATTCTTATGCATAAAAAATCATAATGATTGGACAACTTTTAAGTTTTGAGGTCCGAAGTATCCCGTGGTCCAATTTTGGTGCCCGTGGTGCATTTTCGACCCATTGTGCAATTTTCGTGTGAAAATAAGACTTTTGGGTTTTGGTGCCCCATAATCCCTGGTGCATTCTTATTCATAAAAAACCACAATACTCGGAGCACTTTTCAGTTTTGAGGTCCGTGGTGCCCCGTGGTCCAATTTTGGTGCCCATGGTCAATTTTCGGCACCATAATCGTCTTATTTTCGCACGAAAATTGCACAAATGGCCGAAAATGCATTACCCTCACCAAAATTGGACCACGTGGCACCACGAACCTCAAAACTGAAATGTGCTCCAAGAATTATGGATTTTTATGCATAAGAATGCACCAGGTATCACGGGGCACCAAAACATAAAAGTCTTTTTTTGCACGAAAATTGCACAAAAGGCCGAAAATGCACCCTCGACACCAAAATGGGACCACGGGGCACCACGAACCTTAAGATTGAAAAGTGTTCCAAGAATTATGGTATTTTATCCATAAGAATGTACCAAGGATCACGGGCCACCAAAACCCAGAAGTCTTATTTTCCCACAAAAATTGCACAATGGGACAAAAATGCACCACGGGTACCAAAATTGGACCACGGGGCACTTGGGACCTCAAAACTTAAAAGTGCTCTGAGCATTATGGATTTTTATGCATAAGAATGCACCAGGGATCACAGGGCACCAAAACCCAAAAGTCTTATTTTCGCACGAAAATGGCACAAATGGCCGAAAATGCATTACCCGCACCAAAATTGGGCCACGGGGCACCACGAACCTCAACACTGAAAAGTGCTCCAAGCATTATGGTTTTTTATGCATAAGAATTCACCAAGGATCACGGGGCACCAACACCCAAAAGTCTTATTTTCGCACGAAAATTGCACAAATGGCCGAAAATGCACCACCGACACCAAAATTGGACCACGAGGAACCACGGACCTCCAAACTTAAATCTGCTCTGAGCATTATGGTTTTTTATGCATAAGAATGAACCAGGGATCGCGGGGCACCAAAACCAAAAATCCTTATTTTTGCACGAAAATTGAACAATGGCTGACAATGCACCACGGGCACCCAAAATTGGAGCACGGGGCACCACGGACCTCATAACTGAAAAGTGCTCCAAGAATTATGGTTTTTTATGCATAAGAATGCAGCAGGGATCACGGGGAACCAAAACCCAAAAGTTTTATTTTCGCACGAAAATTGCACAAGAGGCCAAAAATGCACCCCAGACACCAAAACGGGACCACGGGGCACGACGAACCTCAAGACTGAAAAGTGTTCCGAGTATTATGGTATTTTATGCATAAGAATGCACCAAGGATCACGGGGCACCAAAACCCAGAAGTCTTATTTTCGCACGAAAGTTGCACCATGGGACGAAAATGCACCACTGGTACCAAAATTGGACCACGGGGCACCTGGGACCTCAAAACTTAAAAGTCCTCTGAGCATTATGGTTTTTTATGCATAAGAAAGCACCAGGGATCACGGGGCACCAAAACCAAAAATTCTTATTTTCGCAAAAAAATTGAACAATGGGCCGAAAATGCACCACGGGCACCAAAATTGGACAATGGGGCACCTCGGACTTCAAAACTGAAAAATGCTCCGAGCTTTATGGTTTTTTATGCATTAGAATTCCCTAGGGATAACAGGGCACCAAAACCCAAAAGCCTTATTTTCGCACGAAAATTGGACAAATGGCCGAAAATGCATTACCGGCACAAAAATTGGACCACGGGGCACCACAAACCTCAAAAACTGAAAAGTGCTCCAAGCATTATGGTTTTTTATGCATAAAAATGCACCAAGGATCACGGGGCACCAACACCCAAAAGTCTTATTTTCACATGAAAATTGCACAATGGGACGAAAGAGCACCACAGGTACCAAAATTGGACCACGGGGCACTTGGGACCTCAAAACATAAAGGTACTCTAAGCATTATGGATTTTTATGCATAAGAATGCACCAGGTATCATAGGGCACCAAAACCCAAAAGTCTTATTTTCGCACGAAAATTGCACAAATGGCCGAAAATGCATTACCTGCACCAAAATTGGGCCACGGGGCACCATGAACCTCAACACTGAAAGTGCTCTAAGAATAATGGTTTTTTAAACATAAGAATCCACCAGGGATCACGGGGCACCAAAACCCGAAAGTATTATTTTCGCACGAAAATTGCACAAAAGGCCGAATATGCACCCCCGGCACCAAAAGGGGACCACGGGGCACCACGAACCTCAAAACTGAAAAGTGTTCCGAGCATTATGGAATTTTATGCATAAGAATGCACCAAGGATCACGGGGCACCAAAACCCAGAAGTCTTATTTTAGCACGAAAATTGCACAATGGGACTGAAATGCACCACGAGTACCAAAATTGGACCACGGGGCACTTTGGACCTCAAAATTTAAAAGTGTTCTGAGCATTATGGTTTTTTATGCATAAGAATGCAGCAGGGATCACGGGGCACCAAAACCAATGGGTCGAAAGTGCACCACGGGCACCAAAATTTGACCACGGGGCTCCTCGGACATCAAAACTGAAAAGTGCTATGAGCTTTATGGTTTTTTATGCATAAGAATGCACCAGGGGTCACAAGGCACCAAAACCCCAAAACCTTATTTTTGCACGAAAATTGCACAAATGGCTGAAAATGCATTACTTGCACCAAAATTGGACCACGGGGCACAACAAACCTCAAAACCAAAAAGTGATCCAAGCATTATGTTTTTTATGCATAAGAATGCGCCAAGGATCACGGGGCACCAACACCCAAAAGTCTTATTTTCGCACGAAAATTGCACAAATGGCTGAAAATGCACCACCAGCACCAAAATTGGACCACGAGGAACTACGGACCTCAAAACTTAAATGTGCTCTGAGCGTTATGGTTTTTTATGCATAAGAATGCACCAGGGATCACGGGGCACCAAAACCAAAAATCCTTATTTTTGCACGAAAATTGAACAATGGCCGACAATGCACCACGGGCACCCAAAATTGGACCACGGGGCACCACGAACCTCAAAACTGAAAAGTGCTCCAAGAATTATGGTTTTTTATGCATAAGAATGCAGCAGGGATCACGGGGAACCAAAACCCAAAAGTTTTATTTTCGCACGAAAATTGCATAAAAGGCCAAAAATGCATTACCGACACAAAAAATTGGACCATGGGGCACCACAAACCTCAAAACTGAAAAGTTCTCCAAGTATTATGGTTTTTTTATGCATAAGAATGCACCGAGGATCACGGGGAACCAACACCCAAAAGTCTTATTTTCGCACGAAAATTGCACAAATGGCCGAAAATGCACCCTCGGCACCAAAATGGGACCACGGGGCACCACGAACCTCAAGACTGAAAAGTGTTTCGAGCATTATGATTTTATGCATAAGAATGCACCAAGGATCACGGGGCACCAAAACTCAGAAGTCTTATTTTCACATGAAAATTGCACAATGGGACGAAATTGCACCACAGGTACCAAAATTGGACCACAGGGCACTTGGGACTTCAAAACTTAAAAGTGCTATGAGCATTATGGTTTTTTATTCATAAGAATTCACCAGGGATCACGGTGCACCAAAACCCAAAATTCTTATTTTCGCACGAAAATTGCACAAATGGCCGAAAATGCATTACCGGCACCAAAATTGGACAACGTGTCACCACAAACCTCAAAATTGAAAAGTGATCCAAGCATTATGGTTTTTTATGCATAAGAATGCACCAAGGATCACGGGGCACCAACACCCAAAAGTCTTATTTTCGCACGAAAATTGCACAAGTGGCTGAAAATGCACCACCGGCACCAAAATTGGACCACGAGGAACCACCGACCTCAAAACTTAAAAGTTTTCCGAGCATTATGGGTTTTTATGCATAAGAATGCACCAAGGATCATGGGGCACCAACACCCAAAAGGCTTATTTTCGCACGGAAATTGCACAAATGGCCGAAAATGCACCACCGGCACCAAAATTGGACCACGAGGAACCACTGAACTCAAAACTTAAAAGTTTTCTGAGCATTATGGATTTTTATGCATAAGAATGCACCAGGGATCACGGGGCACCAAAACCCAAAAGTCTTATTTCCGCACGAAAATTGCACAATGGGCCGAAAATGCACCACGGACACCAAAATTGGACCACGGGGCACCTCGGACCTCAAAACTGAAAAGTGTTTGAGGATTATGGTTTTTTATGCATAATAATGCACCAGGGATCACGGGGCACCAAAACCCAAAAGTCTTATTTTCGCACGACAATTGAACAAATCGCCGAAAATGAACCCCCGGCACCGAAATTGTACCACGGCACACCACGAACCTCAAGACTGAAAAGTGTTCCGAGCATTATGGTTTTTTATGAATAAGAATGCATGAAGGATCGAGGGGTACCAAAACCCAAAAGTATTATTTTCGCATAAAAATTGCACAAATGGCCGAAAATGCACCATGGGCACCAAAATTGGACCACGGGGCACCTCGGACCTCAAAACTGAAAATTGCTATGAACATTATGTTTTTTATGCATAAGAAAGCAGCAGGGTTCAGAGGGCACCAAAACCTAAAAGTCTTATTTTTGCACGAAAATTGCACAAATGGTCGAAAATGCACCACCGGCACCAAAATTGGACCACGGGGCACCATAGACCTCAAAACTAAAAAGTGCTCCAAGCATTACGGTTTTTTATGCATAAGAATGCACCAAGGATCATGGGGCTCCAAAACTCAAAAGTCTTATTTTCGCATGAAAATTGCACAATGGGCCGAAAATGCATCATGGCCACCAAAATTGGACCACGGGGCACCTCAGACCTCAAAACTTAAAAGTGTTAGAATCTAAGACTTTGGACAATGTCCAACCCCTCAAACTTCGATTTTGATGAGAACAAATAAAGTTAAATCTTGAAGTATTTAATGATCTATGTTTGAGTTTTATAGGTTCTACGCCATCCAATGCCTCAATGGTATTGTATTTCTTAATACACTGATTATAAAACATGCGTCCAAATGCATTGAGAAAACCAGTGTGTAAACACTGTGTCCATTCAAGGAAGCGTCGAACGCATATATAACTTACATCATCCCTCTCTAGCAAACAGTTATATAATGTGTCCATAATTGAGTAGAAGTACACTTATGCTTTTCGATGATGATTCTCTGAAATGTTCTATTATTCCCTCTCTTTTCTAACGTGACATTTTATTTGAATATTCGAAAACTGTACCACAGGGGGCAGAAAGCCTCTCTCTGCAGAAATCGTTCAAGTAGTGGAGGCACTGCATGTACTGTTGTCTCCTCCATCTCTCCACCCCAAGCTTACACGTAGCGACGGTCATATGATTGTGAGAGAATGGTTATTAGCAAAGGCACAAATCCCACAACAGATATCTTCACCAAGCTGCCTATAAATAGAGCAACAAGCTCAGGTTTTGAAGAGAGAATTTTTCACGTTTTTAGAAGAGCTGTAACTCTGCCAAATCAATTAGACGACCTACACTTGTGCAAAAAGAGCAATCTACTTAGCTTTGCTAAGTTATTCTATGTAATTGAGTTTTTATTGTAATATCCTCTCTGTCAGAGCTGTTTATTTAACTTGTACTCAAACAGTTTCTCTTTGGAAAGCCAGGAGTGGCTTAGTGACAAAGAATACTTGGGTGTTCTTTAATCTCTGGGGGAGATTAAAGGTGTGCCAGAAGTGGCCTAGAGATTACTTGTAGCCAGGAGTGGCAGGGTATATAATATTTGTTTGTAATCAGAACTTGATTAGTGGAACCCTTCAAAGTTTTTGAAGGAGAATTGGACGTAGCTCAGGTTGAGTGAACCAGTATAAACCAAGTGTTTTTACTCTATCGCTTTCAAGTTTACTTGCTATTCTCTTAAGTTATTTCTTCACACTTTGCGCACAAGGTTCTTTATATCCTATTTACGAAAATCTCTTATTTACTCCTGGACGATTAACAAGAAAACGCAGTTTCACTAAACTGTCATTTTAACTATTGGACGATACCTGTGATCTTGTTTTTTACAAGTCCCTTGTGAAACCTAAGATATTTTATCTCCATCTTTGCGAAAAGTTTTTTTTTAATAATATAACTTACGCACTATTCAACCCGCCTTCTAGTGTGAATCTCTACATTTCAGTTGGCATCAGAGCTCGGCCTCTCGGGTTGAGTACTTGGCAGTACAGAGGAAACCAAATTCTAAGAAAGATGGAAAATGAGGGACAAGCTGTGAACAGACCACCACTCTTCAAGGGTGTCAAATATGATTATTGGAAGCAAAGAATGATAGCATTCTTTGAATGCTGTCATATTGATATGTGGGACGTTGTGGAGATGGGCGACTACATTCCAGTTGATGAGAGTCTCAATGAGATCCCAAAGGCTAGATGGACGAAGAAGCAGAAACAAAGATTTCATCTCAACTCCAGAGCCAGAAATATCATCATGTGTGCACTATCTGAACAAGAATACAACAAAGTGCACAGTTTCAAAAGCGCAAAACAAATGTGGAACACTCTTGCGTTAATGTATGAGGGTTACACCCAGGTAAAACCTAACAAACTTAGCCTTCTTACTCGTCAATATGAATTGTTTAGTATGGAAGGAAACGAGGACATACAAAGTATGTTTGGACTGTTTCAAACCATACTAAATGAACTTAGAGCACATGGTAAAGATTACAATAACTATGAACATATTGACAAAATTCTGAGGAGTTTGCCCAGGCAATGGAGACCACAGGTTACAGCCTTGAGAGCAACCAAAGGACTGGATGACATGTCCTTAGAAGAGCTTGTGGGAATCCTTAAGGTGCATGAGCTGGAAGTGCAACAAGATGGTGATGGCAAGAAAAACAAGTCTCTGGCACTCAGTGTCCAGAAGCCAAAGAAAGCATCATCGTCCAAAGCCATGCTAGCAGAAGCATCATTAGATGAACAATCTGAAGATGATGACTCAGACGAGGATGATGAGCTATCCTTCATATCCAAGAGAATCCACTCTATGTGGAAGAAGAAAGGTGGATCCAGATGGAGAAACCCGAACAAGAAAGGTCTCAAAGAAAAGAAGGAGAAGAGTCTAATCGTATGTTACAAATGCAAAAAGCCCGGACACTTCAAATCAGAATGCCTAGATCTTGACAAGAGCAAGGACAAGAAGAAGAAAAGCTTCAACAAAAAGAAGGGCAAAAAGGTTCTGATGTCCACATGGGAAGATCTGGACGACGACTCATCATCGGACGATGAAGAGGAAGAGGAAGCACACATATGTCTGATGGCAGACACTACATCATATTCTTCAGAACCAGAAGAAGAAGATGAGGTAAACTTTAATGATCTAAATTCACTTCAAGAAGCTTTCAAACTCTTCTATTCTGTCAAAAGCCCACAAAACCTTGAAAAAATCGTCCAAGTCACTTTCAAAAGAAAAAGAAGTTTTAGAAAATAGTCTCAAACAACTTGAAAGTGAAAAGAAAGATTTACAGAAAAAGTTAACAGAGCTCTCAAAAAAACATGAAGCCTTAAATGAGGATAGACAAACTCTCTGGAATGATACTGCTTGAGCCTATAAATCCTATGAGGATTCAAAGACTAGAGAAATGAATCTTTCCATAGAGATTCAAACTCTCAAAGTAGAAAACAAAAGGCTAGTTGAGAAGCTTCTGAAAGTTTATGCAGATACTTCCTTAAGAGGTCAACCACATGATGTTGTAAAACTTCATGAAGAGATTGACAGCCTAAAGAAGGATCTGTCCAACTTTGTCAAGGGATCTGACAACCTTAAGATGCTTTTAAAATATGAAGGTTGTAGGAGACTAAATGACAGGTCAGGGCATGGATATAAGGGAAAGAAATATATTCATGACGAAGATGCAGATGTGTGTTACTTCTATGGAAAACCTGGACATATAAGCCCAAATGCAGACACCTGCCTAAGAGGGGAGCGTCCAGTGCCCTTCAAACTAACAAGAAAGGACCCAAGTCAATCTGGGTACCTAAGGATAAAATTGTTCCTGTTGCAAACATGCTTAACAGTAGGAAAGAAACTCCAGTCATGGTACCTGGACAGTGGGTGCTCGCATCACATGACAAGAGAAAGGTGTATGTTCCAAAGCCTCCAACCCAAGACTGGTGGGACAGTCACTTTCTGAGGGAATCGGAAAGGGATGATAGCTGGCGTGGGTAAGATTGGTATACCACCCTATCCCTGTATTGATAATGTTCTTTATGTTAAAGGTCTCAAGCACAATCTACTTAGCATAAGTCAATTATGTGATAGTGGATATGATGTTGCCTTTAACAAAGGTGAATGTATAGTCAAGAACTCTGATGGATCCCTTCTCTTTACTGCAAAGAGGCAAGGTAATCTCTACAAGATTAAACTTGGGGAACTATCAAGTCAAAATGTTTCATGCTTAGTTTCAGTTAAAGAAAACCATTGGCTATGGCATAAAAGACTTGGGCATGCCAGCTTGAGATTAATCTCAAAGCTTAATAGGCACAACCTCGTGAGAGGATTACCAAGTATGTCATATAAAGATGATCTTTTTTGTGAAGCCTGTCAGAAAGGGAAACAAGTAAAAAATTATTTTCAAAGTAAAAACATTGTTTCCACTTCTAGACCTCTTGAGCTATTACATATTGACCTGTTTGGACCCACAAGAACAGCCTCTATAGGTGGTAAGAGGTACGGATTAGTTGTAGTGGATGACTATACTAGATGGACATGGGTCATGTTCCTATCTCACAAAGATGAGTATTTTAAGGCCTTCTATAACTTCTGCAAAAAGAATTCAAAATGAAAAAGGAGTATGCATTATTTCGATCCGAAATGATCATGGGGGAGAATTCGAAAACGAAAGTTTTCAAAGGTTCTGTGAAGAAAATGGTATCCTTCACAACTTCTCAACACCCAGAACACCACAACAGAATGGTGCTGTTGAGAGGAAGAACAAGTCACTCCAAGAGATGGCCAGAACCATGTTGAATGATAATTCAACCCCAAAACACTTTTGGGCTAAAGCAGTGAATATTGCCTGTTATTTACAGAACAGAATCTATATCAGGCCAATCTTTAAAAAGACTCCATATGAATTGTGGAAAAGGGAGAAGGCCTAACATATCCTACTTCCATCCATTTGGATGTCAATGCTTCATTCTGAACACTAAGGATAACTTGGGAAAATTTGATTCTAAGTGTGATGAAGGAATATTGCTTGGATATTCTGAAACTTCAAAGGCATATAGAGTTTATAATTCTAGAACCTTAGTTGTTGAAGAAGCTATCCATGTGAAGTTCAATGACACTAAGCTTGATAAGAAATTATCAGAGCTAGATGAATCATTTGCAGAACTCAGGCTGGATGATGCAAGGAAATCATCAGACACGTCCAACAGTGATGTCACAGTTGAAGAGTCCAATGTTCCCCTAGACGGTCCAACAGAAGAACAAAGGGAACCAACTGGACGCAACTGGCAAATGAAGAAGCATCATCCAGAAGACTAAATCATTGGTGATCCAAAGGATAGAGTCAGAACCAGATCTTCACTTCAACAACAAGGTCACACAACACTCATATCACATATAGAACCTAAGACTGTGGACGATGCTTTGGAAGATGAAAGCTGGGTCAAAGCAATGCAAGATGAACTTGACCAATTTCAAAAGAACGATGTCTGGAAACTTGTAGAACTCCCTAATAACAAAGAAGCCGTAGGAGCTAAATGGGTGTTTAGAAACAAATTGGACGAAACAGGTAATGTTGTGAGAAACAAAGCCAGACTGGTAGCCAAAGGTTACTCACAACAAGAAGGTATAGATTATACTGAAACTTGTACACCTGTTGCACGTCTAGAGGCAATTCGCATTTTACTTTCATTTGCAGCTCATAGCAATATGAAGCTATATCAAATGGACGTAAAAAGTGCATTCCTCAATGGACTGATAAAAGAAGAAGTCTATGTGGAGCAACCCCCAGGGTTTGAGAGTGATGCTTTTCCTAATCATGTTTTCAAACTTAACAAAGCATTATATGGATTAAAACAAGCACCGAGAGCTTGGCATGAAAAACTCAGCTCATTTCTTTTAGAAAATGGTTTCTCAAGAGGAAAAGTAGACACTACACTATTTCGCAAAGATTATTCTTCTAATTTCATTATTGCTCAAGTATATGTTGATGATATCATATTTGGTGCTACTAACGAATCTCTTTGTGAAGAATTTGCTAAGTTAATGCAAACAGAATTTAAGATGAGCATGATGGGAAAACTAAAATTCTTCCTTGGATTGCAAATCAAGCAAACTGATAAAGGCATATACATACATCAGACCAAGTATGTTAAGGAGCTTCTCAAGAAGTTCAAAATGGACGATGCAAAGCCAATGAAAACTCCTATGCACCCAACAACAGTACTTGGACTGGACGATGGTTCAAAGAAGGTGGACAACACCTTATACAGAGGAATGATAGGATCACTCCTATACCTCACAGCATCCAGACCTGACATCATGTTCAGCGTATGCTTATGTGGCAGATTCCAATTTGACCCAAGGGAAGTTCACTTAACTGCTGATAAAAGAATCTTTTGATATCTTGTTGGAACAACTAATCTTGGTCTACATTTCAAAAGGCAGAAGGATTTCAGATTAGTTAGATATTGTGATGCTGACTATGCTAGAGACAGAATTGAAAGAAAAAGCACTAGTGGAGGATGTCACTTCATTGGTGGAAACTTAGTCTCCTGGATATGCAAGAAGCAAGGAACAATTGCACTATCCATCGCTGAAGCAGAGTATATTTCAGTTGCAAAGTGCTGCTCTCCAATCCTATGGATCAAGCAACAACTTGAGGACTACAACATATATGAGAGTAACATTCCTATCTTCTGTGATAGCAAAGCTGCAATTGATCTTTCTAAAAACCCAATATTGCATTCAAGGGCAAAACATATAGAAATTAAACATCACTTTATAAGAGATCATGTTCAGAAGGGTACTGTGGAATTACATTTTGTAACCACAGATAATCACTAGCAGATATATTTACAAAACCCCTTACTGAAGACAAGCTAGTCCTTCTGAGAAATAGACTTGGCATGGGTCTTGTAAAAGGATGATTAAAATCCATATGTAGCGTCCAATGTGACAAACAGTGTCCAATGGACATGTCGTCCGAAGGTAACTTTGACATGCACGTGCACTGCATATGCTACACTTAAGTCCAATGACTGGACGATATTTTTTTTCTATTTAACATTGTTTTAATAGCAAAAATGGTTTCATTTTGTGTAATTGCGAATTAATGCCCTATGCTGAGTCACCTAGTTGTTAATAACCGTACACAGTTACCCATATCCTCAGCACGTCTCATCATGGCAGGTCTTATGGCATAACCTCCATTTCAAATATTCACAAAAGCCCAAAATCGTTTGTTCTCCAAACAGAGCCTATACTTAAATTGACAAATTCACTCAGAAAATTACTTTACCAAATTTCCCTTCTCCGAAATTATCTTCTACCTCCAGCATTCTCCTTCTCTCTCTCTCAGAAAACCTAAACACTATCTGTAAAACCTAAAAATCAAACCTTTATCATCATGAAGAACTTTGCTAACTCAAGCAACTCCGAACTTGATGTTCATACCTACCCTGAAACCACTATAGTGTCTCAAGGTGCTACCACTGTTCACGTTGAGCACTTCTTCGACATTGGAAAACTAGAAAAGTTGGGTCTGAATCTCGATGAAAGTCTTCTAAAATGCGGAATCAGAGAATACTTCAACGAAAACCAGAAGATATTTCCAGAACTGATCAGAATGTTCTGGAGGAACGCAAGATTCCAGAACTCAAGGGAACTCATGTCCACTATGCTTGGACGAGAAGTGATTTTGTCTACTGAATCTATAGCCAAAGTCACTGGCTATATTAGGGAACAAAATCAGTACAAGTCAAAGTGGGCGAAGCAATATGGAAACTACGTTGGAAATTAACTGTGTAAGAACAAGTCTAGAGACTCATCCAAGATTGAGTACAAGAATCTATGTGAAGAAGCAAAGATATGGCAGCAAGTATGCAACAAGAACATTTTGCATAAAGCTGGGTCTAAGGACTCAGTCACAGACTTACACAAGTTCTTTGATGAGTTGGACGAAGATGATCATGAAAACATTGTGAAGAAAGGAGAAATAGTTGCAACACAGCAGAAATTTGGTGAATCAAACATCAAGCCAATGAAGATAAAGCTCATAGCAAAGGTCCTAAGGGATTTGGACGAGGACAGTATAAATAAGAAACATCATGAACAAAGCAAACTCATTTCAAATGATGATGAAGAAGAAATTGATCTTCTTGGTCTTGGAAGAAAGATCAAACGGTTGATGAAGGAACAAGGAAGCAGGAAAGTAACAAGACACATGTCGCAATAACATGAAGAAGATGTAGAAAAAGAAAGAAGGACCAAACAAAGACATGCTGATCCTACTCCGTCCAGTCCACCTGCTGAGAAGTGTCCAAGGACTGCTCCGTCCAAACCAAAACAGGATGAGCTGCGTCCAAAGACTGCTCTAGTGAAGCTTGCATCAGAAAAATCTAAAGTTCACAAACTGAAAATGCTTGACAACTCCGATGACAAGGATCAAATGCCCATTTGCCAGATTAAAAAAAAAGCTCAAGAGATGGAGTCTGCACAGCAGAAGAAAAAAAAAGGTATCTGATGTACCCAAAACTGGTGCCACAGTCTTTCCTATTAAAGTACCTAGACGAGTAAAAACGCAGGCAGCAAGGCCAACGAAAGTTTTGATTAAACTCCCCACCTCTCAAGACACTGAGAACGAATCTACAAGTGCTCCACAACCTGCTCCCACAGTTGCTTCAACAGTCACATCAGCACAGCGTCCAACTCTCAAATTAAACTTATCAAGATTTATGCGTCCAAGGGATGCTTGGAGAGATGTATGGCCTCAATGGACGATTCCACCAAAGGGGAAGACAAAGGAAGAAGAAGACAAGGAAAGGTTTCCTGTTGCATTCCTTACAAGGAATTAACAGAACTATTGTAAGAAAAGTGATGTTATTTGGAGAGCTCAACAGGAACCACTGGAGAGGAGTCTGACTTCAGTATCTACACCTGAATGGACGAGGTATGACTATGTTCATCCTCAATCTACTGAATTTGCTTTATTACCAGAAGGAACCATTATCAGCAATCCTCCACCAACTTGGACGAGAGAATCTTATCCAAACTTGGTTCGGGTGGAACGACCTTATACATGTCCAACTGGTACTCAACAAAGGGTGCATCTAGCTGAAGATGTACCTCCTAAGCCAGAGGTTGAAATTGCACCAAATCTTGCTAAAACTGTGGTTGAACAAAAGGCAAGACTCAAAGGAAGAGGAAGCCAGCAACAAAGAAGTCATCTCCCAGCAATCTTGATGAATTGGATGCTGAACTGCAATTAGCCATTAAAGAAAGTCTGGACCCATCCAAGGCAAACCAGCGTCCAGAGGTGCAATGGGTCAAAGATGTTCACATCTTAGCTCCCATCACAAAATTTCTTCCACTACCACCTGGAACTCCAGTGCTCAACTTTTAGCCCAGTGATTATAACGATCTTGGTAAACTGCTCCAGCAAATGCACATTCAAGACCAGGCTATTGCTTATCCACCCAACCTCCACATCAGATGTTCCACGGATATCAAGTTTGTACTTGATAAGGTATGTCCTAGACTACCTCTATATGATGCTGGAAAGACGAAAGGGTTTAAGTACTATGGCATAGAGATGCCTAATAGAGATGAAAAGGTTCAACTCTCATCTTCCTCACATACCTGGAATCACCTTTTTGATAAGACTGGAAAGCTAACAAGGCCCCTAGGCACTTTTGACACCATGATCTTCTGGCGTCAAATTGTGTGGGCAGACACTCAGGAAGCCTCAACCTCTGGATGCTCCAAGGATTCCTTCTTTCATCCTCCAGAAGGACTTGAAGTCCTGCGTCCAGTCAAGACATGTCATTTCTCTTATACCTTTGCGTGCTTTCTGACTAATAATGATGATTTTCTAGAAGTTTTAAGGACACTGCCAATCATTAGAAGCAACAAAGTATATGACCTTAGAAGTCTTGACCGCTCTGAATTTGTACACGAAGTTCAAAGGCTTCATGATCTTCAAAAGGCTGAAGAAGAAAGAGCTTTACAAGAGCAAGCTAAAAGAGAACGAGCTGAACAAGCTCGCTTGGAATATGAACGAGCAGTACAAGCTGAGCAAGCGCACCTGGTGGAAATTGAAAATGAGCAAGCTGGAATTGCTACTAAAGAAAAAGCTGAGCCGATTGCCAAACCAACAATCACACAAGCAGAATTGGATGAAGCCTCTGCAAAAGTCACTAATATGCTCATTCATTTGGACTTAGAGTCTGAGGTACAATTGGACGTGGAACACTTTGTCACCTCTCATGAGGAACAAACAGTCCAATCTGGCATGTCCAAAGATAAAGCTTTGCAACATATGGCTGAGACTGAAGCGCCACAACCAAAGGAGTCCACTGTTGAAAAGCCTTCTCCAGAGGTTGCCACAAGCCAACCAATTATTTGTGCGTCCAATGAAGCACGCTCTGGAACCAGACAAATGATTCCTACAGGGTCTTCAAGTCCAAGGGCTATTATTCCCTTGCACTTTGTCGAACCTCAAGGAGTCTCTGAGGACAGAGTGAACGAGATTGTTCAACAGGCTCTAAGACAACAATAACTAGAAACCAAAGCTACTCTTCGTGCCTTTAAGGAAAGACAACAAGCAGAAGCCGCACAACACCGATTAATGTTGCAGAATGCTATTACTGATTAGTTCATGCACCTCTCACAGATGTTGGTAAATCAAATTCAATCCACTGCTGCTAACCTCATTGGCACTGTTATTCATCAGGTTCTTCCTGTTCAACCCATACCTCAACAAGAACCACCTGTTAACCACCCTGCACCACCTCCTCAAGCACCACCAGAACAACCACCACCACCACAAGATCCACCTCAACAGCCCTAGGTGACCATGATGGTCAAATCATTTTTCCATCTTTCAAACCTTTTTTTTATTTTGTTGATGACAAAGGGGGAGAAATTGGAATTTTTGATGTCATAGAGTATTTTTTTTTGTCGTTACACTACTCTGTGAAACCGCTGTGGCTGTTCATTGAAAACATATGAGGTGTTTTTTATCATAACTATCGTTTCTGATAACATTCTTATCATGCAGTGTTATCTGATATATATTGCTTTATTAAATACATGAGAAATGTTGAACTCAGGGGGAGTACTTCATTCCATACCTTTCTCACCCTGTCAACATACACTGGCATAAAATAATCATTCAATCATCTGCTCTGATATTCGTTAATATGATTATATATTTGCACACATTAAAATTTAGTATTATTTGTCATCATCAAAAAGGGGGAGATTGTTAGAATCTAAGACTATGGACGATGTCCAACCCCTCAAACTTTGATTTTGATGATAACAAATAAAGTTAAATTTTGAAGTATCTAATGATCTATGTTTGAGTTTTATAGGTTCTACGCCATCCAATGCCTCAATGGTATTGTATTTCTTAAACTCAATCATTATGTTTCTATGTGTACAGTACGTCCAATGAGCAACTATTTTTGTTAAGTGTAAAATTCAGCGTCCAATACACTAATTATAAAACATGCGTCCAAATGCATTGAGAAAACCAGTGTGTAAACACTGCGTCCATTCAAGGAAGCGTCCAACGCATATATAACTTACATCATCCCTCTCTAGCAAACAGTTATATAATGCGTCCATAATTGAGTAGAAGTACACTTATGCTTTTCGATGATGATTATCTGAAATGTTCTATTATTCCCTCTCTTTTCTAATGTGACATTTCATTTGAATATTCGAAAAGTGTACCACAGGGGGTAGAAAAGCCTCTCTCTACAGAAACCGTACAAGTAGTGGAGGCACTGCATGTACTATTGTCTCCTCCATCTCTCCACCCCAAGCTGACACGTAGCAACGGTCATATGATTGTGAGAGAATGGTTATTGGCAAAGGCACAGATCCCACAACGGATATCTTCACCAAGCTGCCTATAAATAGTGGAACAAGCTCACGTTTTGAAGAGAGAATTTTTCAAGTTTTTAGAAGAGCTGTAACTCTGCCAAATCGATTGGATGACCTACACTTGTGAGAAAAGAGCAATCTACTTAGCTTTGCTAAGTTATTTTGTGTAATTGAGTTTTTATTGTAATATCCTCTCTGTGAGAGCTGTTTATTTAACTTGAACTCAAACAGTTTCTGTTTTGAAAGCTAGGAGTGGCTTAGTGACAAAGAATACTTGGGTGTCCTTTAATCCCAGGGGGAGATTAAAGGTGTGCCAGAAGTGGCCTAGAGAATACTTGTAGCCAGGAGTGGCAGGGTATATAATACTTATTTGTAATCAGAACTTGCTTAGTGGAACCCTTCAAAGTTTTTGAAGGAAAACTGGATGTAGTTCAGGTTGAGTGAACCAGTATAAACCTAGTGTTTTTACTCTATCGCCTTCAAGCTTACTTGCTATTCTCTTAAGTTATTTCTTCACACTTTGCGCACAAGGTTCTTTATATCCTATTTACGAAAATCTCTTATTTACGCCTGGACGATTAACAAGAAAACGCAGTTTCACTAAACTGTCATCTTAACTATTGGACTATACCTGTGATCTTGTGTTTTACAAGTCCCTTGTGACACCTAAGATATTTTATCTCCATCTTTGCGAAAAGTTTTTTTTTTAATAATATAACTTACACACTATTCAACCCCCCTTCTAGTGCGAATCTCTACATTTCAAAAAGTGCTCCGAGCATTAATGTTTTTTATGCTTAAAAATGCACCAGGGATCACGGGGCACCAAAAGTCTTATTTTCCCACGAAAATTGCACAAATGGCCGAAAATGCATTACCGGCACCAAAATTGGACCACGGGGCACCACAGACCTCAAAATTGAAAAGTGTTAGGAGCATTATGGTTTTTTCTGCATAAGAATGCACTAGGGATCATGGGGCACCAAAACCCAAAAGTCTTATTTTCGCACAAAAATTGAACAAATGGTCGAAAATGCATTACCGACACCAAAACTGGACCACGTGGCACCTCGGACCTCAAAAATTAAAAGTGCTCTGAGCATCAAGGTTTTTTATGCATAAGAATGCACCAGGGATCATGGGGTACCAAAACCCAAAACTGTTATTTTCCCATGAAAATATCACAAATGGCCGAAAATGCACCACCAGCACCAAAATTGGACCACGGGGCACCTGGGACCTTAAAACTTAAAAGTGCTCTGAGCATTATGGTTTTTTATGCATAAGAATGCACCAGGGATCACGGGGCACCAAAACCCAAGATTCTGACTTTCGCACAAAAATTGAACAATGGGCCGAAAATGCACCATGGGCACCAAAATTGGACCACGGGGCACCTTGGACCTCAAAACTGAAAAGTGCTCTGAGCATTATGGTTTTTTATGCATAAGAATGCACTAGGGATCACGGGGAGCCAAAGCCGAAAAGTCTTATTTTCGTACGAAAATTCCATAATGGGCCAAAAATGCACCACGAGCACCAAAATTGGGCCACAGGGCACCTCAGACCTCAAAACTGAAAAGTGTTCTGAGCATTATATTTTTATATGCATAAGAATGCACCAGGGATCACGGGGCACCAAAACCAAAAAGTGTTATTTTTCCATGAAAATATCACAAATGGTTGAAAATGCACCATCGACACCAAAATTGGACCACAAGGAACCACGAACCTCAAAACTTAAAAGTGCTCTGAGCATTATGGTTTTTTATGCATAAGAATGCACCAGGGATCACGGGGCACCAAAACCCAAAATTCTTGCTTTCACAAAAAAATTGAACAATGGGCCGAAAATGCACCATGGGTACCAAAATTGGACCACGGGGCACCTTGGACCTCAAACTGAAAAGTGCTCCGAGCATTGTGGTTTTTTTATGCATTAGAATTTACCAGGGATCACGGGGAGCGAAAACCGAAAAGTTTTACTTTTTTACGAAAATTGCATAATATGCCGAAAATGCAACCCCGGCACCAAAATGGGACCATGGGGCACCACGAACCTCAAGACTGAAAAGTGTTTCGTGCATTAGGGTTTTTTATGCATAAGAATGCACCAGGGATCACAGGGCACCAAAATCCAGAAGTCTTATTTTCGCACGAAAATTGCACAATGGCAAAAAAATGCACCACCGGTACCAAAATTGGACCACGGGGCACCTGGGACATCAAAACTTAAAAGTGCTCTGAGCATTATGGTTTTTTATGAATAAGAATGCACCATGGATCACGGGGAGCCAAAAGCGAAAGTCTTATTTTCGTATGAAAATTGCATCATGGGTCGAAAATGCACCACGGGTACCAAAATTGGACCACGAGGCACCTCAGACCTCAAAACTGAAAAGTGCTCCGAGCATTATGGTTTTTTATGCATAAGAATGCACCAGGGATCACGGGGCACCAAAACCCAAAGGTCTTAATTTTGCACGAATATTGATTAACGGGCCGAAAATGCACCACGGGCACCAAAATTGGACCACAGGGCACCTCCAACCTCAAAACTTAAAAGTTCTCCGAGCATTATGGTTTTTTATGCATAAGAATGTACCAGGGATCACTGGGCACCAAAACCCAAAAGTCTTATTTTTGCACGAAAATTGCACAATGGGCAGAAAATGCATCACGGGCACCAAAATTGGACCATGGGGCACCTCGGACCTCAAAACATAAAAGTGCTCCAAGCATTATGGTTTTTTATGAATAAGAATGCACCAGGGATCACGGGGCACCAAAACCAAAAAGACTTATTTTCGCACGAAAATTGCACAAATGGCCGAAAATGCATTAACGGCACCAAAATTGGTCCACATGGCACCACGGACATCAAAACTGAAAACTGTTCCGAGCATTAGGGTTTTTTATGCATAAGAATGCACCAAGGATCACGGGGCACCAAAACCCAAAAGTCTTATTTTCGCAAGAAAACTGCACAATGGGCTGAAAATGCACCACGAGCACCAAAATTAGACCACGGAGCAACTCGGACCTCAAAACTTAAAGGTTCTCCAAGCATTATGGTTTTCTATGCATAAGAATGCACCAGGGATCACGGGCACCAAAACCCAAAAGTCTTATTTTCGCACGAAAATTGCACAAATGCCAGAAAAGGCACCGCCGGCACCAAAATTGGACCACGGGGCACCACGAAACTCAAGACTGAAAAGTGTTCTGAGCATTATGGTAGTTTTTATGCATAAGATTGCACCAAGGATCACGGGTTATGAAAACCCAAAAGTCTTATTTTCGCACGAAAATTGCACAAAGGGACAATAATGCACCACGGGCACCAAAATTGGACCACGGGGCACCTCGGACCTCAAAACTGAAAAGTGCTATAAGCATTATGGTTTTTTATGCAGAAGAATGCAGCAGGGATCACGCGGCACCAAAACCCAAAAGTCTTATTTTCCCACGAAAATTTCACAAATGGCAGAAAATGCACCACCTACACCAAAATTGGACCACAGGGCACCACGAACCTCAAAACTGAAATGAGCTCCAAGCATTATGGTTTTTTATGCATAAGAATGCACCAGGGATCACAACGCACCAAAACCCAAAAGTCTTATTTTCGCACGAAAATTTCACAATGGGTCGAAAATGCACCATGGGCACCAAAATTGGACCTTGGGGCACCACAGACCTCAAAACTGAAAATTGTTCCTAGCATTATGGTTTTTTATGCTTAAGAATGCACCAGGGATCATGGGGAACCAAATCCGAAAAGTCTTATGTTCGCACAAAAATTGCACAGTGGGACGAAAATGCACCACAGGCTACAAAATTGGACCACAGGGGCACCTCGGACCTCTAAACATAAAAATTCTCCAAGAATTACGGTATTTTATGCATAAGAATGCACCAGGGATGATGCACAAAAATCTAAAAGTCTTATTTTCGCACGAAAATTTCACAAATGGCTTAAAATGCACCACCGACCCCTAAATTGGACAATGGGGCACCACGTACCTCAAAACTGAAAAGTGCTCCAAGCATTATGGTTTCTTATGCATAAGAATGCACCAAGGATCACGGGGCACCAAAACCCAAAAGTCTTATTTTCGCACGAAAATTGTACAAATGGCCGAAAATGCACCACCGGAACCTAAATTGGACCATGGGGCATCACGAACCTCAAAACTAAAAAGTGTTCCGAGCATTATGATTTTTTATGCATAAGATTGCACCAGGGATCACGAGGCACCAAAACCCAAAAGTATTTTTTTTGGACGAAAATTGCACAAATGGCCGAATATGCATTACCGGCACCAAAATTGGACCACGGGGCACTACAATCCTCAAAACTGAAAAGTGCTCCAAGCATTATGCTTTTTTATGCATAAGAATGCACCAGGGATCACGGGGCACCAAAACCCAAAAGTCTTATTTTCGCACGAAAATTGCACAATAGGCCGAAAATGCACCACGGGCACCAAAATTGGACCACGGGGCACCTCGGACCTCAAAACTTAAAAGTTCTCTGAGCATTATGGTTTTTTTTTGCATTAGAATGCACCAGGGAGCACTGGACACCAAAACCCAAAAGTCTTATTTTTGCACGAAAATTTCACAAATGGCCGAAAATGCAGCACCGACACCAAAATTAGACCACGGGTGCACCACGAACCTCAAAACTGAAAAATGCTCCAAGCATTATGGTTTTTTATGGATAAGAATGCACCAGGGATCACGGGGCACCAAAACCCAAAAGTCTTATTTTCGCACGAAAATTGCACAAATGGCCAAAAATGCACCCCGGGCACCAAAATTCGACCACGGTGCACGACAAACCTCAAAACTTAAAAGTGTTCCGAGCATTATGGTTTTTTCTGCATAAGAATGCACCAGGGATCACAGGGAACCAAAACCCAAAAGTCTTATTTTCGTACGAAAATTGCACACTAGGCCGAAAATGCACCATAGGCACCAATATTGGACCACGGGGCACCTAGGACCTCAAAGCTTAAAATTTCTCTGAGAATTATGGTTTTTTATGCAATAGAATGCTCCAGGGATCACAGGACACCAAAACCCAAAAGTCTTACTTTTGCACGAAAATTTCACAAATGGCCAAAAATACCCCACTGGCAAAAATATTCGACCACGGGGCACCACGGACCTCAAACCTGAAAAGTGCTCCAAGCATGATGGTTTTTTATGGATAAGAATGCGCCAGGGATCATGGGGCACCAAAACCCAAAAGTCTTATTTTCGCACGAAAATTGCACAAATGGCCGAAAATGCACTACAGGCACCAAAATTGGACCACAGGGCACCACGGACCTTAAAACTGCAAAGTGTTCTGAGCATTATGGTTTTTTCTGCATAAGAATGCACTAGGGATCACGGACCACCAAAAACCAAAAGTCTTATTTTCGTACAAAAATTGCACAAATGGCCGAAAATGCATTACCGGCACCAAAATTGGACCACGGGGCACCATGGACCTCAAAACTGAAAAGTGTTCCAAGCATTATGGTTTTTTCTGCATAAGAATGCACCAGGAATCATGGGCACCATGACCCAAAAGTCTTATTTTCGCACAAAAATTGCACAATGGGCCGAAAATGCACCAGGGGCAACAAAATTGGAGCACGAGGCACATCGGACCTCAAAACTTAAAAGTTCCTAAGGATGATGGTGTTTTATGGATAAGAATGTGCCAGGGATCACGGGGCACCACGGACCTTAAAACTGCAAAGTGTTCCGAGCATTATGGTTTTTTCTGCATAAGAATGCACCAGGGATCACGGGGCACCAAAACCCAAAATTCTTATTTTTGCACGAAAATTGAACAATGGGCCGAAAATGCACCACGGGGTACCAAAATTGGACCATGGGGCACCTCGGACCTCAAAACTTCAAAGTGCTCCAAGCATTATGGTTTTCTATGCATAAGAATGCACCAGGGATCACGGGGCACCAAAACCTAAACGTCTTATTTTCGCACGAAAATTTTACAAATGGCCGAAAATGCACCACTAGCACCAAAATTGGACAACGGGGCACCACGAACCTCAAAACTAAAAAGTGCTCTAAGCATTATAGTTTTTTATGGATAACAATGCACCAGGGATCACGGGGCACCAAAATCCAAAAGTCTTATTTTCGAACAAAAATTGCACAACGGGCCGAAAATGCACCACAGGCACCAAAATTGGACCACGGGGCACCTCGGACCTCAATACTTAAAAGTGCTCCAAGAATTTTTGTTTTTTATGCAGAAGAATGCACCAGGGATCACAGGGCACGAAAACCCAAAAGTCTTATTTTCGCACAAAATTGAACAAATGGCCGAAAACCCACCCCAGCACCAAAATGGGACCACGGGGCACCACGAACCTCAAGACTAAAAAGTGTTCCGAGCATTATCATTTTTTATGCATAAGAATGCACCAAGGATCATTGGGTACCAAAACCCAAAAGTGTTATTTTCACACTAAAATTGCACAATGGGCCGAAAATGCACCACGGGGCACCTAGGACCTCAAAACTTAAAAGTCTTATTTTCGCACGAAAATTTCACAAATGGTCCATGGGGCACCACGGACCTCAAAACTGAAAAGTGTTCCGAATATTATGGTTTTTTATGCAAAGGAATGCAGCAGGGCGAATGGGGCACCAAAACCCAAAAGTCTTAGTTTCGAACGAAAATTGCACAATGGGCCGTAAATGCACCACGATCACCAAAATTGAAGCACGGGGGCACCTCGGATCACAAAACTGAAAAGTGCTCAGAGCATTATGGTTTCTTATCCATAAGAATGCACCAGGGATCATGGGGCACCAAAACCCAAAAGTCTTATTTTCGAAGGAAAATTGCATAATGGGCCCAAAATGCATCACGGGCACCAAAATTAGACCACGGGGCACCTCGGACCTCAAAACTGAAAAGTGCTCCGAGCATGATGGTTTTTTATGCATAAGAATGCACCAGGGATCACGGGGCACCAAAACCCAAAATTCTTATTTTCGCACAAAAATTGAACAATGGGCCGAAAATGCACCACGGGCACCAAAATTGGACCACGAGGCACCTCGGATCACAAAACTGAAAAGTGCTCCGAGCATTATGGTTTCTTATGCATAAGAATGCACCGGGGATCATGGGATACCAAAACCCAAAAGTCTTATTTTCGAACGAAAATTGCATAATGGCCCGAAAATACATCATGGGCACCAAATTTGGACCACGGGGCACCTCGGACCTCATTACTTAAAAGTGCTCCCAACATTATGGTTTTTTATGCATAAGAATGCATCAGGGATCACTGGGGACCAAAATCCAAAAGTCTTATTTTCGCACGAAAATTGCACAATGGTCCGAAAATGCACCATTAGCAGCAAAATTGGACCACGGGGCACCTCAAACCTCAATACTTAAAAGTGCTCTGAGCATTATGGTTTTTTATGCATAAGAATGCACCAGGGATCACGGGGCACCAAAACCCAAATTTCATATTTTCGCATGAAAATTGCACAAATGGCCGAAAATGCACCACCGACACCAAAATTGGACCACGGGGCACCATGGACCTCAAAACTGAAAAGTGTTCCTAGCATTATGGTTTTTTATGTATAAAAATGCACCAGGGATCACGGGGCACCAAAACCCAAAAGTCTTATTTTCGTACGAAAACTTCACAAAAGGCCGAAAATGCACCACCGGCACCAAAATTGGACCATGGGGCACCTTGGTCCTCAAAACTGAAAAGTGCTCAAAGCATTATGGTTTTTTATGCATAAGAATGCACCAGGGATCACGGGGCACCAAAACCCAAAAGTCATATTTCCGCACGAAAATTGCACAAATGGCCGAAAAAGCACCACCGACACCAAAATTGGACCACGGTGCTCCACGAACCTCAAGACTGAAAACTGTTCTGAGCATTAAAGTTTTTTATGGATAGGAATGCACCAAGGATCACGGGGCAACAAAACCCAAAAGTCTTATTTTCGCACGAAAATTGAACAATGGGCCGAAAATGCACCACGTGCACCAAAATTTGACCATGGCGCACCTCAGACCTTAAAACTGAAAAGTGCTCAGAGCATTATGGTTTTTTATGCATAAGAATGCACTAGGGTTCACAGGGCACCAAAACCTAAAAGTCTTATTTTTGCATGAAAATTGAACAAGTGGCCGAAAATTCCCCTCTGGCACCAACATTGGACCACGGGGCACCACGAACCTCAAAATTGAAAAGAGTTCCGAGTACTATGGTCTTTTATTCATAAAATCGCACCAGGGATCACGGGGCACCAAACCCAAAAGTCTTATTTTCGCACGAAAATTGCACAAATGGCCGGAAATGCACCACCGGGACCAAAATTGGACCCTGGGGCTCCACGGACCTTAAAACTGAAAAGTGCTCCAAGAATTATGGTTTTTTATGCATAAGATTGCACCAGGGATTACGGGTCACCAAAACCCAAAAGTGTTATTTTCGCACGAAAATTGCACAATGGGCCGAAAATGCATTACTTGCACCAAAATTGGACCACGGGGCACCTCGGACCTGAAAACTGAAAAGTGCTATGAGCATTGTGGTTTTTTATGCATTAGAATGCACCAGGGATCACGGGGCACCAAAACCCAAAAGTCTTATTTTCGCATGAAAATTGCACAATGGGTCGAAAATGCACCATGGGCACCAAAATTGGACCACGGTGCACCTCGGACCTCAAGATTGAAAAGTGCTCCAAGCATTATGGTTTTTTATGCATAAGAATGCGATAGGGATCATGGGGCACCAAAACCCAAAATCCTAATTTTCCCACGAAAATTGCACAAATGGCCGAATATGCACCACCGGCACCAAAATTGGACCACGAGGCACCACGGACCTCAAAATTGAAAAGTGTTCCCAGCATTATATTTTTTTATGCATAAGAATGCACCAGGGATCATGGGGCACCAAAACCCACAACTCTTATTTTCGCACGAAAATTTCACAAATGGTCGAATATGCACCACCGGCACCAAAATTGGACCACGAGGCACCACGGACCTCAAAACTGAAAAGTGTTCTAGGCAGTATCGTTTTTTATGCAGAAGAATGCACCAAGGATAACGGGGCACCAAAACCCAAAAGTGTTATGTTCCCACGAAAATTTCACAAATGGCCGAAAATGCACCACAGGCACCAAAATTTGAGCACGCGGCACCACGGACCTTAAAACTAAAAAGTGCTCCAAGCATTATGGGTTTTTATGCATAAGAGTGCACCAGGGATCACGGGGTACCAAAACCAACAAGTCATTTTTTCGCACAAATATTGCACAAATGGCTGAATATGCACCTCCGGCACCAAAATTGAACCACGAGGCACCACAGACCTCAAAACTGAAAAGTGTACCGAGCATTATGGTTTTTTATGCATAAAAATGCACCAAGGATAACGGGAGACCAAAACCCAAAAGTCTTATTTTCGCACGAAAATTACACAATGGACAGAAAATGCACCACGGGCACCAAAATTTGACCACGGTGCACCTCGGACCTCAAAACTGAAAAGTGCTCCAAGCATTATGCTTTTTTATGCATAATAATGCACCAGGGATCACGGGGCACAAAAATCCAAAAATCTTATTTTCGCACGAAAGTTGTACAATGGGCCGAAAATGCACCGCATGTACCAAAATTGGACCACGGGGCACCTCGGACCTCAAAACCGAAAAGTGCTCGAAGCATTATGGTTTTTTATGCATAAGAATGCACCAAGGTTCACAGGGCACGAAAATCCAAAAGTCTTATTTTCGCACGAAACTTGCAAAAATGGCCGTAATGCACCCCTAGCACAAAAATTGGACCACCGGGCACCACGAATATCAAGACTGAAAACTATTCCGAGCATTATGGTTTTTTATGCATAAGAATGCTCAAGGGATCACCGGGCACCAAAACATAAAAGTCTTACTTTCGCACGAAAATTGCAGAAATGGGAGAATATGCACCACCGGCACCAAAATTGTACCACGAGGCACCACGGACCTCAAAACTTAAAAGTGTTTCGAGCATTATGGTTTTTGATGCAAAAGAATGCACTAGGGATCACGGGGCACCAAAACCCAAATGTCTTATTTTCGTACGAAAATTTCACAAATAGCCGAAAATGCACCACCAGCACCAAAATTGGACCACGGGGCACCTCGGACCTCAAAACTTAAAAGTGCTCCGAGCAGTATGGTTTTTTATCCATTTGAAAAAACCAGGGATCACGGGGCACCAAAACCAAAAAGTCTTATTTCGCACGAAAATTTCACAAATGGCCGAAAATGCACCGCGGGCACCAAAATTGGACCACAGGGCACCACGGACCTCAAAACATAAAAGTGCTCCCAATATTATTTTTTTTATGCATAAGAATGGACCAAGGATCACGGGGCACCGAAACCCAAAAGTCTTGTTTTCACACAAAAATTGCACAAATGGCCGAAAATACACCCTCGGAACCAAAATTGGACCCCAGGCCACCACGAATCTCAAGACTGAAAACTGTTCCGAGCATAATGGTTTTTTATGCATAACAATACCGCATGGATCACGGGGCACCAAAACCCAAAAGTCTTATTTTCGAATAAAAATTGCACAATGGGAGGAAAATGCACCACGTGCACCAAAATTGGACCACGGGGCACCTCGGACCTCAAAACTGAAAATTAGTCCGAGCATTATTGTTTTTTATGCATAAGAATGCACCAGGGATCACGGGGCACCAAAATCCAAAAGTCTTATTTTTGCACGAAAATTGCTTAAATGGCCGAAAATGCACCACCAACACTAAAATTCGACCACGGGGCACCACGGACCTCATAACTGAAGTGTTCCGAGCATTACGGTTTTTTATGCATAAGAATACACAAGGGATCACGGGACACCAAAACCCAAAAGTCTTATTGTCGCACGAAAATTGCATAATGGGCCGAAAATGCACCACGGGCACCAAAATTGGACCACGGGGCACCTCGGACTTCAAAGCTGAAAAGTGCTTCGAGCATTATGGTTTTTTATGCATAAGAAGGCACAAGAGATCACGGGGCACCAAAACCCAAAAGTCTTCTTTTCGCAAAAAAATTGCACAAATGGCCGAAAATGCAACCCCGACACCAAAATTGGACGACTGGGGTCCTCGAACCTCAAATCTGAAAAGTACTCCAAGCATTATGATTTTTTACGCAAAAGAGTGCACCAGGGATCACGGGGCACCAAAACCCAAAAGTCTTATTTTCGCACGAAAATTGCACAATGGGCCGAAAATGCACCACGGGCACCAAAATTGGACCACGGGGCACCTCGGACTTCAAAGCTGAAAAGTGCTCCGAGCATTATGGTTTTTTATGCATAAGAAGGCACTAGGGATCACGGGGCACCAAAACCCAAAAGTCTTCTTTTCACACAAAAATTGCACAAATGGCTGAAAATGCAACCCCGACACCAAAATTGGACCACGGGGCACCACGAACCTCAAGACTGAAAACTGTTTCTAGAATTATGGTATTTTATGCATAAGACTGCACCAAGGATCACGGGGCACCAAAACCCAAAAGTCTTATGTTCGCACGAAAGTTGCACAATGGACTGAAAATGCACCACATGCACAAAAATTGGAGGACGGGGCACCTCGGACCTCAAAACTGAAAAGTGCTCGTAGAATTATGGCATTTTATGCATAAGAATGCACCAGGGATCGCGGGGCACCAAAACCCAAAAGTCTTATTTTTGCATGATAATTGCACAAATGGCTGAAAATGCACCACCGGTAGCAACACTGGACCACGGGGCACCATGGACTTTAAAACAGGAAAGAGTTCCGACCATTATGATTTTTTATGCATAAGAATGCACCAGGGATCACGGGGCACCAAAACCCAAAAAATCTTATTTTCGCACGAAAATTGTACAACGGGCCGAAAATGCACCACGGGCACCAAAATTGGACCACGGGGCACCTCGGACCTCCAAACTGAAAAAGTGCTCCGAGTATTATGGTTTTTTATGCATAAGAATGCTCCAGGGATTACGGGTCACCAAAACCCAAAAGTCTTATTTTCGCACGAATATTGCACAATGGGCTGAAAATGCACCACGGGCACAAAAATTGGACCACGGGAAACCTCGGACCTCAAAACTTAAAAGTGGTCTGATCATTAAGGTTTTTTATGCATAAGAATACACCAGGGATCACGGTGCACCAAAACCCAAAAGTCTTATTTTCGCACGAAAATTGGACAAATTGCCGAAAATGCACCACCGTCACTAAAATTGGACCACGGGGCACCACGGATCTCAGAACTGAAAAGTGCTCCAAGAATTATGGTTTTTAATGCATAAGAATGCACCAGGGATCACGAGGCACCAAAACCCAAAAGTCTTATTTTCGCACGAAAATTGTACAATTGGCCTAAAATGCACCACCGACATCAAAATTGGACCACAGGGCACCACGGACCTCAAAACTGAAAAGTGCTTCGAGCATTTTGGTTTTTTACGGATAAGAATGCCCCAGTGGCCGAAAACCCAAAAGAATGCACAAGGGATCACGGGGCACCAAAACCCAAAAGTCTTATTTTAGCAATAAAATTGCACAAATGGCCGAAAATGCATCACCGACACAAAAATTGGACCACGGGGTACCACGGACATCAAATCTGAAAAGTGTTCAGAGCATTATGGTTTTTTACGGATAAGAATGCCCCAGTGATCACGGTGCACCAAAACCCAAACGTCTTATTTTCGCCCAAAAATTGCACAATGGGCCGCAAATGAACCACAGGCACCAAAATTGAACCACGGGGAACCTCGGACCTCAAAACCGAAAAGTGCTAGGAGCATTATGGTTTTTTAATCATAAGAATGCACCAGGGTTCATAGGGCACCAAAATCCAAAAGTCTTATTTTCGCACGAAAATTGCACAAATGGCTGAAAATGCACCACCTGCACCAAAATTGGACCATGGGGCACCGCGAAGCTCAAGACTGAAAAGTGTTCCGAGCATTATGGTTTTTTATGCATAAGAATGCACCAGCGTTCGCAGGGCACCAAAATCCAAAAGTCTTATTTTCGTACGAAAATTTCACAATGGGTCGAAAATGCACGACGGGCACCAAAATTGAACCACGGTGCAACTCGGACCTCAAAACCGAAAAGTGCTCCAAGGATTATGGTTTTTTATGCATAAGAATGCACCAGGGATCATGGGGCACCAAAACCCAAAAGTCTTATTTTCGCACGAAAATTTCACAAATGGCCGAAAACGCACCCACGACACCAAAATTGGACCACGGGGCACCACAAACCTCAAGACTGAATAGTGTTCCGACCATTATGGTACTTTTTATGCATAAGAATGCACCAAGGATCACGGGGCACCAAAACCCAAAAGTCTTATTTTCGCATGAAAATTGCACAATGGGTCGAAAATGCACCACAGGCACCAAAATTGGACCACGGGGCACCTCGGACCTAAAAACTGAAAAGTGCTACGAGCATTATGGTTTTTTATGCATAAGAATGCACCAGGGTTCACAGGGCACCAAAACCCAAAAGTCTTATTTTCGCACGAAAATTGCACAATTGGCCTAAAATGCACCACCGACATCAAAATTGGACCACAGTGGCCTAAAATGCACCACCGACATCAAAATTGGACCACAGGGCACCACGGACCTCAAAACTGAAAAGTGCTTCGAGCATTTTGGTTTTTTATGCATAAGAATGCACTAGGGATCACAGGGCACCAAAACCCAAAAGTCTTATTTTCGCACGAAAATTGCACAATAGGCCGAAAATACACCACGAGCACCAAAATTGGAGCACGGGGCACCTCGGACCTCAAAACTGAAAAGTGCTCTGAGCATTATGGTGTTTTATGCATAAGAATGCACCAGGGATCACAAGGCACCAAAACCCAAAAGTCTTATTTTCGCACGAAAATTTCACAACGGGCCGAAAATGCACGACGGGCACCAAAATTGAACCACGGTGCACCTCGGACCTCAAAATCGAAAAGTGCTCCAAGCATTATGGTTTTTTATGCATAAGAATGCACCAGGGTTCACAGGGCACCCAAACCCAAAAGTCTTATTTTCACACGAAAATTGCCCAATTGGCTGAAAATGCACCCCCGACACCAAACTTGGACCACCGGGCACCACGAATCTCAAGACTGAAAACTGTTTTGAGCATTATGGCTTTTTATGCATAACAATGCACCAAGTATCACGAGACACCAAAACCCAAAACTCTTATTTTCGCATGAAAATTGCACAATGCACCGAAAATGCACCGCGGGCACCAAAATTTGACCACGGTGCACCTCGGACCTCAGAATTGAAAAGTGCTTCGAGCATTATGTTTTTTTATGCATAAGAATGCACCAGGGTTCACAGGGCACCAAAATCCAAAAGTCTTATTTTCGCACGAAAGTTGCGCAATGGGTCGAAAATGCACCACGTGCACCAAAATTGGACCACGGGGCACCACGGACCTCAAAACTCAAAAGTGCTCCAAGCATTATGGTTTTTTATGAATAAGAATGGACCAAGGATCATGGGGCACAAAAACCCAAAAGTCTTATTTTCGCACAGAAATTGCTCAATGGGCCTAAAATGCACCACAGGCACCAAAATTGGACCACGGGGCACCTCAGACCTCAAAACTGAAAAGTGCTCTGAGCATTATCATTTTTTATGCATAACAATACAGCAGGGATCACGGGGCACCATAACCCAAAAGTCTTATTTTCGCACAAAAATTGCACAAATGGCCGAATATGCACGATGGTCACCAAAATTGGACCACGGGGCACCACAGACCTAAAAACTAAAAAGTGTTGCAAGCATTATGGTTTTTTATGCATATGAATGCACCAGGGATCACAGGCCACCAAAACCCAAAAGTCTTATTTTCGCACGAAAAGTGCACAATGGGCAGAAAATGTAACACGGGCACCAAAATTAGACCACGGGGCACCTCAGACCTCAATACTTAAAAGTTCTCCAAGCATTATGATTTTTTATGCATAAGAATGAACCAGGAATCACGGGGCACCAAAACCCAAAAGTCTTATTTTCGCACGAAAATTGCACATATCGGCCGAAAATGCACCCCCGGCACCAAAATTGGACCATCGGGGGCACCACGAACCTGAAGACTGAAAAGTGTTCCGAGCATTATGGTTTTTTATGCATAAGAACGCACCAGGGATCACAGGGCACCAAAACCCAATAGTCTTATTTTCGCACGAAAATTGCTCAATGGGCCGAAAATGCATCACGGCCACCAAAATTGGACCACGGGGCACCTTCGACCTCAAAACTGAAAAGTTCTCAAAGCATTACGGTTTTTTATGCATAAGAATGCACCAGGGATCACAGGGCACCAAAACCCAAAAGTCTTATTTTCACACGAAAATTGTACAATGGGCAAAAAATCCACCACGGGCACCAAAATTGGACCATGGAGCACCTCAGACCTTAAAACATAATACTTCTCCGAGCATTATGGTTTTTTATGCATAAGAATGCACCAGGGCTCACGGGGCACCAAAACCCAAAAGTCTTATTTTCGCACGAAAATTGTACAATGGGCCGAAAATGCATCACGGGCACCAAAATTGGACCACAGGGCACCTTGGGCCTCAAAACTGAAAAGTGTTCCCAGCATTATGTTTTTTTATGCATAGGAATGCAACAGGGATCATGGGGCACCAAAACCCAAAAGTCTTATTTTCACACAAAAATTGCACAAATGGTCGAAAATGCACCCCCGGGACCAAAATTGGACAACGGGGCACCACGAACCTTAAGATTGAATAGTGTTCTGAGCATTATGGTTTTGTTTGCATAAGAATGCACCAGGGATCACTGGGCACCAAAACCCAAAAGTCTTATTTTCGAATGAAAGTTGCAGATTGGGCCGAAAATACACCACGTGCACCAAAATTGGACCACGGGGCACCACGTACCTCAAAACTGAAAAGTGTTCCAAGCATTAAGGTTTTTTATGCATAAGAATGCACCAGGGTCTACAGGGCACCAAAACCCAAAATTCTTATTTTCGCACAAAAATTGCACCAATGGCCGAAAATGCACCCCCGACACCAAAATTGGACCACCGGGCACCACGAATCTCAAGACTGCAAACTGTTCTGAGAATTATGGTTTTTTATGCATAAGAATGCACCAGGGATCACGGGGCACCAAAACCCAAAAGTCTTATTTTCGGACGAAAATTGCACAAAGGGCTGAAAATGCACCACGGGCACCAAAAAAAGGCCACAGTGCACCAAAACCAAAACCGAGGTGCCAAAACCAAATTTGGTGCCCGTGGTGCATTTTCGGCCCATTGTGTAATTTTGGTGTGAAAATAAGAATGAAAATCGGACCACGGTGCACCTCGGACCTCAAAACTGAAAAGTACTCCAAGCATTATGGTTTTTTATGCATAAGAAGCACCAGGGATCACGGGGCACCAAAATCGAAAAGTCTTTTTTTCGCACCAAAATTACACAATGGGTCGAAAATGCACCACGAGCACCAAAATTGGACCACGGGGCACCTCAGACCTCAAAACTTAAAAGTTCTCCAAGCATTATTGTTTTTTATGCATAAGAATGAAAGAGGCATCACGGGGCACCAAAACCAAAAAGTCTTATTTTCACATGAAAATTTCACAAATGGCTGAAAATGCATCAACGGCACCAAAACCGGACCATGGGGCACCACAGACCTCAAAAATTGAAAAGTTCCCCAAGCATTATGATTTTTTATGCATAAGAATGCACCACGGATCACAGGGCACCAAAACCCAAAAGTCTTATTTTCGCATGAAAAATGCACAAATGGTCGAAAATGCACCACCGGCACCAAAATCTGACCACGGGCACCACGTACCTCAAAAATGAAATGTGTTTCGAGCATTATGGTTTTTTATGCATAAGAATGCACCAGGGATCATGGGGCATCAAAGCCCAAAAGTCTTATTTTCGCACGAAAATTGCACAATGGGCCAACCATGCACCACGGGCACAAAAATTGGACCACGGGGCACCTCAGACCTCAAAACTGAAAAGAGCTCTGAGCATTAAGGTTTTTTATACATAAGAATGGACCATGGATCACGGGGCACCAAAACCCAAAAGTCTTATTTTTGCACAAAAATTGCACAAATGGCCGAAAATGCATCACCGGCAGAAAAATTGGACCACGGGACACCACAAACCTCAAAAATGAAAAGTGTTTCAAACATTATGGTTTTTACTGCATAAGAATACACCAGGGATCACAGGGCACCAAAACCCAAAAGTCTTGTTTTCGCACGAAAATTGCACAATGGGCCGAAAATGCACCACGTGCACCAAAATTAGACCACGGGGCACCTCGGACCTCTAAACTTAAAAGTGCTCCGAGAATTATGGTTTTTTATGCATAAGAATGCACCAGGGATCACGGGGCACCAAAACCCAAAAGTCTTATTTTCACACGAAAATTGCAAAATGGGCCAAAAATGCACCACGGGCACCAAAATATGACCACGGGGCACCTCGGACCTCAAAACTTAATAGTTATCCAAGCATTATGGTTTTTTATGTATAAGAATGCGCCAGGGATCACGGGGCACCAAAACCCAAAAGTCTTATTTTCGAATGAAAGTTGCAGATTGGGCCGAAAATGCACCACGGGCACCAAAATTGGGCCACGGGGCACCTCGGACCTCAAAACTGAAAAGTGGTCTGAGCGTTATGGTTTTTTATGCATAAGAATGCACCAGGGTTCACAAGGCACCAAAACCCAAAAGTCTTATTTTCGCGCGAAAATTGCAAAATGGGCCAAAAATGCACCATGGGCACCAAAATATGACCACGGGGCACCTCGGACCTCAAAACTTAATAGTTATCCTAGCATTATGATTTTTTATGCATAAGAATGCGCCAGGGATCATGGGGCACCAAAACCCAACAGCCTTATTTTCACACGAAAATTTCACAAATGGCCGAAAATGCATCACCGGTACCAAAATTGGACCACAGGGCACCACGGACCTCAAAACTGAAAAGTGCCCCAAGCATTATGATTTTTTATGCATAAGAATGCACCAGGGATCACAGGGTACCAAAACCCAAAAGTCTTATTTTCGCACGAAAATTGCACAAATGGCTGAAAATGCACCACCGGCACCAAAATTGTACCACGGGGCACCACGATTGGAACACCCCGAAAATTACAACCCAGTAATTAGGAACATAAGTAACTTAATTAGAAATTAATGGAAATTTATTTGTTTGTTTTACATAAGAAGAAAAAATGTGTGTTGAGTAATTAAAATATAGTTAGTGATTAATTGAGTAAATAAGAAAAATGATGGAAAATAAACAACATGAGTAAGTCGTTATAATAGTCAAATAGGAAAAATTTATAAAATGATATATATATATATATATATATATATATATATATATATATATATAATGTTCTCTGTAATCAATTTCTATGTGATAATTTCTTGAAAACTAATTGCTTGCAATAAAAGTTTCTCTGTGAGTAACTATTTGTAATTAATTCTCTAGAATTAATTCTCTGTAGTTACTTTTCTGTATGAATTGTCTGTAAGTTTGTTTATAGAGTTTTATGTAATTATTAAATTTCATGTGTGTGTATTTGGATTTAAAATCTTAACGTGTATGTAATTAAATTCCTAAGATTATTATTAGTAATTAAATTACCTACGATCAATTACTACCCTGAAAATTTCAACTTAGTTATATAAGTATATATGTATATATATTTATAAATATGTATATATTTATATATTTCTCTGTAAGTAACTCTCTGGAATTAATTTCCTACAATTAATTCTCTTAGTTACTTTCTTGTGTTTTTGCCTGTAAGTTGCCTGTAGAATTTTGTGTAATTAAATTTTCTGTGTTATTTTATTTCTTTTAGTCATGTGCAGCGTGATGCGTACTTAATATTCAAGTACTCAAAATTTGAATATGAGTGACTATCTAATATGTCTGCTAGTAATTAATTAAGCTGAGATTAATTACTAGTAGTGGTTATTTATAATATCTATTGTTGTGCACTAATTAATTTATTGTTTGCAAATTGGTTTTAAGTATTTTAATTATATTAAATTATAGTAACTTGCACACCAAGTTAACTCTTATAAAATTTATCTGTAAATAACTTCTTTACAGACGAAATTTTATTTGAGCTACTAGAAAAGTTTTATTACTAGAAGTTTTATAAAATTAATTAGATGTTTGGAATTAAGTTTTAAAATTTTAAAAGCCATCTCTTTACGATTACACAGTGTAAAATTACACTGTGTAAACTAAACTGAGTAACTAAACTCTCTAACCTCAATTGCATGACAACTAACCTACATGCAAGCCACAAGGGCTTGACACCTAGCCTAAACTCAACACCTAACCACCCCAAAACCCACGGCCACAACCCTAAGCTCACACACTCACTCACTAATCCTCCTAACAAACAAAATTTACACACACAAAATTCTCTCTTCTCTCACCTCTTTTCCTTCCTTGGCCGAGACACCAACAAGAGAAGGGGAAGCCATTTTTGGAGCTTGAAGCTTTGCATGTAAGCCATTGACAGCCCTCATCCTCTCTACCTAGTCTCCCCTTCATCTCTTCTTCCTTTCTCTCGGCTGGAACCAAGAACCAAGGTGAGGGAACTCTCTTGTGGACTCTTTGTTTTCTTTTCTTGTTGAGAATATGGTTAAGGGCTGGGGGCCTTAACCATAGCATACATGCATGCCTCCATTGCTGAGAATTGAGATGTGTTTGAATTGTTTGTTGAGTTGAAAGTGGATGGGTGGTGTTGAATTCTCTTTGGCAGTAGTTCTGAGCCTTTGCATGTAAGGAGTAAGTTCATTTTCATCTTGTAATTGGAATGAAAATGGCCCTGGAAACAAGTGAGATCATGTACCTTTTTCTCAAAAATGGTTTTGATCAAGTTTTCTTTGAAAATTGTTAACTAAAAATTCGTTGGCAGTGGCTGTCCTTTCGTTTAGCATGGAACAGCCCTCACTGTTTTGCCATTTTTGAAAGATATAAGCGTTGTTTTTTCCTCAAATTTATTTTGAATGAAAATAGACATAAAATTAAACAAATTTTTTGTTGACATCTTTGAAAAATAATTTCATCTTGGGGTTAATCTATGACTCGAAAGTGGACTGTCCTGTTTTGGGGTTTCACTGGAACAAGGCTCGATTTTTGTTAAAATTCTCCCTGTGTACTTAATGTTTTTGAAATTTAATTAAACCTTTAAAAACTAGACAAAATAATATTTTTAACCATGTATATTACAAAAATTTCCAAGCATAATTTATAAATTATTTTTTTCAAAATAAACAAACCAATGGTTTAGGACCCTGTTTTGATGTCAAAATTGTAAGCTGTTAGTAATATTTTTACTGGGACCAATAGAAAATGAATATAGAAGCAAGAAATACCTTTTTGGAAAGATCAAGGGGTTAAATTTAAACTTTAAAAATTTTCAGTTAATTTAGTTTTGGGAAGTGGGAGAAATTTACATTTCTTTGAGCTATGTTCAGTGGGCACTAAAAATCTAGAGTTGCTGACTTAGAAATTTTTTTATAAAATTTTCTAGATGTTGATTTTATAAGTGAGACACCTTTCTATAAACTAGATTTCAAGAGCTTCGATTTGATACAAAAATCTTTAAATTCCAAGGTCATTTACTTGTTTCAGTGAGAGCTCACATTCAGTACCGCCAATGAAAATTTGACTCAATAGTCAAACGTGATTATTAATAAGTGTAGTTTTGTCATTTTACCATTAACTAATATTTTGATTCTGTGAGATAATGGATATAATATAACCATTATTTTGATTGATTCATTTAAGTCTCAGGGAGGAAAACCTTGAGCATTTGATATTGAAAATGTGGTTTTCTCTGTTTTGGTGATACGGGTCTCTCGACCGTAGTTTGAATCTGGTGGTAAAATTGTTTGTTGGTGTGATGTGTCTACAAGACTCGACGCGAGTACTTGTAGTAACTAGAATTGATTTCTAGTGTCAATAGCAAAATTGTTATTCAAAGATAAATATAACTTGTATAGTGAGCACATTTAAATGATCTAAGAGATTTATTTATTTATTTATTTCATTTAGTTTATTAAATATAAATTAATAAATGAACTCTTTCTTTTATGCATTGGACATAGAAAAGGATTTAGGACCTTTGCGTGGAGGAATAATGGTGAGTATAAATATTTTTTTAAAAATCATAAGACACTTGAGAGGGTAAGGAATATATAAAACATAATAAAATATATGACACGCTGTGACTTATGTGAGTTGAGAGTCGTACTATGAAGATACGAGAGTACGTTGGATCTCTAGAACTTCAAGAATGTAAGAAAGTCGCATGGGATATTTCTGCTGTGAGTTATCTGTGAACCAGTTGGATTGCGAATGACGCATCACCTGGGGTGATGAGATCGTTACGATGTAGCGATAAAGGCAAAGTGCTTATTTATATATGCATATATGAGCATAGAGGTGGTACCTTTAGCTCGGCGTCAATTCGTCCGCACCTGTACCATGTGCAGTGGGAAACCCACAGGCGACAAAGAAAGAAAATAAACTCGGTGAAAAGAGTGTTGAGGAGTCAGTCCTCAGAGCATTAGATGACCACAATTGGTACCTGGGAGATGATCATAAGGAGGCAGTCCTTAGGGGATATATGGCACCGAGTTGTGACGCTAGTCACATAGCCGACTTGGCAATCCCAACAGAAATTACGAGTCATCATCGATTGGTGAGAGCCCTGCCATTGTACCGTGGAGAATGGGTGTACTCCCAATATGTCATCTAGCTTAAATTTATGTAAGATCACTGAGTTCTGGGAGTTCCAGTGGCAGCTGGCCAGTGAAAAATGAGTCAATGGTTTTGGTAATGAAAACAATTAGGTGTCGAGAGTGATTGGTAGATAACCACATCGAAGTGGTTGATCGTAGATGTTTGTGACTTCTAAAGTCGTTTTGTGTGTACTGCTTGACGAAGCAGAGAGTTACCCTCTTATTGTTTTTTTTTTTTTTTTTAGGATCAGATGGCTGTCCCGGACCCTCAACATTTCTGGGAAGTTGAGTGCATCTACGGGAGGTGGGAACCTAATTTGGTTAGGCATGTAGATCATTTTACGGGCTACATCCGTTTGGTTCACACGGCGGAGTACGAGCCCGGAGTTTATCCTATTATATACAAGTATTTAGCATGGTGGACACAACCTAAGCCGCCCTATTACCAACAAGCCAAACCTGTGGAGGTCATCTACGTCTCTTCAGCCGCTACGTCATCTAGAGGGCCAAGACCACACCTAATTGACTCAGAGCGCACCCCCACTGCATCTTATTCCTTATAGTTGGAGTTACAGTTGGGGGAGCACAGTGACCCTGAGCGTTGGGAGATGGCTCCTGTAGAGGTGGAAATACCTGTGGACATGGACGAGATGCCTACTAAGGGGAATCAGGTGATGCCAGTAGCAGCCGCAGCAGCAGCAGAGTTGGTCGTGGAGGCTCCAGCCGGTGGATCAGGTTGGTTGGTGGAGTCTGACATAAAGGAGGATCCTGAGGAGGACTCAGAGAGAGAGTCTATTGGGGATTCATTTAAGGTTTCTTCTCGCGAGTCTCACTGTTAGGACCACATTGACTAGCGACCCACCTAGGCTTTTGGGTTGAGTCTTTCACATGGTAGGTGTAGACGATGACTGCTCTGGGAGTTAGGATCTTATTTTGCTTTATCATGTATTTGGTCGGGTAGATCTAAGCATCTCAGATATTTTGTTGTACATATTCAGTCATCATGTGGACCATGTAGTATCTTTCTGTACATATGCTCCGGGAGTACGTTATGTCTTTTGGTTACATATATGTATATACATGTTTACATTTCTAGTCCTACACATCTTCCATTGTTTTATTTCCGCATATACAAAAATTTAATTCAATCTTTTACGATTGAAACTACGCTTGACCTTTTTGTTGAATTAAATAACGCGTTATAACTGCTAAAGAAAATTATAACTTTCGCAATTAAAATTGAATTAAAAAGTTTTAAAATTTTCACTAAATTTTGATTATGTTTCTTTCACCTTTCACGTATTTTCTTAAGTAAATTAATTAAGGCATTTTATAAAATAATTAATTGAATCAAATGTTGCATATTCATCATTATAGAACTTAGGGTGTTACAACGAACCTCAAAACTGAAAAGTGTTCCGAGCATTATGGTTTTTTATGCATACGAATGCACCAGGGATCACGGGGCACCAAAACCCAAAAGTCATATTTTCACACGTAAATTGCACAATGGGTCAAAAATGCACCACGAGCACAAAAATTGGACCACAGGGCACTTGGACCTCAATACTTAAAACTGCTCCGAGCATTATGGTTTTTTATGAATCAGAATGCACAATGGATCACGGGGCACCAAAACCCAAAAGTCTTATTTTCGCACGAAAATTGCATAATGGGTCGAAAATGCACCACTAGCACCAAAATTGGAACACGGGGCACCACGGCCGTCAAAAATAAAAAGTGTTCTGAGCATTATGGTTTTTAACGCATAAGAATGCACCAGGGATCATGGGGCACGAAAACCCAAAAGTATTATTTTCACATGAAAATTGCACAATGGGCCGAAAATGCACCACGGGCACCAAAATTGGACCACGGTGCACCTCGGACCTCAAAACTGAAAAGTGCTCTGAGCATTATGGTTTTTTATGCATAAGAATGCACCAGGGATCACGGGGCATAAAAATCCAAAAGTCTTATTTTTGCACGAAAATTGCACAATGGGCCAAAATGCACCACGGGCACAAAAATTGAACTACAGGGCACCTCGGACCTCAAAACTGAAAAGTGCTCCAAGAATTATGGATTTTTATGCATAAGAATGCACGAGGGATCACGGGGCACCAAAACCCAAAAGTATAATTTTCGCCCGAAAATTGCACCAATAGCTGAAAATGCACCACTGGCACCAAAATTGGACCACGAGGTACCACGGACCTCAAAACTGAAAAGTGTTCCGAGCATTGTGGTTTTTTATGCATAAGAATGTACTAGGGATCATGGGGCACCAAAACCCAAAAGTCTTATTTTCGCACGAAAATTGCATAATGGACCGAAAATGCACGACGGGCACAAAAATTCGACTACGGGGCACCTCAGACCTCAAAACTGAAAAGTGCTTTGAGCATTATGGTTTTTTATGCATAAGAATGCATGAGGGATCACGGGGCACCAAAACCCAAAAGTCTAACTTTAGCACGAAAATTGCACAAATGGCTGAAAATGCACAAACGGAACCAAATTTGAACCACGTGGCACCTCGGACCTCAATACTTAAAAGTGCTCCGAGCATTATGGTTTTTTATGCATAAGAATACACCAAGGATCACGGGGCACCAAAACCCAAAAGTCTTATTTCCGCACGAAACTGCACAATGGGCCGAAAATGCACCACGGGCACCACGGACCTCAAAACTGAAAAGTGTTTTGAGCGTTATGGTTGTTTAGGCATAAGAATCCACCATCGATCACAGGGCACCAAAACCCAATAGTCTTATTTTAGCACGAAAATTGCACAATGGGCCGAAAATGCACCATGGGCATCAAAATTGGACCACGGGGCACCGCGAATCTCAAAACTGAAAAGTGCTCCGAGCATTATGGTTTTTTATGCATAAGAATGAACTAGGGATCATGGGGCACCAAAACCCAATAGTCTTATTTTGGCACGAAAATTGAACAACGGGCCGAAAATGCACCACGGGCACCAAAATCGGAACACGGGGCACCTCGGACCTCAATACTTAAAAGTGCTCTGAGCATTATGCTTTTTTATGCATAAGAATGCACCAGGGATCACGGGGCACCAAAACCCAAAAGTCTTATTTTCTTACGAAAATTGCACAAATGGCCGAAAATGCACCACCGGCACCAAAATTGGACCATGGGGCATCACGAACCTCAAAAATGAAAAGTGTTCCAAGCATTACGGATTTTTATGCATAAGAATGCACCGTGGATCACGGGGCACCAAAACCCAAAAGTCTTATTTTTGCACGAAAATTGCACAAATGGCCGAAAATGCACTACCGGCACCAAAATTGGACCACGGGACACCACGGACCTCAAAACTGAAAAGTGTTCCGAGTATTATGGTTTTTTATGCATAAGAATGCTCCAGGGATCACGGGGCACCAAAACCCAAAAGCCTTATTTTCGCACGAAAATTGCACAATAGGCCGAAAATGCACCACAGGCACCAAAATTTGAGCATGGGGCACCTCGGACCTCCAAACTGAAAAGTGCTCCAAGCATTATGGTTTTTTATGCATAAGAATGCACCAGGGATCACGGGGCACCAAAACCCAAAAGTCTTATTTTCACATGAAAATTGCACAAAGGGCTGAAAATACACTAACGACACCAAAATTGGACAACGAGGCACCACGGACCTCAAAACTGAAAAGTGTTCCGAGCATTATGGTTTTTTATGCATAAGAATGCACCAGCGATCACAGGGCACCAAAACCCAAAAGTCTTATTTTCGTAAGAAAATTGCACAATGGGCTGAAAATGCACCACGGGCACCAAAATTGGACCACGGGGCACCTCAGACCTCAATAGTTAAAAGTTGTCCAAGAATTATAGTTTTTTATTCATAAGAATGCACCAGGGATCACGGGGCACCAAAACCCAAAAGTCTTATTTTCGCACGAAAATTGCACAAATTGTCGAAAATGCACCACCGGCACCAAAATTTGACCACGGGGCACCACGGACCTCAAAACTGAAAATTTTTATGAGCCTTATTGTTTTTTATGCATAAGAATGCACCAGGGATCAAGGGGCACAAAAACCCAAAAGTCTTATATTCGCACGAAAATTGCACAATGGGCCGAAAATGCACCATGGGCACCTAAATTGGACCACGGGGCACCTCGAACCTCAAGATTGAAAAGTGCTAAGAGCATTATGGTTTTTTATGCATAAGAATGCACTAGGGATCACGGGGCACCAATACCCAAAAGTCTTATTTTCCCATGAAAATTGCACAAATGGCTGAAAGTGCACCACAGGCACCAAAATTGGACCCTGGGGCACCTCGGACCTCAAAACTTAAAAGTTGTCCAAGCGTTATTGTTTTTTATGCATAAGAATGCACCAGGTATTACGGGGTACCAAAACCCAAACGTCTTATTTTCGCAGGAACATTTCACAAATGGCCAAAAATGCACCAACGACACCAAAATTGTATCACGACGAACCAGGGACCTCAAAACTAAAAAGTGCTGAAAGCATTATTTTTTCTTATGAATAATAATGCACCAGGGATCACGGGGCACGAAAACCCAAAAGTCTTATTTTTGCACGAAAATTGCACAAATGGCCGAAAATGCACCACCGACACCAAAATTGGACAACGGGGCACCACGAACCTCAAAACAGATAAGTTTTCCAAGCATTATGGTTTTTTATGCATAAGAATGCACCAGGGATCATAGGGCACCAAAACCCAAGAGTCTTATTTCCGCACGAAAATTGCACAAAAGGGCTAAAAATGTACCACGGGCACAAAAATTGGCCACGGGGCACCTCGGACCTCAATACTTAAAAGTTGTCCGAGCATTATAGTTTTTTATGCATAAGAATGCACCAGGGATCACGAGGCACCAAAACCCAAAAGCTTATTTTCGCACGAAAATTGCACAAATGGCCGAAAATGCACCACCGGCACCAAAATTGGCCCATCGGGCACCACGGACCTCAAAACTTAAAAGTTGTCCGAGCATTATGGTTTTTTATGCATAAGAATGCACCAAGGATTACGGGGTACCAAAACCCAAAAGTCTTATTTTTGCACGAACATTTCACAAATGGCCGAAAATACACCACCGGCACCAAAATTTGACCACGAGGCACCTCAGACCTCAAAACTGAAAAGTGCTATTAGCATTTTTTATGCCTAAGAATGCACCACAGTGGTGCATTTTTGGCCCATTGTGCAATTTTCGTGCGAAAATAAGACTTTTGGGTTTTGGTGCCCCATGATCCCCTAGTGCATTCTTATGCATAAAAAACCATAATGCTCAGAGCACTTTTCAGCTTTGAGGTCCGAGGTGGCCCGTGGTCCAATTTTGGTGCCCATGGTGCATTTTCGGCCCATTGTGCAATTTTCGTGCGAAAATAAGACTTTTGGTTTTTGGTGCCCCGTGATCCATGGAGCATTCTTATGCATAAAAAACCATAATGCTCGGAGCACATTTAAGTATTGAGGTAGGAGTGCCCCGTGGTCCAATTTTGATGCCGGGGGCGCATTTTTGGCCCTTTGCGCAAATTTTGTTCAAAAATAAGACTTTTGGGTTTTGGTGCCCCGTGATCCCTGTTGCATTCCTATGCATAAAAAAACTATAATACTCGGATCACTTTTCAGTTTTTAGGTCTGTGGTGCCTCTTGGTCCAATTTTGGGGCCGGTGCTGCATTTTCGGCCATTTGTGCAATTTTCGTGTGAAAATAAGGCTTTTGGGTTTTGGTACCCCGTCATCCCTGCTGCATTCTTATGCATAAAAAACCATAATGCTTGGAGCACTTTTCAGTTTTGAGATCCGAGGTGTCCCGTGGTCCAACTTTGGTGTCGGTAATGCATTTTTGGCTATTTGAGCAATTTTCGTGCGAAAATAAGACTTTTGGGTTTCGGTGCCGCATGATCCCTGGTGCAATCTTATGCATTAAAAACAATAATGCTTGGAGCACTTTTCAGTTTTGAGGTCCTTGGTGCCCCGTGATCCAATTTTGGTGTCGGTGATGCATTTTCGGCCATTTGTGAAATTTTCATCTGAATATAAGACATTTTGGTTTTGGTGCCCCGTGATCCCTGGTGCATTCTTATGCATAAAAAATCGTAATGCTAGGAGTACTTTTAAGTTTTGAGGTCCGAGGTGCCCTGTGGTTAAATTTTGGTGCCCGTGATGCATTTTCGGCCCATTGTGCAATTTTCGTGGGAAAAGAAGACTTTTGGGTTTCGGTGCCCCATGATCCCTGGTGCATTCTTATGCCTAAAAAACCATAATGCTTGGAGTACTTTTCAGTTTTGAGGTTTGTGGTGCCCCGCTGTCCAATTTTTGTGCCGGTGTTGCATTTTGGCCATTTGTGCAATTTTCGTGCGAAAATAAGACTTTTAGGTTTTGGTGCCCTCTGAACCCTGGAGCATTCTTATACATAAAAAACCATAATGCTCGTAGCACTTCTCAGTTTTAAGGTCCGGGGTGCTCTGTGGTCCAAATTTGGTGACCATCGTGCATTTTCGGCCTTTTATGCAATTTTCGTGCAAAAATAAGACTCTTGGGTATTGGTGCCCCGTGATCCTTGGTGCATTCTTATGCATAAAAAACCATAATGCTCGGAGCACTTTTCAGCTTTGAGGTCCGAGGTGCCCCGTGGTCCAATTTTGGTGCCCATGGTGCATTTTCGGCCCATTGTGCAATTTTCGTGCGAAAATAAGATTTTTGGGTTGTAGTGCCCCGTGATCCATGGAGCATTCGTATGCATAAAAAACCATAATGCTCGGAGCACATTTAAGTATTGAGGTAGGAGTGCCCCGTGGTCCAATTTTGATGCCGGGGGCGCATTTTCGGCCCTTTGCGCAATTTTTGTTCAAAAATAAGACTTTTGGGTTTTGGTGCCCCGTGATCCCTGTTGCATTCCTATGCATAAAAAAACTATAATACTCGGATCACTTTTCAGTTTTTAGGTCTGTGGTGCCTCTTGGTCCAATTTTGGGGCCGGTGGTGCATTTTCGGCCATTTGTGCAATTTTCGTGCGAAAATAAGGCTTTTGGATTTTGGTACCCCGTCATCCCTGCTGCATTCTTATGCATAAAAAACCATAATGCTTGGAGCACTTTTCAATTTTGAGGTCTGAGGTGTCCCGTGGTCCAATTTTGGTGTCGGTAATGCATTTTCGGCTATTTGAGAAATTTTCATACGAAAATAACACTTTTGGGTTTTGGTGCCGCATGATCCCTAGTGCAATCTTATGCATTAAAAACCATAATGCTTGGAGCACTTTTCAGTTTTGAGGTCCGTGGTGCCCCGTGATCCAATTTTGGTGTCGGTGATGCATTTTCGGCCATTTGTGAAATTTTCATGCGAATATAAGACTTTTGGGTTTTGGTGCCCCGTGATCCCTGGTGCATTCTTATGCATAAAAAATCGTAATGCTAGGAGCACTTTTAAGTTTTGAGGTCCGAGGTGCCCCGTGGTTAAATTTTGGTGCCCGTGATGCATTTTCGGCCCATTGTGCAATTTTCGTGGGAAAAGTAGACTTTTGGGTTTCGGTGCCCCATGATCCCTGGTGCATTCTTATGCCTAAAAAACCATAATGCTTGGAGTACTTTTCAGTTTTGAGGTTTGTGGTGCCCCGCTGTCCAATTTTTGTGCCGGTGTTGCATTTTCGGCCATTTGTGCAATTGTCGTGCGAAAATAAGACTTTTGGGTTTTGGTGCCCTGTGAACCCTGGTGCATTCTTATGCATAAAAAACCATAATGCTCATAGTACTTCTCAGTTTTGAGGTCCGGGGTGCCCCGTGGTCCAATTTTGGTGACCATCGTGCATTTTCGGCCCTTTATGCAATTTTCGTGCAAAAATAAGACTTTTGGGTATTGGTGCCCGTGATCCTTGGTGCATTCTTATGCATAAAAAACCATAATGCTCGGAACACTTGTCAGTCTTGAGGTCGTGGTGTCCCGTGGTCCAATTTTGGTGTCGGGGATGCATTTTCGACCCTTTGTACAATTTTCGTGCGAAAATAAGACTTTTCGGTTTTGGTTCCCTGTGATCCCTGTTGCATTCCTATGCATAAAAAACCACAATGCTCGGATCACTTTTCAGTTTTAAGGTCCGTGGTGCCTCGTGGTCCAATTTTGGTGCCAGTGGTGCATTTTCGGCCATTTGTGAATTTTTCGTGCCAAAATAAGACTTTTGGATTTTGTTGCCCCGTGATCCCTGGTGCATTGTTATGCATAAAAAACCATAATGCTCAGAGCTCTTTTAAGTTTTGAGGTCTGAGGTGCCCCGTGGTCCAATTTTGGTGCCGAGGGTGCATTTTCAGGCATTTATGAAAATTTCGTGCAAAAATAAGACCTTTGGGTTTTGGTGCCCCGTGATCCCTGGTGCATTCTTATGCATAAAAACCATAATTCCCAGAGCAATTTTTAGTTTTCAAGTCCAAGGTGCCCCGAGTGCATTTTTAGAAAAAGAGCAATTTTCGTGCGAAAGTAAGACTTTTGGGTTTTGGTGTCCCGTGATCCCTGGTGCATTCTTACGCATAAAAAACTATCTTGCTAGGAGAACTTCTCAGTTTTGAGGTCCGAGGTTCCCCGGGGTCCAATTTTGCTGCCCATGGTGCATTTTCGTCCCATTGTGCAATTTTCGTGCGAAAATAAGACTTTTGGTTTTTGGTGCCCCATGATCCCTGGTGCATGCTAATGTATAAAAAAGAATAATGCGCGAAACACTTTTCAGTTTATAGGTCCATGGTGCCCCGTGGTCCAATTTTGGTGCCGGTAATGCATTTTTGCCCATTTGGGCAATTTTCGTGCGAAAATAAAACTTTTGGGTTTTGGTGCCCCGGGATCCCTGTTGCATTCCTATGCATTAAAAACCATAATGCTCGGATAACTTTTCAGTTTTGAGGTCCGTGGTACCTGGTGGTCCATTTTTGGTGTTGGTGGTGCAATTTCGGCCATGTGTGTAATTTTCATGCGAACATAAGACTTTTGGGTTTTGGTGCCCCGTGATTCCTGCTGCATTCTTACGCATAAAAAACCATAATGCTTGGCGCACTTTTCAGTTTTGAGGTTCGAGGTTACCCGTGGTCCAATTTTGGTGACCGTGATGCATTTTCGACCGTTTGTGCAATTTTCGTGCGAAAATAAGACTTTTGGGATTTTGTTCCCCGTGTTCCCTATTGGATTCCTATGCATAAAAAACAATAATGCTGATATCACTTTTCAGTTTTGAGGTCTGTGGTGCCTCGTTGTCCAATTTTGGTGTCGGTGGTGCATTTTCGGCCATTTGTGCAATTTTCGTGCAAAAATAAGACTTTTGGGTTTTGGTGTCCCGTGATCCCTGGTGCATTCTTACGCATAAAAAACTATATTGCTAGGAGAACTTTTCAGTTTTGAGGTCCGAGGTTCCCCGGGGTCCAATTTTGCTGCCCATGGTGCATTTTCGTCCCATTGTGCAATTTTCGTGCGAAAATAAGACTTTTGGTTTTTTGTGCCCCATGATCCCTGGTGCATGCTAATGTATAAAAAAGAATAATGCGCGAAACACTTTTCAGTTTATAGGTCCATGGTGCCCCGTGGTCCAATTTTGGTGCCGGTAATGCATTTTCGCCCATTTGGGCAATTTTCGTGCGAAAATAAAACTTTTGGGTTTTGGTGCCCCGTGATCCCTGTTGCATTCCTATGCATTAAAAACCATAATGCTCGGATCACTTTTCAGTTTTACGGTCCGTGGTACCTGGTGGTCCATTTTTGGTGCTGGTGGTGCAATTTCGGCCATGTGTGTAATTTTCGTGCGAACATAAGACTTTTGGGTTTTGGTGCCCCGTGATTCCTGCTGCATTCTTACGCATAAAAAACCATAATGATGGGCGCACTTTTCAGTTTTGAGGTTCGAGGTTACCTGTGGTCCAATTTTGGTGACCGTGATGCATTTTCGACCGTTTGTGCAATTTTCGTGCGAAAATAAGACTTTTGGGATTTTGTTCCCCATGTTCCCTATTGGATTCCTATGCATAAAAAACCATAATTCTGATATCACTTTTCAGTTTTGAGGTCTGCGGTGCCTCGTGGTCCAATTTTGGTGTCGGTGGTGCATTTTCGGCCATTTGTGCAATTTTCGTGCAAAAATAAGACTTTTGGGTTTTGGTGTCCTGTGATCCCTGGTGCATTCTTATGCATAAAAAACTATAATGCTAGGAGAACTTTTCAATTTTGAGGTCCGAGGTTCCCCGGGGTCCAATTTTGCTGCCCATGGTGCATTTTCGGCCCATTGTGCAATTTTCGTGCGAAAATAAGACTTTTGGTTTTTGGTGCCCCATGATCCCTGGTGCATGCTAATCTATAAAAAACAATAATGCGTGAAACACTTTTTAGTTTATAGGTCCGTTGTGCCCCGTTGTCCAATTTTGGTGCCGGTAATGCATTTTCGGCCATTTGTTCAATTTTCGTGCGAAAATAAAACTTTTGGGTTTTGGTGCCCCGTGATCCCTGTTGCATTCCTATGCATTAAAAACCATAATGCTCGGATCACTTTTCAGTTTTGAGGTCCGTGGTACCTGGTGGCCCATTTTTGGTGTTGGTGGTGCAATTTCGGCCATGTGTGTAATTTTCGTGCGAACATAAGACTTTTGGGTTTTGGTGCCCAGTGATTCCTGCTGCATTCTTATGCATAAAAAACCATAATGCTTGGCGTACTTTTCAGTTTTGAGGTTCGAGGTTACCCGTGGTCCAATTTTGGTGACCGTGATGCATTTTCGACCCTTTGTACAATTTTCGGGCGAAAATAAGACTTTTGGGATTTTGTTCCCCGTGTTCCCTATTGGATTCCTATGCATAAAAAACCATAATGCTGATATCACTTTTCAGTTTTGAGGTCTGTGGTGCCTCCTGGTCCAATTTTGGTGTCGATGGTGCATTTTCGGCCATTTGTGCAATTTTCGTGTAAAAATAAGACTGTTGGGTTTTGGTGTCCCGTGATCCCTGGTGCATTCTTATGCATAAAAAACTATAATGCTAGGAGAACTTTTCAATTTTGAGGTCCAAGGTTCCCTGGGGTCCAATTTTGCTGCCCATGGTTCATTTTCGGCCCATTGTGCAATTTTCGTGCGAAAATAAGACGTTTGGTTTTTGGTGCCCCATGATCCCTGGTGCATGCTAATGTATAAAAAACAATAATGCGTGAAACACTTTTCAGTTTATAGGTCCGTGGTGCCCTGTGGTCCAATTTTGGTGTCTGTAATGCATTTTCGGCCATTTGTTCAATTTTCGTGCGAAACTAAAACTTTTGGGTTTTGGTGCCCCGTGATCCCTGTTGCATTCCTATGCATTAAAAACCATAATGCTCGGATCACTTTTCAGTTTTCAGGTCCGTGGTACCTGGTGGCCCATTTTTGGTGTTGGTGGTGCAATTTCGGCCATGTGTGTAATATTCGTGCGAACATAAGACTTTTGGGTTTTGGTTCCCAGTGATTCCTGCAGCATTCTTATGAATAAAAAACCATAATGCTTGGCGCACTTTTCAGTTTTGAGGTTCGAGGTTACCCGTGGTCCAATTTTGGTGACCGTGATGCATTTTCGACCGTTTGTGCAATTTTCGTGCGAAAATAAGACTTTTGGGATTTTGGTCCCCGTATTCCCTATTGGATTCCTATGCATAAAAAACCATAATGCTGATATCACTTTTCAGTTTTGAGGTCTGTGGTGCCTCGTGGTCCAATTTTGGTGTCGGTGGTGCATTTTCGGCCATTTGTGCAATTTTCATGCAAAAATAAGACTTTTGGGTTTTGGTGTCCCGTGATCCCTGGTGCATTCTTATGCATAAAAAACTATAATGCTAGGAGAACTTTTCAATTTTGAGGTCCGAGGTTCCCCGGGGTACAATTTTGCTGCCCATGGTGCATTTTCGGCCCATTGTGCAATTTTCGTGCAAAAATAAGACTTTCGGTTTTTGGTGCCCCATGATTCCTGGTGCATGCTAATGTATAAAAAACAATAATGCGTGAAACACTTTTCAGTTTATAGGTCTGTGGTGCCCCGTGGTCCAATTTTGGTGCCGGTAATGCATTTTCGGCCATTTGTTCAATTTTCGTGCGAAAATAAAACTTTTGGGTTTTGGTGCCCCGTGATTCCTGTTGCATTCCTACGCATTAAAAACCATAACGCTCGGATCACTTTTCAGTTTTGAGGTCCGTGGTACCTGGTGGCCCATTTTTGGTGTTGGTGGTGTAATTTCGGCCATGTGTGTAATTTTCGTGCGAACATAAGACTTTTGGGTTTTGGTGCGCAGTGATTCCTGCTGCATTCTTATGAATAAAAAACCATAATGCTTGGCGCACTTTTCAGTTTTGAGGTTCGAGGTTACCCGTGGTCCAATTTTGGTGACCGTGATGCATTTTCGACCGATTGTGCAATTTTCGTGCGAAAATAAGACTTTTGGTTTTTGGTGCCCCATGATCCCTAGTGCATGCTAATGTATAAAAAACAATAATGCGCAAAATACTTTTCAGTTTATAGGTCCGTGGTGCCTCGTGGTCCAATTTTGGTGCCGGTAATGCATTTTCGGCCATTTGTGCAATTTTCGTGCGAAAATAAAACTTTTGGGTTTTGGTGCCCCATGATCCCTGTTTCATTCCTATGCATAAAAAACCATAATGCTCGGGTCACTTTTCAGTTTTGAGGTCCGTGGTACCTCGTGGTCCATTTTTGGTGTCGGTGGTGCAATTTTGGCCATTTGTGCAATTATCGTGCGAACATAAGACTTTTGGGTTTTCGTGCCCCGTGATCCCTGCTGCATTCTTATGCATAACAAGCCATAATTCTTGGCGCACTTTTCAGGTTTGAGGTTAGAGGTTACCCGTGGTCCAATTTTGGTGACCGTGATGCATTTTCGACCCTTTGTGCAATTTTCGTGCGAAAAGAAGACTTTTGGGATTTATTTCCCCGTGATCCCTATTGGATTCCTATGCATAAAAAACCATAATGCTGAGATCACTTTTTAGTTTTAATGTCCGTGGTGCCTCGTGGTCCAATTTTGGTGTCGGTGGTGCATTTTCGGCCATTTGTGCAATTTTCGTGCAAAAATAAGACTTTTGGGTTTTGGTGTCCCGTGATCCCTGGTGGATTCTTATGCATAAAAAACTATAATGCTAGGAGAACTTTTCAATTTTGAGGTCCGAGGTTCCCCGGGGTCCAATTTTGCTGCCCATGGTGCATTTTCGGCCCATTGTGCAATTTTCGTGCAAAAATAAGACTTTCGGTTTTTGGTGCCCCATGATTCCTGGTGCATGCTAATGTATAAAAAACAATAATGCGTGAAACACTTTTCAGTTTATAGGTCTGTGGTGCCCCGTGGTCCAATTTTGGTGCCGGTAATGCATTTTCGGCCATTTGTTCAATTTTCGTGCGAAAATAAAACTTTTGGGTTTTGGTGCCCCGTGATTCCTGTTGCATTCCTACGCATTAAAAACCATAACGCTCGGATCACTTTTCAGTTTTGAGGTCCGTGGTACCTGGTGGCCCATTTTTGGTGTTGGTGGTGTAATTTCGGCCATGTGTGTAATTTTCGTGCGAACATAAGACTTTTGGGTTTTGGTGCGCAGTGATTCCTGCTGCATTCTTATGAATAAAAAACCATAATGCTTGGCGCACTTTTCAGTTTTGAGGTTCGAGGTTACCCGTGGTCCAATTTTGGTGACCGTGATGCATTTTCGACCGATTGTGCAATTTTCGTGCGAAAATAAGACTTTTGGTTTTTGGTGCCCCATGATCCCTAGTGCATGCTAATGTATAAAAAACAATAATGCGCAAAATACTTTTCAGTTTATAGGTCCGTGGTGCCTCGTGGTCCAATTTTGGTGCCGGTAATGCATTTTCGGCCATTTGTGCAATTTTCGTGCGAAAATAAAACTTTTGGGTTTTGGTGCCCCATGATCCCTGTTTCATTCCTATGCATAAAAAACCATAATGCTCGGGTCACTTTTCAGTTTTGAGGTCCGTGGTACCTCGTGGTCCATTTTTGGTGTCGGTGGTGCAATTTTGGCCATTTGTGCAATTATCGTGCGAACATAAGACTTTTGGGTTTTCGTGCCCCGTGATCCCTGCTGCATTCTTATGCATAACAAGCCATAATTCTTGGCGCACTTTTCAGGTTTGAGGTTAGAGGTTACCCGTGGTCCAATTTTGGTGACCGTGATGCATTTTCGACCCTTTGTGCAATTTTCGTGCGAAAAGAAGACTTTTGGGATTTATTTCCCCGTGATCCCTATTGGATTCCTATGCATAAAAAACCATAATGCTGAGATCACTTTTTAGTTTTAATGTCCGTGGTGCCTCGTGGTCCAATTTTGGTGTCGGTGGTGCATTTTCGGCCATTTGTGCAATTTTCGTGCAAAAATAAGACTTTTGGGTTTTGGTGTCCCGTGATCCCTGGTGGATTCTTATGCATAAAAAACTATAATGCTAGGAGAACTTTTCAATTTTGAGGTCCGAGGTTCCCCGAGGTCCAATTTTGCTGCCCATGGTGCATTTTTGGCCCATTGTGCAATTTTCGTGCGAAAATAAGACTTTTGGTTTTTGGTGCCCCATGATCCCTGGTGCATGCTAATGTATAAAAAACAATAATGCGTGAAACACTTTTCAGTTTATAGGTCCGTGGTGCCTCGTGGTCCAATTTTGGTGCCGGTAATGCATTTTCGGCCATTTGTTCAATTTTCGTGCGAAAATAAAACTTTTGGGTTTTGGTGCCCCGTGATCCCTGTTGCATTCCTATGCATTAAAAACCATAGTGTTCGGATCACTTTTCAGTTTTGAGGTCCGTGGTACCTGGTGGCCCATTTTTTGTGTTGGTGGTGCAATTTCGGCCATGTGTGTAATTTTCGTGCGAACATAAGACTTTTGGGTTTTGGTACCCAGTGATTCCTGCTGCATTCTTATGAATAAAAAACCATAATGCTTGGTGCACTTTTCAGTTTTGAGGTTCGAGGTTACCCGTGGTACAATTTTGGTGACCGTGATGCATTTTCAACCGTTTGTGCAATTTTTGTGCGAAAATAAGACTTTTGGGATTTTGTTCCCGTGTTCCCTATTGGATTCCTATGCATAAAAAACCATAATGCTGATATCACTTTTCAGTTTTGAGGTCTGTGGTGCCTCGTGGTCCAATTTTGGTGTCGGTGGTGCATTTTCTACCATTTGTGCAATTTTCGTGCAAAAATAAGACTTTTGGGTTTTGCTGTCCCGTGATCCCTGGTGCATTCTTATGCATAAAAAACTATAATGCTAGGAGAACTTTCCAATTTTGAGGTCCGAGGTTCCCCGGGGTCCAATTTTGCTGCCCATGGTGCATTTTCGGCCCATTGTGCAATTTTCGTGCGAAAATAAGACTTTTGGTTTTTGGTGCCCCATGATCCCTGGTGCATGCTAATGTATAAAAAACAATAATGCGCAAAACACTTTTCAGGTTATAGGTCCGTGGTGCGCCGTGGTCCAATTTTGGTGCCGGTAATGCATTTTCGGCCATTTGTGCAATTTTCGTGCGAAAATAAAACTTTTGGGTTTTGGTGCCCCATGATCCCTGTTGCATTCCTATGCATAAAAAACCATAATGCTCGGGTCACTTTTCAGTTTTGAGGTCCGTGGTACCTCGTGGTCCATTTTTGGTGTCGGTGGTGCAATTTTGGCCATTTGTGCAATTATCGTCCGAACATAAGACTTTTGGGTTTTCGTGCCCCGTGATCCCTGCTGCATTCTTATGCATAAAAAGTCATAATGCTTGGCGCACTTTTCAGGTTTGAGGTTCGAGGTTACCCGTGGTCCAATTTTGGTGACCGTGATGCATTTTCGACCCTTTGTGCAATTTTCGTGCGAAAAGAAGACTTTTGGGATTTTGTTCCCCGTGATCCCTATTGGATTCCTATGCATAAAAAACCATAATGCTGAGATCACTTTTTAGTTTTAATGTCTGTGGTGCCTCGTGGTCCAATTTTGGTGTCGGTGGTGCATTTTCGGCCATTTGTGCAATTTTCGTGCAAAAATAAGACTTTTGGGTTTTGGTGTCCCGTGATCCCTGGTGGATTCTTATGCATAAAAAACTATAATGCTAGGAGAACTTTTCAATTTTGAGGTCCGAGGTTCCCCGAGGTCCAATTTTGCTGCCCATGGTGCATTTTCGGCCCATTGTGCAATTTTCGTGCGAAAATAAGACTTTTGGTTTTTGGTGCCCCATGATCCCTGGTGCATGCTAATGTATAAAAAACATTAATGCGTGAAACACTTTTCATTTTATAGGTCCGTGGTGCCCCGTGGTCCAATTTTGGTGCCGGTAATGCATTTTCGGCCATTTGTCCAATTTTCGTGCGAAAATAAAACTTTTGGGTTTTGGTGCCCCGTGATCCCTGTTGCATTTCTATGCATTAAAAACCATAATGCTTGGTTCACTTTTTAGTTTTGAGGTCCGTGGTACCTGGTGGCCCATTTTTGGTGTTAGTGGTGCAATTTCGGCCATGCGTGTAATTTTCGTGCGAACATAAGACTTTTGGGTTTTGGTGCCCAGTGATTCCTGCTGCATTCTTATGAATAAAAAACCATAATGCCTGGCGCACTTTTCAGTTTTGAGGTTCGAGGTTACCCGTGGTCCAATTTTGGTGACCGTGATGCATTTTCAACCGTTTGTGCAATTTTCGTGCAAAAATAAGACTTTTGGGTTTATGTGTCCCGTGATCCCTGGTGAATTCTTATGCATAAAAAACTATAATGCTAGGAGAACTTTTCAATTTTGAGGTCCGAGGTTCCCCGGGGTCCAATTTTGCTGCCCATGCTGCATTTTCGGCCCATTATGCAATTTTCGTGCGAAAATAAGACTTTTGGTTTTTGGTGCCCCATGATCCCTGGTGCATGCTAATGTCTAAAAAACAATAATGCACAAAACACTTTTCAGTTTATAGGTTCGTGGTGCCCCGTGGTCCAATTTTGGTGCCGGTAATGCATTTTCGGCCATTTGTGCAATTTTCGTGCGAAAATAAAACTTTTGGGTTTTGGTGCCCCATGATCCCTGTTGCATTCCTATGCATAAAAAACCATAATGCTCGGGTCACTTTTCAGTTTTGAGGTCCGTGGTACCTCGTGGTCCATTTTTGGTGTCGGTGGTGCAATTTTGGCCATTTGTGCAATTATCGTGTGAACATAAGACTTTTGGGTTTTCGTGCCCCGTGATCCCTGCTGCATTCTTATGCATAAAAAGCCATAATGCTTGGCGCACTTTTCAGGTTTGAGGTTCGAGGTTACCCGTGGTCCAATTTTGGTGACCGTGATGCATTTTCGACCCTTTGTGCAATTTTCGTGCGAAAAGAAGACTTTTGGGATTTTGTTCCCCGTGATCCCTATTGGATTCCTATGCATAAAAAACCATAATGCTGAGATCACTTTTTAGTTTTGATGTCGGTGGTGCCTCGTGGTCCAATTTTGGTGTCGGTGGTGCATTTTCGGCAATTTGTGCAATTTTCGTGCAAAAATAAGACTTTTGGGTTTTGGTGTTGCGTGATCCCTGGTGCTTTCTTATGCATAAAAAACTATAATGCTAGGAGAACTTTTCAATTTTGAGGTCCGAGGTTCCCCGGGTCCAATTTTGCTGCCCATGGTGCATTTTCGGCCCATTGTGCAATTTTCGTGCGAAAATAAGACTTTTGGTTTTTGGTGCCCCATGATCCCTGGTGCATGCTAATGTATAAAAAACAATAATGCGCGAAACACTTTTCAGTTTATAGGTCCGTGGTGCCCCGTGATCCAATTTTGGTGCCGGTAATGCACTTTTGGACATTTGTGCAATTTTCGTGTGAAAATAAAACTTTTGGGTTTTGGTGCCCCGTGATCCCTGTTGCATTCCTATACATTAAAAACCATAATGCTCGTATCACTTTTCAGTTTTGAGGTCCGTGGTACTTGGTGGCCAATTTTTGGTGTTGGTGGTGAAATTTCGGCCATGTGTGTAATTTTCGTGCGAACATAAGACTTTTGGGTTTTGGTGCCCCATGATTCCTGCTGCATTCTTATGCCTAAAAAACCATAATGCTTGGCGCACTTTTCAGTTTTGAGGTTCGAGGTTACCCGTGGTCCAATTTTGGTGACCGTGATGCATTTTTGACCCTTTGTGCAATTTTCGGGCGAAAATAATACTTTTGGGATTTTGTTCCCCGTGTTCCCTATTGGATTCCTATGCATAAAAAGCCATAATGCTGATATCACTTTTCAGTTTTGAGGTCTGTGGTGCCTCGTGGTCCAATTTTGGTGTCGGTGGTGCATTTTCGACCATTTGTGCAATTTTCGTGCAAAAATAAGACTTTTGGGTTTTGGTGTCCCGTGATCCCTGGTGGATTCTTATGCATAAAAAACTATAATGCTAGGAGAACTTTTCAATTTTGAGGTCCGAGGTTCCCCGGGGTCCAATTTTGCTGCCCATGGTGCATTTTCGGCCCATTGTGCTATTTTCGTGAGAAAATAAGACTTTTGGTTTTTGGCGCCCCATGATCCCTGGTGCATGCTAATGTATATAAAACAATAATGCGCAAAACACTTTTCAGTTTATAGGTCCGTGGTGCCCCGTGGTCCAATTTTGGTGCCGGTAATGCATTTTCGGCCATTTGTGCATTTTTCGTGCGAAAATAAAACTTTTGGGTTTTGGTGCCCCATGATCCCTGTTGCATTCCTATGCATAAAAAACCATAATGCTCGGGTCACTTTTCAGTTTTGAGGTCCGTGGTACCTCGTGGTCCATTTTTGGTGTCAGTGGTGCAATTTCGGCCATTTGTGCAATTTTCGTGCGAACATAAGACTTTTGGGTTTTCGTGCCCCGTGATCCCTGATGCATTCTTATGCATAAAAACCCATAATGCTTGGCGCACTTTTCAGGTTTGAGGTTCGAGGTTACCCGTGGTCCAATTTTGGTGACCGTGATGCATTTTCGACCCTTTGTGCAATTTTCGTGCGAAAATAAGACTTTTGGGATTTTGTTCCCCATGATCCCTATTGGATTCCTATTGATAAAAAACCATAATGTTGAGATCACTTTTCAGTTTTGATGTCTGTGGTGCCTCGTGGTCCAATTTTGGTGCCGGTGGTGCATTTTCGGCCATTTGTGCAATTTTCGTGCAGAAATAAGACTTTTGGGTTTTGGTGTCCCGTGATCCCTGCTGATTCTTATGCATAAAAAACCATAATGCTCGTAACACATTTCATTTTTGAGGTCCGAGGTGCCCCGTGGTATAATTTTGGTGCCTGTGGTGCATTTTCGGCCCATGGTGCAATTTTCGTGAAAAAATAAGACTTTTGGGTTTTGGTGCCCCGTGATCCCTGGTACATTCTTATGCATAAAAAACCATAATGCTCGGAGAACTTTTAAGTTTTGAGGTCCGAGGTGTCCCATGGTCCAATTTTGGTGCTGATGGTGCATTTTCGGCCATTTGTGAAATCTTTGTGCGAAAATAAGACTGTTGGGTTTTGCTGCCCCGTGATCCCTGGGGCATTCTTATTCATAAGAAACTAGAATGCTCAGAGAACTTTTTAGTTTTGAGGTCCGAGGTTTCCCGGGGTCCAATTTTCGTGCCCATGGTGCATTTTCTGCCCATTGTGCAATTTTCGTGCGAGAATAAGACTTTTGGGTTTTGGTACCCCGTGATCTCTGGTGCATTCTTATGTATAAAAAACAATAATGCTCCGAACACTTTTCAGTGTTTAGGTCCGTGGTGCCCCGCGATCCAATTTTGGTGCCGGTGTTGCATTTTCGGCCATTTGTGCAATTTTCGTGCGAAAATAAGACTTTTGGGTTTTGGTGCCCTGTGAACCCTGGTGCATTCTTATGCATAAAAGTTATAATGATCAGAGAACTCTTCAGTTTTGAGGTCCGCAGTTCCCCGGGGTCCAATTTTGGTGCCCATTGTGCATTTTTGGCACATTGTGCAATTTTCTTGCGAAAATAAGACTTTTGGGTTTGGGTGCCCCGTGATCCCTGGATCATTCTTATGTATAAAAAACAATAATCCTCTAAACAATCCTCTAAACACTTTTCAGTTTTTAGGTCCGTGGTGCCTCGTGGTCCAATTTTGGTGCCGGTGGTGCATTTTCGACCATTTGTGCAACTTTCGTGCAAAAATAAGACTTTTGGGTTTTGGTGTCCCGTGATCCCTTGTGCATTCTTATGCATAAAAAGCCATTATGCTCGGAGCACTTTTAAGTTTTAAGGTTCGAGGTGTCCCGTAGTCCAATTTTGGTGCCGATGGTACATATTCGGCCATTTGTGAAATCTTCGTGCAAAAATAAGACTTTTGGGTTTTGGTGCCCTATATTTCCTGGTGCATTCTTATGCATAAAAAACCATAATGCTCAGAACACCTTTCAGTTTTGAGGTCCAAGGTGCCCCGTGGTCTAATTTTGGTGCCTGTGGTGCATTTTCGGCCCATTGTGCAATTTTCGTGCGAAAATAAGACTTTTGGGTTTTGGTGCCCCATGATCCCTGGTGCATTCTTATGCATAAAAAACCATAATGCTCAGAGCACTTTTAAGTTTTGAGGTCTGAGGTGTCCCGTGGTCCAATTTTGGTGCCGGTGGTGCATTTTCGGCCATTTGTGAAATCTTCGTGCGAAAATAAGACTTTTGGGTTTTGCTGCCCCGTGATCCCTGGTGCATTCTTATGCATAAGAAACTAGAATGCTTGGAGAACTTTTTAGTTTTGAGGTCCAGGGTTCCCCGGGGTCCAATTTTAGTCTCCATGGTGAATTTTCGGCCCATTGTGCAATTTTCGTGCGAAAATAAGACTTTTGGGTTTTGGTGCCCCGTGATCCCTGGTGCATTCTTATGTATAAAAAACAATAATCCTCTAAACACTTTTCAGTTTTTAGGTCCGTGGTGCCTCGTGGTCCAATTTTGGTGTCGGTTGTGCATTTTCTACCATTTGTGCAATTTTCGTGCAAAAATAAGACTTTTGGGTTTTGGTGTCCCGTGATCCCTGCTGCATTCTTATGCATAAAAAGCCATTATGCTCAGAGCACTTTTAAGTTTTGAGGTTCGAGGTGACCCGTAGTCCAATTTTGGTGTCGGTGGTACATATTCGGCCATTTGTGAAATCTTCGTGCAAAAATAAGACTTTTGGGTTTTGGTGCCCTATATTCCCTGGTGCATTCTTATGCATAAACAACCATAATGCTCGGAACACCTTTCAGTTTTGAGGTCCGAGGTGCCCCGTGGTCTAATTTTGGTGCCTGTGGTGCATTTTCGGCCCATTGTGCAATTTTCGTGCGAAAATAAGACTTTTGGGTTTTGGTGCCCCGTGATCCCTGGTGCATTCTTATGCATAAAAAACCATAATGCTCGGAGCACTTTTAAGTTTTGAGGTCCGAGGTGTCCCATGGTCCAATTTTGGTGTCGGTGGTGCATTTTCGACCATTTGTGAAATCTTCGTGCGAAAATAAGACTTTTGGATTTTGCTGCCCCGTGATCCCTAGTGCATTCTTATGCATAAGAAACGAGAATGCTCGGAGAACTTTTTAGTTTTGAGGTCCGGAGTTCCCCGGGATCCAATTTTGGTGCCCATGGTGCATTTTCTGCCCATTGTGCAATTCTCGTACGAAAATAAGACTTTTGGGTTTTGGTACCCCGTGATCCCTGGTGCATTCTTATGTATAAAAAACAATAATGGTCTGAACACTTTTCAGTTTTTATGTCCGTGGTGCCCCGTGGTCCAATTTTGGTGCCGGTAATGCATTTTCGGCCATTTGTGCAATTTTCGTGCAAAAATAAGACTTTTGGGTTTTGTTGCCCAGTGATCCCTGGTGCATTCTTATGCATCAAAAACCATAATGCTTGGAGCACTTTTCAGTTTTGAGGTCCGTGGGGCCCCGTGGTCCAATTTTGTTGTCGGTGGTGCATTTTCGGCCATTTGTGCAATTTTCGTGCAAAAATAAGACTTTTGGGTTTTGGTGCCCCATGCTTCCTGGTGCGTTGTTCTGCAAAAAATACCATAATGCTTGGAGCACTTTTCAATTTTGAGGTATGTGGTGCCCTGCGATCCAATTTTGGTGCCGGTGTTGCATTTTCGGCCATTTGTGCAATTTTCGTGCGAAAATAAGACTTTTGGGTTTCAGTGCCCTGTGAACCCTGGTGCATTCTTATGCATAAAAAACTATAATGCTCGGAGAACTTTTTAGTTTTGAGGTCCGCGGTTCCCCGAGGTCCAATTTTGGTGCCCATGGTGTATTTTCGACCCATTGTACAATTTTCGTTCGAAAATAAGACTTTTGGGTTTTGGTACCCCGTGATCCCTGGTGCATTCTTATGTATAAAAAACAATAATCCTCTAAACACTTTTCAGTTTTTAGGTCCGTGGTGCACCGTGGTACAATTTTGGTGCCGGTAATGCATTTTTGGCCATTTGTGCAATTTTCGTGCGAAAATAAGACTTTTGGGTTTTGGTGCCCCGTGATCCCTGTTTCATTCCTATGCATAAAAAACCATAATGCTCGGATCACATTTCAGTTTTAAGGTCCGTGGTGCCTCGTGGCCCAATTTTGGTGCCAGTGGTGCAATTTCGGCCATTTGTGCAATTTTCGTGCGAAAATAATACTTTTGGGTTTGGGTGCCCTGTGATCCCTGCTGCATTCTTATGCATAAAAAACTATAATGCTTGGCGCACATTTCAGTTTTCAGGTCCAGGGTTCCCCGTTGTCCAATTTTTGTGACCGTGATGCATTTTCGACACTTTGTGCAATTTTCTTGCGAAAATAAGACTTTTGGGTTTTGGTTCCCCATGACCCCTATTGGATTCCTATGCATAAAAAACCATAATGCTCGGATCACCTTTCAGTTTTGAGGTCCGTGGTGCCTCGTGGTCCAATTTTGGTGCCGATGGTGCTTTTTCGGCCATTTGTGCAATTTTCGTCCAAAAATAAGACGTTTGGGTTTTGGTGCCCCATGATCCCTTGTGCATTCTTATGCATAAAAAACCATAATGCTCGGAGAAGTTTTCAGTTTTGAGGTCCAAGGTTCCCCGAGGTCCAATTTTGGTGCCCGTGGTGCATTTTCTACCCATTGTGCAATTTTCGTGCAAAAATAAGACTTTTGGGTTTTGGTGCCCCATGATCCCTTGTGCATTTTTATGCATAAAAAACCATAATGCTTGGAGAAGTTTTCAGTTTTGAGGTCCGAGGTTCCCCAGGGTCCAAGTTTGGTGCCCGTGGTGCATTTTCTACCCATTGTGCAATTTTCGTGCGAAAATAAGACTTTTGGGTTTTGGTGCCCCGTGATCCCTGGTGCATTCTTATGTATAAAAAACAATAATGCTCTGAACACTTTTCAGTTTTTAGGTCCGTGGTGCCCCGTGGTCCAATTTTGGTGCCAGTAATGCATTTTCGGCCATTTGTGCAATTTTCGTGCGAAAAAAGATTTTTGGGTTTTGTTGCCCAATGATCCCTGGTGCATTGTTATGAATAAAAAACCATTATGCTTGGAGTACTTTTCAGTTTTGAGGTTCGTGGGGCCTTGTGGTCCAATTTTGTTGCCGGTGGTGTATTTTCGGCCATGTGTTAAATTTTCGTGCGAAAATAAGACTTTTGGGATTTGGTGACCCGTGATCCCTGGTGCATTCCAATGCATAAAAAATCCATAATGCTCAGAGCACTTTTAGGTTTTGAGGTCCGAGGTGCGCCGTGGTCCAATTTTGGTGCCCGTGATTTGTTTTCGGCCCATTGTGCAATTTTCGTGCGAAAATAAGACTTTTGGGTTTTGGTGCCCCGTGCTCCCTGGTGCATTCTTATGTATAAAAAACCATAATGCTTGGAGCACTTTTCAATTTTGAGGTCCGTGGGGCCCCGTGGTCCAATTTTGTTGCCGGTGGTGCATTTTTGGCCATTTGTTAAATTTTTGTGCGAAAATAAGACTTTTGGGTTTGGTTCCCCGTGATCCCTGTTGCATTCCTATGCATGAAAAACCAAAATGCTTGGATCACTTTTTCAGTTTTAAGGTTTGTGGTGCCTCGTGGTCCAATTTTGGTGCCGGTGGTGCATTTTAGGCCATTTGTGCAATTTTCGTGCGAAAATAAGACTTTTGGGTTTTGGTGCCCCGTGATCCCTGCTACATTCTTATGCATAAAAAACCATAATGCCTATAGCACTTTTCAGTTTTGAGGTCCGATGTGCCCCGTGGTCCAATTTTGGTGCCCATCGTGCATTTTCGGCCCATTGTGCAATTTTCATACGAAAATAATACTTTTGGGTTTTGTTGCCTTGTGAACCCTGGTGCATTCCTATGCATAAAAAACCCTAATGCTTGGATCACTTTTCAGTTTTAAGGTCCGTGGTGCCCCCGTGGTCCAATTTTGGTAGCGGGGGTGCATTTTCGGCCATTTGTGCAATTTTCGTGTTTCGTGAGAAAATAATACTTTTCGATTTTGGTGCCCCATGATCCCTGTTGCGTTCCTATGCATAAAAAACCATAATGCTCGGAAAACTTTTCAGTTTTGAGGTCCGTGGTGCGTCGTGGTCCAATTCTGTCGCCGATGGTGCATATTCGGCCATTTGTGAAATTTTCGTGCGAAAATAAGACTTTTGGGTTTTCGTGCACCGTCATCCCTGGTGCATTCTTATGCATAAAAAACCATAATGCTTGGCACACTTTTCAGTTTAGAGGCCCGTGGTGCCTCGTGGGCCAATTTTGGTACCAGTGGTGCATTTTTGCCCATTTGTGAAATTTTCGTGCGAAAGTAAGACTTTTGGGTTTTGGTGCCCCGTCATCCTTGGTGCATTCTTATGCATAAAAAACCACAATGCTCGGAACACTTTTCAGTCTAGAGGTTCGTGGTTCCCTCGTGGTCCAATTTTGGTTCCGGGGGTGCATTTTCGGCCATTTGTGCAATTTTCGTGCGAAAATAAGACTTTTGGGTTTTGGTGCCCCGTAATCCCTGGTGCATTCTTATGCATGAAAGACCATAATGCTCAAAGCACTTTTAAGTATTGAGGTCCGAGGTGCCTCGTGGTCTAATTTTGGTGCTCGTGCTGCATTTTCTGGGCATTGTGCAATTTTTGTGCGAAAATAAGACTTTTGGATTTTGGTGCCCCGTGATCCCTGGTGCATTCTTAAGCATAAAAAACCATAATGCTCAGAACACTTCAGTTTTGAGGTTCGTGGTGCCTCGTAGTGCCATTTTGGTGTCGGTGGGGCATTTTCGGCCGTTTGTGCAATTTTCGTGCGAAAATAAGACTTTTCGGTTTTGGTGCCCCGTGATCTCTGGTGCATTCTAATGTATAAAAAACCATAATGCTCAGACCACTTTTCAGTTTTGAGGTCTGAGGTGCACCGTGGTCCTATTTTGGTGCCCGTGGTGCATTTCGGCCCATTGTGCAGTTTTCGTGCGAAAATAAGACTTTTGGGTTTTGGTGCCCTGTGATCCCTGGTGCATTCTTATGTACAAAAAACCATAATGCTCGGAACTCTTTTTCGTTTTGAGGTCGGTGGTGCCCCGTGGTCAAATTTTGGTGCCGGTGGTGCAATTGTGGCCATTTGTACAATTTTCGTGTGAAAATAAGACTTTTGGGTTTTGGTGCCCCGTGATCCCTATTGCATTCCTATGCATAAAAAACCATAATGCTCGGAACACTTTTCAGTTTTGAGGTCCGTGGTGCCCCGTTGTCCAATTTTGGTGCCGGTGGTGCATTTTCGGCCGTTTGTGCAATTTTCGTGCGAAAATAAGACTTTTGGGTTTTGGTCCCCCGTCATGCTTGGTGCTTTTTTATGCATAAAAAACCATAATGCTCGGAACACTTTTCAGTTCTTAGGCCCGTGGTGCCCCGCGGTCCAATTTTGGTGCCGGTAATGCATTTTCGGCCATTTGCGTAATTTTCGTGGGAAAATAAGACTTTTGGGTTTTGCTGCCCTGTGATCCTTGGTGCATTCTTATGCATAAAAAACCATAATGTTCCGAACTCTTTTCAATTTTTTAGGTCCGTGGTGCCCCGTGGTCCAATTTTGGTGTCGGTGGTGCATTTTCGGCCATTTGTGCAATTTTCGTGCGAAAATAAGACTTTTGGGTTTTGGTTCCCCGTGATCGATGGTGCATTCTAATGCATAAAAAATCATAATGCTCGGACCACTTTTAAGTGTTGAGGTGCGAGGTGCCCTGTGGACCAATTTTGGTGTCCGTGGTGCATTTTAGGCCCATTTTGCAATTTTCGTGCGAAAATAATACTTTTGGGTTTTGGTGTCCCATGATCCCTGGTGCATTCTTATACATAAAAAGCCATAATGCTCAAAGCAGTTTTCAGTTTTGAGGCCCGAGGTGCCCCGTGGTCCAATTTTGGTGCCCGTGGTGCATTTTTGGCCCATTGTGCAATTTTCGTGCGAAAATAAGACTTTTGGATTTTGGTGCCCCGTGATCCCTGGTGCATTCTTAAGCATAAAACACCATAATGCTCAGAACACTTCAGTTTTGAGGTTCGTGGTGCCTCGTAGTGCCATTTTGGTGTCAGTGGGGCATTTTCGGCCATTTGTGCAATTTTCGTGCGAAAATAAGACTTTTCGGTTTTGGTGCCCCGTGATCTCTGGTGCATTCTAATGTATAAAAAACCATAATGCTCAGACCACTTTTCAGTTTTGAGGTCTGAGGTGCACCGTGGTCCTATTTTGGTGCCCGTGGTGCATTTCGGCCCATTGTGCAGTTTTCGTGCGAAAATAAGACTTTTGGGTTTTGGTGCCCTGTGATCCCTGGTGCATTCTTATGTACAAAAAACCATAATGCTCAGAACTCTTTTTCGTTTTGAGGTCGGTGGTGCCCCGTGGTCAAATTTTGGTGCCGGTGGTGCAATTGTGGCCATTTGTACAATTTTCGTGTGAAAATAAGACTTTTGGGTTTTGGTGCCCCGTGATCCCTATTGCATTCCTATGCATAAAAAACCATAATGCTCGGAACACTTTTCAGTTTTGAGGTCCGTGGTGCCCCGTTGTCCAATTTTGGTGCCGGTGGTGCATTTTCGGCCGTTTGTGCAATTTTCGTGCGAAAATAAGACTTTTGGGTTTTGGTCCCCCGTCATGCTTGGTGCTTTTTTATGCATAAAAAACCATAATGCTCGGAACACTTTTCAGTTCTTAGGCCCGTGGTGCCCCGCGGTCCAATTTTGGTGCCGGTAATGCATTTTCGGCCATTTGCGTAATTTTCGTGGGAAAATAAGACTTTTGGGTTTTGCTGCCCTGTGATCCTTGGTGCATTCTTATGCATAAAAAACCATAATGTTCCGAACTCTTTTCAATTTTTTAGGTCCGTGGTGCCCCGTGGTCCAATTTTGGTGTCGGTGGTGCATTTTCGGCCATTTGTGCAATTTTCGTGCGAAAATAAGACTTTTGGGTTTTGGTTCCCCGTGATCGATGGTGCATTCTAATGCATAAAAAATCATAATGCTCGGACCACTTTTAAGTGTTGAGGTGCGAGGTGCCCTGTGGACCAATTTTGGTGTCCGTGGTGCATTTTAGGCCCATTTTGCAATTTTCGTGCGAAAATAATACTTTTGGGTTTTGGTGTCCCATGATCCCTGGTGCATTCTTATACATAAAAAGCCATAATGCTCAAAGCAGTTTTCAGTTTTGAGGCCCGAGGTGCCCCGTGGTCCAATTTTGGTGCCCGTGGTGCATTTTTGGCCCATTGTGCAATTTTCGTGCGAAAATAAGACTTTTGGATTTTGGTGCCCCGTGATCCCTGGTGCATTCTTAAGCATAAAACACCATAATGATCAGAACACTTCAGTTTTGAGGTTCGTGGTGCCTCGTAGTGCCATTTTGGTGTCAGTGGGGCATTTTCGGCCATTTGTGCAATTTTCGTGCGAAAATAAGACTTTTCGGTTTTGGTGCCCCGTGATCTCTGGTGCATTCTAATGTATAAAAAACCATAATGCTCAGACCACTTTTCAGTTTTGAGGTCTGAGGTGCACCGTGGTCCTATTTTGGTGCCCGTGGTGCATTTCGGCCCATTGTGCAGTTTTCGTGCGAAAATAAGACTTTTGGGTTTTGGTGCCCTGTGATCCCTGGTGCATTCTTATGTACAAAAAACCATAATGCTCAGAACTCTTTTTCGTTTTGAGGTCGGTGGTGCCCCGTGGTCAAATTTTGGTGCCGGTGGTGCAATTGTGGCCATTTGTACAATTTTCGTGTGAAAATAAGACTTTTGGGTTTTGGTGCCCCGTGATCCCTATTGCATTCCTATGCATAAAAAACCATAATGCTCGGAACACTTTTCAGTTTTGAGGTCCGTGGTGCCCCGTTGTCCAATTTTGGTGCCGGTGGTGCATTTTCGGCCGTTTGTGCAATTTTCGTGCGAAAATAAGACTTTTGGGTTTTGGTCCCCCGTCATGCTTGGTGCTTTTTTATGCATAAAAAACCATAATGCTCGGAACACTTTTCAGTTCTTAGGCCCGTGGTGCCCCGCGGTCCAATTTTGGTGCCGGTAATGCATTTTCGGCCATTTGCGTAATTTTCGTGGGAAAATAAGACTTTTGGGTTTTGCTGCCCTGTGATCCTTGGTGCATTCTTATGCATAAAAAACCATAATGTTCCGAACTCTTTTCAATTTTTTAGGTCCGTGGTGCCCCGTGGTCCAATTTTGGTGTCGGTGGTGCATTTTCGGCCATTTGTGCAATTTTCGTGCGAAAATAAGACTTTTGGGTTTTGGTTCCCCGTGATCGATGGTGCATTCTAATGCATAAAAAATCATAATGCTCGGACCACTTTTAAGTGTTGAGGTGCGAGGTGCCCTGTGGACCAATTTTGGTGTCCGTGGTGCATTTTAGGCCCATTTTGCAATTTTCGTGCGAAAATAATACTTTTGGGTTTTGGTGTCCCATGATCCCTGGTGCATTCTTATACATAAAAAGCCATAATGCTCAAAGCAGTTTTCAGTTTTGAGGCCCGAGGTGCCCCGTGGTCCAATTTTGGTGCCCGTGGTGCATTTTTGGCCCATTGTGCAATTTTCGTGCGAAAATAAGACTTTTGGATTTTGGTGCCCCGTGATCCCTGGTGCATTCTTAAGCATAAAACACCATAATGATCAGAACACTTCAGTTTTGAGGTTCGTGGTGCCTCGTAGTGCCATTTTGGTGTCAGTGGGGCATTTTCGGCCATTTGTGCAATTTTCGTGCGAAAATAAGACTTTTCGGTTTTGGTGCCCCGTGATCTCTGGTGCATTCTAATGTATAAAAAACCACAATGCTCAGACCACTTTTCAGTTTTGAGGTCTGAGGTGCACCGTGGTCCTATTTTGGTGCCCGTGGTGCATTTCGGCCCATTGTGCAGTTTTCGTGCGAAAATAAGACTTTTGGGTTTTGGTGCCCTGTGATCCCTGGTGCATTCTTATGTACAAAAAACCATAATGCTCAGAACTCTTTTTCGTTTTGAGGTCGGTGGTGCCCCGTGGTCAAATTTTGGTGCCGGTGGTGCAATTGTGGCCATTTGTACAATTTTCGTGTGAAAATAAGACTTTTGGGTTTTGGTGCCCCGTGATCCCTATTGCATTCCTATGCATAAAAAACCATAATGCTCGGAACACTTTTCAGTTTTGAGGTCCGTGGTGCCCCGTTGTCCAATTTTGGTGCCGGTGGTGCATTTTCGGCCGTTTGTGCAATTTTCGTGCGAAAATAAGACTTTTGGGTTTTGGTCCCCCGTCATGCTTGGTGCTTTTTTATGCATAAAAAACCATAATGCTCGGAACACTTTTCAGTTCTTAGGCCCGTGGTGCCCCGCGGTCCAATTTTGGTGCCGGTAATGCATTTTCGGCCATTTGCGTAATTTTCGTGGGAAAATAAGACTTTTGGGTTTTGCTGCCCTGTGATCCTTGGTGCATTCTTATGCATAAAAAACCATAATGTTCCGAACTCTTTTCAATTTTTTAGGTCCGTGGTGCCCCGTGGTCCAATTTTGGTGTCGGTGGTGCATTTTCGGCCATTTGTGCAATTTTCGTGCGAAAATAAGACTTTTGGGTTTTGGTTCCCCGTGATCGATGGTGCATTCTAATGCATAAAAAATCATAATGCTCGGACCACTTTTAAGTGTTGAGGTGCGAGGTGCCCTGTGGACCAATTTTGGTGTCCGTGGTGCATTTTAGGCCCATTTTGCAATTTTTGTGCGAAAATAATACTTTTGGGTTTTGGTGTCCCATGATCCCTGGTGCATTCTTATACATAAAAAGCCATAATGCTCAAAGCAGTTTTCAGTTTTGAGGCCCGAGGTGCCCCGTGGTCCAATTTTGGTGCCCGTGGTGCATTTTTGGCCCATTGTGCAATTTTCGTGCGAAAATAAGACTTTTGGATTTTGGTGCCCCGTGATCCCTGGTGCATTCTTAGGCATAAAAAACAATAATGCTCAGAGCACTTTTAAGTATTGAGGTTCGAGGCTTGCCGTGGTCCAATTTTGGTTCCCATGGTGCATTTCCGTCCCATTGTACAATTTTCGTGCGAAAATAAGACTTTTGGGTTTTGGTGCCCCGTGATCCCTGGTGAATTCTTATGCATAAAAAACCATAATGCTCGGAACACTTTTCATTTTTTAGGTCTGTGGTGCCCCGTGGTCCAATTTTGGTGCCGAGAATGCATTTTCAGCCATTTGTGAAATTTTCGTGCGAAAATAAGACTTTTGGGTTTTGGTGCCCCGTGATCCCTGGTGCATTCTAATGCATAAAAAACTATAATGCTCGAACAACTTTTAAGTATTGAGATCCGAGGTGCACCGTGGTCCAATTTTGGTGCCGGTAATGCATTCTCGGCCATTTGTGCAATTTTTGTACAAAAATAAGACTTTTGGGTTTTGGTGCCCTGTGAACCCTGGTGCATTCTTATGAATAAAAAATTGTAATGCTCAGAGCACTTTTCAATTTTGAGGTCCAAGGTGCCCCGTGGTCCAATTTTGGTGCCGGGGTTGCATTTTCGGCCATTTGTTCAATTTTCGTGTGAAAATAAGACTTTTGGATTTTGGTGCCCCGTGATCCCTAGTTCATTCTTATGCATAAAAAACCATAATGGTCGGAGAACTTTTAAGTTTTGAGGTCCGAGGTGCCCTGTGGTCCCATTTTTGTGCACGTGGTGCATTTACGGCACGTTGTGCAATTTTCGTGCAAAAATAAGACTTCTGGGTTTTGGTGACCCGTGATCCCTGGTGCATTCCTATTCCTAAAAAACCATAATGCTCGGAAGACTTTTCAGTTTTGAGGTCCGTGGTGGCACGTGGTCCAATTTTGGTGTCGGTGGTGCATTTTCGGCCATTTGTGAAATTTTCTTGCGAAAATAAGACTTTTGGGTTTTGGTGCCCCGTGATCCCTGGAGCATTCTTATGCATAAAAAACCATAATGCTCGGAACACTTTTTAGTTTTGAAATCCGTGATGCCCCATGGTCCAATTTTGGTGCTGGTGGTGCATTTTCGGTCATTTGTGCAATTTTCGTGCTAAAATAAGGCTTTTGGGTTTTGGTGCCCCGTTATCCCTGGTGCATTCTTTTGCATAAAAAACCATAATGGTTGGAGCACTTTTCAGTTTTGAAGTCCGTGGTGCCCCGCAGTCCAATTTTGGTGCCGGTGTTGCATTTTCGGCCATTTGTGCAATTTTCATGCGAAAAATAAGACTTTTAGGTTTTGGTGCGCCGTGATCCCTAGTGCATTCTTCTGCCTAAAAAACCATAATGCTCGAAGCACTTTTAAGTTTTGACGTCAGAGGTGCCCCGTGGTCCAATTTTGCTGCTGGTGGTGCATTTTTGGCCATTTGTACAACTTTCGCGCGAAAATAAGACTTTTGAGTTTTGGTGCCCCATTATCCTTGGTGCATTCTTATGCATAGAAAACCATAATGCTCGGAACACTTTTCAGTCTTGAGGTTGGCGGTGCCCCGTGGTCCAATTTTGGTGCCCGTGGTGCATTTTCGGCCCTTTGTGCAATTTTCGTACGAAAATAAGACTTTTAGATATTGCCCCGTGATCCATGTGACATTCCTATGCATAAAGAACCATAATGCTCGGAACACTTTTCATTTTTGAGGTCGGTGGTGCCTCATGGTTGAATTTTGGTGCCGGTGGTGCATTTTCGATCATTTGTCCAATTTTCGTGCGAAAATAAGACCTTTGGGTTTTTGTGCCCCGTGATCCTTGCTGCATTCTTATGCATAAAAAACCATAGTGCTCATAGCACCTTTCAGTTTTGACGTCCGAGGTTCCCCGTGGTCCAATTTTGGTGCCCGTGGTGCATTTTCGGCCCGTTGTGCAATTTTCGTGCGAAAATAGGAGTTTTGGGTTTCGTGCCCTATGATCCCTGGTGCATTCTTATGCATAAAACACCATAATGCTCGGGAAACTTTTAAGTACTGAGGTCAGAGGTGCACCGTGGTCCAATTTTGGTGCCCATGGTGCATTTTCGGCGGTTGTGCAATTTTCGTGCGAAAATAAGACTTTCGTTGGTGCCCTGTGAACCCTGCTGCATTCTTATGCATAAAAAATCATAATGCTTGGAACACTTTTCAGTTTTGAGGTCCGTGGTGACCCGTGGTCCAATTTTGGTGCAAGTGGTGCATTTTAGGCCATTTGTGCAATTTTCGTACGAAAATAAGACTTTTGGGTTTCGGTGCCCCGTGATCCCTAGTGCATTCTTATGCATAAAAAACCATAATGCTCGGAGCACTTTTAAGTATTGAGGTTTGAGGTGCCCCGTGGTCCAATTATGCTGCTCGTGGTGCATTTTTTGCCCATTGCACAATTTTCATGCGAAAATAAGACTTTTGGGTTTTGGTGCCCCGTGATCCCTTGTGCATTCTTATGCCTAAAAAATCATAATGCTTTGAGCAGTTTTTAGTTTTGAGGTCCGAGGTGCCCCGTGGTGCATTTTCGGCCCATTGTGCAATTTTCTTGCGAAAATAACACTTTTGGGTTTTGGGGCTCCGTGATCCCTAGTGCATTCATATGCATTAAAAACCATAATGCTCGGAACACTTTTCAATTTTGAGGTCCGTGGTGCCCCTTGGTCCAATTTTGGTGCTGGTAATGAATTTCGGCCATTTGTGCAATTTTTGTGCAAAAATAAAACTTTTGGGTTTTGGTGCCCCGTGATTCCTGATGCATTCTTATGCATAAAAAACCATAATGCTCGGAACTCTTTTCAGTTTTGAGGTCCGTGGTGCTCCGTGGTCCAATGTTTGTGCCGGTGGTGCATTTTTGTCTATTTGTGCAATTTTCATGCGAAAATAAGACATTTGGGTTTTGGTGCGCCGTGATCCCTGGTGCAATCTTCTGCATAAAAAATCATAATGCTCGAAGCACTTTTAAGTTTTGACGTCCAAGGTGCCTCGTGGTCCAATTTTGCTGCTGGTGGTGCATTTACGGCCATTTATGCAACTTTCGTGCGAAAATAAGACATTTGAGTTTTGGTGCCCCATTATCCTTGGTGCATTCTTATGCATAAAAAACCATAATGCTCGGAACACTTTTCAGTCTTGAGGTTGGTGGTGTCCCATGGTCCAATTTTTGTGCCCGTGGTGCATTTTCGGCCCTTTGTGCAATTTTCGTGCGAAAATAAGACTTTTGGATATTGCTGTGTGATCCATGTTGCATTCCTATGCATAAAGAACCATAATGCTCGGAACACTTTTCAGTTTTGGGGTCGGTGGTGCCTCATGGTTGAATTTTGGTGCCGGTGGGGCATTTTCGGCCCATTGTCCAATTTTCATTCAAAAATAAGACTTTTGGGTTTTGGTGGCCCATGATCCCTGGTGCATTCTTATGCATAAAAAATCATAATGCTCGGAACACTTTTCAATTTTGAGGTTCGTGGTGCCCCGTGGTCCAATTTTGGTGCCAGTGGTGCATTTTCGGCCCATTGTGCAATTTTCTTGCGAAAATAACACTTTTGGGTTTTGGGGCTCCATGATCCCTGGTATAAAAAACCATAATGCTCGGAACACTTTTCAATTTTGAGGTCCGTGGTGCCCCTTGGTCCAATTTTGGTGCTGGTAATGAATTTCGGCCATTTGTGCAATTTTTGTGCAAAAATAAGACTTTTGGGTTTTGGTGCCCCGTGATTCCTAATGCATTCTTATGCATAAAAAACCATAATGCTCAGAACTCTTTTCAGTTTTGAGGTCTGTGGTGCTCCGTGGTCCAATGTTTGTGCCGGTGGTGCATTTTTGTCTATTTGTGCAATTTTCATGTGAAAATAAGACATTTGGGTTTTGGTGCGCCGTGATCCCTGGTGCAATCTTCTGCATAAAAAATCATAATGCTCGAAGCACTTTTAAGTTTTGACGTCCAAGGTGCCTCGTGGTCCAATTTTGCTGCTGGTGGTGCATTTCCGGCCATTTATGCAACTTTCGTGCGAAAATAAGACATTTGAGTTTTGGTGCCCCATTATCCTTGGTGCATTCTTATGCATAAAAAACCATAATGCTCGGAACACTTTTCAGTCTTGAGGTTGGTGGTGTCCCATGGCCCAATTTTTGTGCCCGTGGTGCATTTTCAGCCCTTTGTGCAATTTTAGTGCGAAAATAAGACTTTTGGACATTGCTGTGTGATCCATGTTGCATTCCTATGCATAAAGAACCATAATGCTCGGAACACTTTTCAGTTTTGGGGTCGGTGGTGCCTCATGGTTGAATTTTGGTGCCGGTGGGGCATTTTCGGCCCATTGTGCAATTTTCATTCAAAAATAAGACTTTTGGGTTTTGGTGGCCCGTGATCCCTGGTGCATTCTTATGCATAAAAAATCATAATGCTTGGAACACTTTTCAATTTTGAGGTTCGTGGTGCCCCGTGCTCCAATTTTTGTGCCAGTGGTGCATTTTCGGCCCATTGTGCAATTTTCTTGCGAAAATAACACTTTTGGGTTTTGGGGCTCCGTGATCCCCGGTGCATTCATATGCATAAAAAACCATAATGCTCGGAACACTTTTCAATTTTGAGGTCCGTGGTGCCCCTTGGTCCAATTTTGGTGCTGGTAATGAATTTCGGCCATTTGTGCAATTTTTGTACAAAAATAAGACTTTTGGGTTTTGGTGCCCCGTGATTCCTGATGCATTCTTATGCATAAAAAACCATAATGCTCGGAACTCTTTTCAGTTTTGAGGTCTGTGGTGCTCCGTGGTCCAATGTTTGTGCCAGTGGTGCATTTTCGGCCCATTGTGCAATTTTCATTCAAAAATAAGACTTTTGGGTTTTGGGGCTCCGTGATCCCCGGTGCATTCATATGCATAAAAAACCATAACGCTCGGAACACTTTTCAGTTTTGAGGTCCGTGGTGCCCCTTGGTCCAATTTTGGTGCTGGTAATGAATTTCGGCCATTTGTGCAATTTTTGTGCAAAAATAAGACTTTTGGGTTTTGGTGCCCCGTGATTCCTGATGCATTCTTATGCATAAAAAACCATAATGCTCGGAACTCTTTTCAGTTTTGAGGTCTGTGGTGCTCCGTAGTCCAATGTTTGTGCCGGTGGTGCATTTTCGTCTATTTGTGCAATTTTCATGCGAAAATAAGACATTTTGGTTTTGGTGCGCCGTGATCCCTGGTGCAATCTTCTGCATAAAAAACCATAATGCTCGAAGCACTTTTAAGTTTTGACGTCCAAGGTGCCTCGTGGTCCAATTTTGCTGCTGGTGGTGCATTTCCGGCCATTTATGCAACTTTCGTGCGAAAATAAGACATTTGAGTTTTGGTGCACCATTATCCTTGGTGCATTCTTATGCATAAAAAACCATAATGCTCGGAACACTTTTCAGTCTTGAGGTTGGTGGTGTCCCATGGTCCAATTTTTGTGCCCGTGGTGCATTTTCGGCCCTTTGTGCAATTTTCGTGCGAAAATAAGACTTTTGGATATTGCTGTGTGATCCATGTTGCATTCCTATGCATAAAGAACCATAATGCTCGGAACACTTTTCAGTTTTGGGGTCGGTGGTGCCTCATGGTTGAATTTTGGTGCCGGTGGGGCATTTTCGGCCCATTGTGCAATTTTCATTCAAAAATAAGACTTTTGGGTTTTGGGGGCCCGTGATCCCTGGTGCATTCTTATGCATAAAAAATCATAATCCTCGGAACACTTTTCAATTATGAGGTTCATGGTGCCCCGTGGTCCAATTTTGGTGCCAGTGGTGCGTTTTTGGCCCATTGTGAAATTTTCATTCAAAAATAACACTTTTGGGTTTTGGGGCTCCGTGATCCCTGGTGCATTCATATGCATAAAAAACCATAATGCTCGGAACACTTTTCAATTTTGAGGTCCGTGGTGCCCCTTGGTCCAATTTTGGTGCTGGTAATGAATTTCTGCCATTTGTGCAATTTTTGTGCAAAAATAAGACTTTTGGGTTTTGGTGCCCCATTATTCCTGATGCATTCTTATGCATTAAAAACCATAATGCTCAGAACACTTTTCAATTTTGAGGTTCGTGGTGCCCCGTGGTCCAATTTTGGTGCCAGTGGTGAATTTTCGGCCCATTGTGCAATTTTCTTCCGAAAATAACACTTTTGGATTTTGGGGCTCCGTGATCCCCGGTGCATTCATATGCATAAAAAACCATAATGCTCGGAACACTTTTCAATTTTGAGGTCCGTGGTGCCCCTTGGTCCAATTTTGGTGCTGGTAATGAATTTCGGCCATTTGTGCAATTTTTGTGCAAAAATAAGACTTTTGGGTTTTGGTGCCCCGGGATTCCTGATGCATTCTTATGCATAAAAAACGATAATCCTCGGAACTCTTTTCAGTTTTGAGGTCCGTGGTGCTCTGTGGTCCAATGTTTGTGCCGGTGGTGCATTTTCGTCTATTTGTGCAATTTTCTTGCGAAAATAAGACATTTGGGTTTTGGTGCGTCGTGATCCCTGGTGCAACCTTCTGCATAAAAAACCATAATGCTCGAGCACTTTTAAGTTTTGACGTCCAAGGTGCCTCGTGGTCCAATTTTGCTGCTGGTGGTGCATTTCCGGCCATTTATGCAACTTTCGTGTGAAAATTAGACATTTGAGTTTTGGTGCCCCATTATCCTTGGTGCATTCTTATGCATAAAAAACCATAATGCTCGGAACACTTTTCAGTCTTGAGGTTGGTGGTGTCCCATGGTCCAATTTTTGTGCCCGTGGTGCATTTTCGGCCCTTTGTGCAATTTTCGTGCGAAAATAAGACTTTTGGATATTGCTGTGTGATCCATGTTGCATTCCTATGCATAAAGAACCATAATGCTCGGAACACTTTTCAGTTTTGGGGTCGGTGGTGCCTCATGGTTGAATTTTGGTGCCGGTGGGGCATTTTCGGCCCATTGTGCAATTTTCATTCAAAAATAAGACTTTTGGGTTTTGGTGGCCCGTGATCCCTGGTGCATTCTTATGCATAAAAAATCATAATGCTCGGAACACTTTTCAATTTTGAGGTTCGTGGTGCCCCGTGGTCCAATTTTGGTGCCAGTGGTGCATTTTCGGCCCATTGTGCAATTTTCATTCAAAAATAAGACTTTTGGGTTTTGGGGCTCCGTGATCCCCGGTGCATTCATATGCATAAAAAATCATAATGCTCGGAACACTTTTCAGTTTTGAGGTCCGTGGTGCCCCTTGGTCCAATTTTGGTGCTGGTAATGAATTTCGGCCATTTGTGCAATTTTTGTGCAAAAATAAGACTTTTGGGTTCTGGTTGCCTGTGATTCCTGATGCATTCTTATGCATAAAAAACCATAATGCTCGGAACTCTTCTCAGTTTTGAGGTTCGTGGTGCTCTGTGGTCCAATGTTTGTGCCGGTGGTGCATTTTCGTCTATTTGTGCAATTTTCATGCAAAAATAAGACATTTGGGTTTTGGTGCACCGTGATCCCTGGTGCAACCTTCTGCATAAAAAACCATAATGCTCGAAGCACTTTTAAGTTTTGACGTCCAAGGTGCCTCGTGGTCCAATTTTGCTGCTGGTGGTGCATTTCCGGCCATTTATGCAACTTTCGTGCGAAAATAAGACATTTGAGTTTTGGTGCCCCATTATCCTTGGTGCATTCTTATGCATAAAAAACCATAATGCTCGGAACACTATTCAGTCTTGAGGTTGGTGCTGTCCCATGGTCCAACTTTTGTGCCCGTGGTGCATTTTCGGCCATTTGTGCAATTTTCGTGCGAAAATAAGACTTTTGGATATTGCTGTGTGATCCATGTTGCATTCCTATGCATAAAGAACCATAATGCTAGGAACACTTTTCAGTTTTGAGGTCGATGGTGCCTCATGGTTGAATTTTGGTGCCGGTGGGGCACTTTCGGCCCATTGTGCAATTTTCATTCAAAAATAAGACTTTTGGGTTTTGGTGGCCGTGATCCCTGGTGCATTCTTATGCATAAAAAATCATAATGCTCGAAACACTTTTCAATTTTGAGGTTTGTGGTGCCCCGTGGTCCAATTTTGGTGCCAGTGGTGCATTTTCGGCCCATTGTGCAATTTTCATTCAAAAATAAGACTTTTGGGTTTTGGAGCTCCGTGATCCCCGCTGCATTCATATGCATAAAAAACCATAATGCTCGGAACACTTTTCAGTTTTGAGGTCCGTGTTGGTGCTGGTAATGAATTTCGGCCATTTGTGCAATTTTTGTGCAAAAATAAGACTTTTGGGTTTTGGTGCCCCGTGATTCCTGATGCATTCTTATGCATAAAAAACCATAATGCTCGGAACTCTTCTCAGTTTTGAGGTCCGTGGTGCTCTGTGGTCCAATGTTTGTGCCGGTGGTGCATTTTCGTCTATTTGTGCAATTTTCATGCGAAAATAAGACATTTTGGTTTTGGTGCGCCGTGATCCCTGGTGCAATCTTCTGCATAAAAAACCATAATGCTCGAAGCACTTTTAAGTTTTGACGTCCAAGGTGCCTCGTGGTCCAATTTTGCTGCTGGTGGTGCATTTCCGGCCATTTATGCAACTTTCGTGCGAAAATAAAACATTTGAGTTTTGGTGCCCCATTATCCTTGGTGCATTCTTATGCATAAAAAACCATAATGCTTGGAACACTTTTCAGTCTTGAGGTTGGTGGTGTCCCATGGTCCAATTTTTGTGCCCGTGGTGCATTTTCGGCCCTTTGTGCAATTTTCGTGCGAAAATAAGACTTTTGGATATTGCTGTGTGATCCATGTTGCATTCCTATGCATAAAGAACCATAATGCTCGGAACACTTTTCAGTTTTGGGGTCGGTGGTGCCTCATGGTTGAATTTTGGTGCCGGTGGGGCATTTTCGGCCCATTGTGCAATTTTCATTCAAAAATAAGACTTTTGGGTTTTGGTGGCCCGTGATCCCTGGTGCATTCTTATGCATAAAAAATCATAATGCTCGGAACACTTTTCAATTTTGAGGTTCGTGGTGCCCCGTGGTCCAATTTTGGTGCCAGTGGTGCATTTTCGGCCCATTGTGCAATTTTCATTCAAAAATAAGACTTTTGGGTTTTGGGGCTCCGTGATCCCCGGTGCATTCATATGCATAAAAAATCATAATGCTCGGAACACTTTTCAGTTTTGAGGTCCGTGGTGCCCCTTGGTCCAATTTTGGTGCTGGTAATGAATTTCGGCCATTTGTGCAATTTTTGTGCAAAAATAAGACTTTTGGGTTCTGGTTGCCTGTGATTCCTGATGCATTCTTATGCATAAAAAACCATAATGCTCGGAACTCTTCTCAGTTTTGAGGTTCGTGGTGCTCTGTGGTCCAATGTTTGTGCCGGTGGTGCATTTTCGTCTATTTGTGCAATTTTCATGCAAAAATAAGACATTTGGGTTTTGGTGCACCGTGATCCCTGGTGCAACCTTCTGCATAAAAAACCATAATGCTCGAAGCACTTTTAAGTTTTGACGTCCAAGGTGCCTCGTGGTCCAATTTTGCTGCTGGTGGTGCATTTCCGGCCATTTATGCAACTTTCGTGCGAAAATAAGACATTTGAGTTTTGGTGCCCCATTATCCTTGGTGCATTCTTATGCATAAAAAACCATAATGCTCGGAACACTATTCAGTCTTGAGGTTGGTGCTGTCCCATGGTCCAACTTTTGTGCCCGTGGTGCATTTTCGGCCATTTGTGCAATTTTCGTGCGAAAATAAGACTTTTGGATATTGCTGTGTGATCCATGTTGCATTCCTATGCATAAAGAACCATAATGCTAGGAACACTTTTCAGTTTTGAGGTCGATGGTGCCTCATGGTTGAATTTTGGTGCCGGTGGGGCACTTTCGGCCCATTGTGCAATTTTCATTCAAAAATAAGACTTTTGGGTTTTGGTGGCCGTGATCCCTGGTGCATTCTTATGCATAAAAAATCATAATGCTCGAAACACTTTTCAATTTTGAGGTTTGTGGTGCCCCGTGGTCCAATTTTGGTGCCAGTGGTGCATTTTCGGCCCATTGTGCAATTTTCATTCAAAAATAAGACTTTTGGGTTTTGGAGCTCCGTGATCCCCGCTGCATTCATATGCATAAAAAACCATAATGCTCGGAACACTTTTCAGTTTTGAGGTCCGTGTTGGTGCTGGTAATGAATTTCGGCCATTTGTGCAATTTTTGTGCAAAAATAAGACTTTTGGGTTTTGGTGCCCCGTGATTCCTGATGCATTCTTATGCATAAAAAACCATAATGCTCGGAACTCTTCTCAGTTTTGAGGTCCGTGGTGCTCTGTGGTCCAATGTTTGTGCCGGTGGTGCATTTTCGTCTATTTGTGCAATTTTCATGCGAAAATAAGACATTTTGGTTTTGGTGCGCCGTGATCCCTGGTGCAATCTTCTGCATAAAAAACCATAATGCTCGAAGCACTTTTAAGTTTTGACGTCCAAGGTGCCTCGTGGTCCAATTTTGCTGCTGGTGGTGCATTTCCGGCCATTTATGCAACTTTCGTGCGAAAATAAAACATTTGAGTTTTGGTGCCCCATTATCCTTGGTGCATTCTTATGCATAAAAAACCATAATGCTTGGAACACTTTTCAGTCTTGAGGTTGGTGCTGTCCCATGGTCCAATTTTTGTGCCAGTGGTGCATTTTCGGCCCTTTGTGCAATTTTCGTGCGAAAATAAGACTTTTGGACATTGCTGTGTGATCCATGTTGCATTCCTATGCATAAAGAACCATAATGCTCGGAACACTTTTCAGTTTTGGGGTCGGTGGTGCCTCATGGTTGAATTTTGGTGCCGGTGGGGCATTTTTGGCCTATTGTGCAATTTTCATTCAAAAATAAGACTTTTGGGTTTTGGTGGCCCGTGATCCCTGGTGCATTCTTATGCATAAAAAATCATAATGCTCGGAACACTTTTCAATTTTGAGGTTCGTGGTGCCCCGTCGTCCCATTTTGGTGCCAGTGGTGCATTTTCGGCCCATTGTGCAATTTTCATTCAAAAATAAGACTTTTGGGTTTTGGGGCTCCGTGATCCCCGGTGCATTCATATGCATAAAAAACCATAATGCTCGGAACACTTTTCAGTTTTGAGGTCCGTGGTGCCCCTTGGTCCAATTTTGGTGCTGGTAATGAATTTCGGCCATTTGTGCAATTTTTGTGCAAAAATAAGACTTTTGGGTTTTGGTGCCCCGTGATTCCTGATGCATTCTTATGCATAAAAAACCATAATGCTCGGAACTCTTTTCACTTTTGAGGTCTGTGGTGCTCTGTGGTCCAATGTTTGTGCCGGTGGTGCATTTTCGTCTATTTGTGCAATTTTCTTGCGAAAATAAGACATTTGGGTTTTGGTGCGCCGTGATCCCTGGTGCAACCTTCTGCATAAAAAACCATAATGCTCGAAGCACTTTTAAGTTTTGACGTCCAAGGTGCCTCGTGGTCCAATTTTGCTGCTGGTGGTGCATTTCCGACCATTTATTCAACTTTCGTGTGAAAATTAGACATTTGAGTTTTGGTGCCCCATTATCCTTGGTGCATTCTTATGCATAAAAAACCATAATGCTCGGAACACTTTTCAGTCTTGAGGTTGGTGGATTCCCATGGTCCAATTTTTGTGCCCGTGGTGCATTTTCGGCCCTTTGTGCAATTTTCGTGCGAAAATAAGACTTTTGGATATTGCTGTGTGATCCATGTTGCATTCCTATGCATAAAGAACCATAATGCTCGGAATACTTTTCAGTTTTGGGGTCGGTGGTGCCTCATGGTTGAATTTTGGTGCCTGTGGGGCATTTTCGGCCCATTGTGCAATTTTCATTCAAAAATAATACTTTTGGGTTTTGGTGGCCCGTGATCCCTGGTGCATTCTTATGCATAAAAAATCATAATGCTTGGAACACTTTTCAATTTTGAGGTTCGTGGTGCCCCGTGGTCCAATTTTGGTGCCAGTGGTGCATTTTCGGCCCATTGTGCAATTTTCATTCAAAAATAAGACTTTTGGGTTTTGGGCCTCCGTGATCCCCGGTGCATTCATATGCATAAAAAATCATAATGCTCGGAACACTTTTCAGTTTTGAGGTCCGTGGTGCCCCTTGGTCCAATTTTGGTGCTGGTAATGAATTTCGGCCATTTGTGCAATTTTTGTGCAAAAATAAGACTTTTGGGTTTTGGTTGCCTGTGATTCCTGATGCATTCTTATGCATAAAAAACCATAATGCTCGGAACTCTTCTTAGTTTTGAGGTCCGTGGTGCTCTGTGGTCCAAAGTTTGTGCCGGTGGTGCATTTTCGTCTATTTGTGCAATTTTCATGCGAAAATAAGACATTTGGGTTTTGGTGCGCCGTGATCCCTGGTGCAACCTTCTGCATAAAAAACCATAATGCTCGAAGCACTTTTAAGTTTTGACGTCCAAGGTGCCTCGTGGTCCAATTTTGCTGCTGGTGGTGCATTTCCGGCCATTTATGCAACTTTCGTGCGAAAATAAGACATTTGAGTTTTGGTGTCCCATTATCCTTGGTGCATTCTTATGCATAAAAAACCATAATGCTCGGAACACTTTTCAGTCTTGAGGTTGGTGGTGTCCCATGGTCCAATTTTTGTGCCCGTGGTGCATTTTCGGCCCTTTGTGCAATTTTCGTGCGAAAATAAGACTTTTGGATATTGCTGTGTGATCCATGTTGCATTCCTATGCATAAAGAACCATAATGCTCGAAACACTTTTCAGTTTTGGGGTCGGTGGTGCCTCATGGTTGAATTTTGATGCCGGTGGGGCATTTTCGGCCCATTGTGCAATTTTCATTCAAAAATAAGACTTTTGGATTTTGGTGGCTCGTGATCCCTGGTGCATTCTTATGCATAAAAAATCATAATGCTCGGAACCCTTTTCAATTTTGAGGTTCGTGGTGCCCCGTGGTCCAATTTTGGTACCAGTGGTGCATTTTCGGCCCATTGTGCAATTTTCATTCAAAAATAAGACTTTTGGGTTTTGGGGCTCCGTGATCCCCGGTGCATTCATATGCATAAAAAATCATAATGCTCGGAACACTTTTCAGTTTTGAGGTCCGTGGTGCCCCTTGGTCCAATTTTGGTGCTGGTAATGAATTTCGGCCATTTGTGCAATTTTTGTGCAAAAATAAGACTTTTGGGTTTTGGTGCCCCGTGATTCCTGATGCATTCTTATGCATAAAAAACCATAATGCTCGGAACTCTTTTCAGTTTTGAGGTCTGTGGTGCTCTGTGGTCCAATGTTTGTGCCGGTGGTGCATTTTCGTCTATTTGTGCAATTTTCTTGCGAAAATAAGACATTTGGGTTTTGGTGCGCCGTGATCCCTGGTGCAACCTTCTGCATAAAAAACCATAATGCTCGAAGCACCTTTAAGTTTTGACGTCCAAGGTGCCTCGTGGTCCAATTTTGCTGCTGGTGGTGCATTTCCGGCCATTTATGCAACTTTCGTGTGAAAATTAGACATTTGAGTTTTGGTGCCCCATTATCCTTGGTGCATTCTTATGCATAAAAAACCATAATGCTCGGAACACTTTTCAGTCTTGAGGTTAGTGGATTCCCATGGTCCAATTTTTGTGCCCGTGGTGCATTTTCGGCCCTTTGTGCAATTTTCGTGCGAAAATAAGACTTTTGGATATTGCTGTGTGATCCATGTTGCATTCCTATGCATAAAGAACCATAATGCTCGGAACACTTTTCAGTTTTGGGGTCGGTGGTGCCTCGTGGTTGAATTTTGGTGCCTGTGGGGCATTTTCGGCCCATTGTGCAATTTTCATTCAAAAATAAGACTTTTGGGTTTTGGTGGCCCGTGATCCCTGGTGCATTCTTATGCATAAAAAATCATAATGCTCGGAACACTTTTCAATTTTGAGGTTCGTGGTGCCCCGTGGTCCAATTTTGGTGCCAGTGGTGCATTTTCGGCCCATTGTGCAATTTTCATTCAAAAATAAGACTTTTGGGTTTTGGGGCTCCGTGATCCCCGGTGCAATCATATGCATAAAAAATCATAATGCTCGGAACACTTTTCAGTTTTGAGGTCCGTGGTGCCCCTTGGTCCAATTTTGGTGCTGGTAATGAATTTCGGCCATTTGTGCAATTTTTGTGCAAAAATAAGACTTTTGGGTTTTGGTTGCCTGTGATTCCTGATGCATTCTTATGCATAAAAAACCATAATGCTCGGAACTCTTCTCAGTTTTGAGGTTCGTGGTGCTCTGTGGTCCAATGTTTGTGCCGGTGGTGCATTTTAGTCTATTTGTGCAATTTTCATGCAAAAATAAGACATTTGGTTTTTGGTGCACCGTGATCCCTGGTGCAACCTTCTGCATAAAAAACCATAATGCTCGAAGCACTTTTAAGTTTTGACGTCCAAGGTGCCTCGTGGTCCAATTTTGCTGCTGGTGGTGCATTTCCGGCCATTTATGCAACTTTCGTGCGAAAATAAGACATTTGAGTTTTGGTGCCCCATTATCCTTGGTGCATTCTTATGCATAAAAAACCATAATGCTCGGAACACTATTCAGTCTTGAGGTTGGTGGTGTCCCATGGTCCAACTTTTGTGCCCGTGGTGCATTTTCGGCCCTTTGTGCAATTTTCGTGCGAAAATAAGACTTTTGGATATTGCTGTGTGATCCATGTTGCATTCCTATGCATAAAGAACCATAATGCTCGGAACATTTTTCAGTTTTGGGGTCGGTGGTGCCTCATGGTTGAATTTTGGTGCCGGTGGGGCATTTTCGGCCCATTGTGCAATTTTCATTCAAAAATAAGACTTTTGGGTTTTGGTGGCCGTGATCCCTGGTGCATTCTTATGCATAAAAAATCATAATGCTCGGAACACTTTTCAATTTTGAGGTTTGTGGTGCCCCGTGGTCCAATATTGGTGCCAGTGGTGCATTTTCGGCCCATTGTGCAATTTTCATTCAAAAATAAGACTTTTGGGTTTTGGGGCTCCGTGATCCCCGGTGCATTCATATGCATAAAAAACCATAATGCTCGGAACACTTTTCAGTTTTGAGGTCCGTGTTGGTGCTGGTAATGAATTTCGGCCATTTGTGCAATTTTTGTGCAAAAATAAGACTTTTGGGTTTTGGTGCCCCGTGATTCCTGATGCATTCTTATGCATAAAAAACCATAATGCTCGGAACTCTTCTCAGTTTTGAGGTCCGTGGTGCTCTGTGGTCCAATGTTTGTGCCGGTGGTGCATTTTCATCTATTTGTGCAATTTTCATGCGAAAATAAGACATTTTGGTTTTGGTGCGCCGTGATCCCTGGTGCAACCTTCTGCATAAAAAACCATAATGCTCGAAGCACTTTTAAGTTTTGACGTCCAAGGTGCCTCGTGGTCCAATTTTGCTGCTGGTGGTGCATTTCCGGCCATTTATGCAACTTTCGTGCGAAAATAAGACATTTGAGTTTTGGTGCCCCATTATCCTTGGTGCATTCTTATGCATAAAAAACCATAATGCTCGGAACACTTTTCAGTCTTGAGGTTGGTGGTGTCCCATGGTCCAACTTTTGTGCCCGTGGTGCATTTTCGGCCCTTTGTGCAATTTTCGTGCGAAAATAAGACTTTTGGATATTGCTGTGTGATCCATGTTGCATTCCTATGCATAAAGAACCATAATGCTCGGAACATTTTTCAGTTTTGGGGTCGGTGGTGCCTCATGGTTGAATTTTGGTGCCGGTGGGGCATTTTTGGCCCATTGTGCAATTTTCATTCAAAAATAAGACTTTTGGGTTTTGGTGGCCCGTGATCCCTGGTGCATTCTTATGCATAAAAAATCATAATGCTCGGAACACTTTTCAATTTTGAGGTTCGTGGTGCCCCGTGGTCCCATTTTGGTGCCAGTGGTGCATTTTCGGCCCATTGTGCAATTTTCATTCAAAAATAAGACTTTTGGGTTTTGGGGCTCCGTGATCCCCGGTGCATTCATATGCATAAAAAACCATAATGCTCGGAACACTTTTCAGTTTTGAGGTCCGTGGTGCCCCTTGGTCCAATTTTGGTGCTGGTAATGAATTTCGGCCATTTGTGCAATTTTTGTGCAAAAATAAGACTTTTGGGTTTTGGTTGCCTGTGATTCCTGATGCATTCTTATGCATAAAAAACCATAATGCTCGGAACTCTTCTCAGTTTTGAGGTTCGTGGTGCTCTGTGGTCCAATGTTTGTGCCGGTGGTGCATTTTCGTCTATTTGTGCAATTTTCATGCAAAAATAAGACATTTGGGTTTTGGTGCACCGTGATCCCTGGTGCAACCTTCGGCATAAAAAACCATAATGCTCGAAGCACTTTTAAGTTTTGACGTCCAAGGTGCCTCGTGGTCCAATTTTGCTGCTGGTGGTGCATTTCCGGCCATTTATGCAACTTTCGTGCGAAAATAAGACATTTGAGTTTTGGTGCCCCATTATCCTTGGTGCATTCTTATGCATAAAAAACCATAATGCTCGGAACACTATTCAGTCTTGAGGTTGGTGGTGTCCCATGGTCCAACTTTTGTGCCCGTGGTGCATTTTCGGCCCTTTGTGCAATTTTCGTGCGAAAATAAGACCTTTGGATATTGCTGTGTGATCCATGTTGCATTCCTATGCATAAAGAACCATAATGCTAGGAACACTTTTCAGTTTTGGGGTCGATGGTGCCTCATGGTTGAATTTTGGTGCCGGTGGGGCATTTTCGGCCCATTGTGCAATTTTCATTCAAAAATAAGACTTTTGGGTTTTGGTGGCCCGTGATCCTTGGTGCATTCTTATGCATAAAAAATCATAATCCTCGGAACACTTTTCAATTATGAGGTTCGTGGTGCCCCGTGGTCCAATTTTGGTGCCAGTGGTGCATTTTCGGCCCATTGTGAAATTTTCATTCAAAAATAACACTTTTGGGTTTTGGGGCTCCGTGATCCCTGGTGCATTCATATGCATAAAAAACCATAATGCTCGGAACACTTTTCAATTTTGAGGTCCGTGGTGCCCCTTGGTCCAATTTTGGTGCTGGTAATGAATTTCGGCCATTTGTGCAATTTTTGTGCAAAAATAAGACTTTTGGGTTTTGGTGCCCCATGATTCCTGATGCTTTCTTATGCATAAAAAACCATAATGCTCGGAACTCTTTTCAATTTTGGGGTCTGTCGTGCTCCGTGGTACAATGTTTGTGCCGGTGGTGCATTTTCGTCTATTTGTGCAATTTTCATGCAAAAATAAGACATTTGGGTTTTGGTGCGCCGTGATCCCTGGTGCAATCTTCTGCATAAAAAACCATAATGCTCGAAGCACTTTTAAGTTTTGACGTCCAAGGTGCCTCGTGGTCCAATTTTGCTGCTGGTGGTGCATTTCCGGCCATTTATGCAACTTTCGTGCGAAAATAAGACATTTGAGTTTTGGTGCCCCATTATCCTTGGTGCATTCTTATGCATAAAAAACCATAATGCTCGGAACACTTTTCAGTCTTGAGGTTGGTGGTGTCCCATGGTCCAATTTTTGTGCCCGTGGTGCATTTTCGGCCCTTTGTGCAATTTTCGTGCGAAAATAAGACTTTTGGATATTGCTGTGTGATCCATGTTGCATTCCTATGCATAAAGAACCATAATGCTCGGAACACTTTTCAGTTTTGGGGTCGGTGGTGCCTCATGGTTGAATTTTGGTGCCGGTGGGGCATTTTCGGCCCATTGTGCAATTTTCATTCAAAAATAAGACTTTTGGGTTTTGGTGGCCCGTGATCCCTGGTGCATTCTTATGCATAAAAAATCATAATGCTCGGAACACTTTTCAATTTTGAGGTTCGTCGTGCCCCGTGGTCCAATTTTGGTTCCAGATGTGCATTTTCAGTCCATTGTGAAATTTTCATTCAAAAATAAGACTTTTGGGTTTTGGGGCTCCGTGATCCCTGGTGCATTCATATGCATAAAAAACCATAATGCTCGGAACACTTTTCAGTTTTGAGGTCTGTGGTGCCCCTTTGTCCAATTTTGGTGTTGGTAATGAATTTCGGCCATTTGTGTAATTTTTGTGCAAAAATAAGACTTTTGGGTTTTGGTGCCCCGTGATTCCTGATGCATTCTTATGCATAAAAAACCATAATGCTCGGAACTCTTTTCAGTTTTGAGGTCCGTGGTGGTCCGTGGTGCTCCGTGGTCCAATGTTTGTGCCGATGGTGCATTTTCGTCTATTTGTGCAATTTTCATGCGAAAATAAGACATTTGGGTTTTGGTGCGCCGTGATCCCTGGTGCAATCTTCTGCATAAAAAACCATAATGCTCTAAGCACTTTTAAGTTTTGACGTCCAAGGTGCCTCGTGGTCCAATTTTGCTGCTGGTGGTGCATTTCCGGCCATTTATGCAACTTTCGTGCGAAAATAAAACATTTGAGTTTTGGTGCCCTATTATCCTTGGTGCATTCTTATGCATAAAAAACCATAATGCTCGGAACACTTTTCAGTCTTGAGGTTGGTGGTGTCCCATGGTCCAATTTTTGTGCCCGTGGTGCATTTTCGGCCCTTTGTGCAATTTTCGTGCGAAAATAAGACTTTTGGATATTGATGTGTGATCCATGTTGCATTCCTATGCATAAAGAACCATAATGCTCGGAACACTTTTCAGTTTTGGGGTCGGTGGTGCCTCATGGTTGAATTTTGGTGCCGGTGGGGCATTTTCGGCCCATTGTGCAATTTTCATTCAAAAATAAGACTTTTGGGTTTTGGTGCCCCGTGATCCCTGGTGCATTCTTATGCATAAAAAATCATAATCCTCGGAACACTTTTCAATTATGAGGTTCGTGGTGCCCCGTGGTCCAATTTTGGTGCCAGTGGTGCATTTTCGGCCCATTGTGAAATTTTCATTCAAAAATAACACTTTTGGGTTTTGGGGCTCCGTGATCCCTGGTGCATTCATATGCATAAAAAACCATAATGCTCGGAACACTTTTCAATTTTGAGGTCCGTGGTGCCCCTTGGTCCAATTTTGGTGCTGGTAATGAATTTCGGCCATTTGTGCAATTTTTGTGCAAAAATAAGACTTTTGGGTTTTGGTGCCCCATGATTCCTGATGCATTCTTATGCATAAAAAACCATAATGCTCGGAACTCTTTTCAGTTTTGGGGTCCGTCGTGCTCCGTGGTCCAATGTTTGTGCCGGTGGTGCATTTTCTTCTATTTGTGCAATTTTCATGCAAAAATAAGACATTTGGGTTTTGGTGCACCGTGATCCCTGGTGCAATCTTCTGCATAAAAAACCATAATGCTCGAAGCACTTTTAAGTTTTGACGTCCAAGGTGCCACGTGGTCCAATTTTGCTGCTGGTGGTGCATTTCCGGCCATTTATGCAACTTTCGTGCGAAAATAAGACATTTGAGTTTTGGTGCCCCATTATCCTTGCTGCATTCTTATGCATAAAAAACCATAATGCTCGGAACACTTTTCAGTCTTGAGGTTGGTGGTGTCCCATGGTCCAATTTTTGTGCCCGTGGTGCATTTTCGGCCCTTTGTGCAATTTTCGTGCGAAAATAAGACTTTTGGATATTGCTGTGTGATCCATGTTGCATTCCTATGCATAAAGAACCATAATGCTCGGAACATTTTTCAGTTTTGGGGTCGGTGGTGCCTCATGGTTGAATTTTGGTGCCAGTGGGGCATTTTCGGCCCATTGTGCAATTTTCATTCAAAAATAAGACTTTTGGGTTTTGGTGGCCCGTGATCCCTGGTGCATTCTTATGCATAAAAAACCATAATGCTCGGAACACTTTTCAATTTTGAGGTTCGTGGTGCCCCGTGGTCCAATTTTGGTGCCAGAGGTGCATTTTCGGCCCATTGTGAAATTTTCATTCAAAAATAAGACTTTTGGGTTTTGGGGCTCCGTGATCCCTGGTGCATTCATATGCATAAAAAACCATAATGCTCGGAACACTTTTCAGTTTTGAGGTCTGTGGTGCTCTGTGGTCCAATGTTTGTGCCGGTGGTGCATTTTCGTCTATTTGTGCAATTTTCATGCGAAAATAAGACATTTTGGTTTTGGTGCGCCGTGATCCCTGGTGCAACCTTTTGCATAAAAAACCATAATGCTCGAAGCACTTTTAAGTTTTGACGTCCAAGGTGCCTCGTGGTCCAATTTTGCTGCTGGTGGTGCATTTCCGGCCATTTATGCAACTTTCGTGCGAAAATAAGACATTTGAGTTTTGGTGCCCCATTATCCTTGGTGCATTCTTATGCATAAAAAACCATAATGCTCGGAACACTTTTCAGTCTTGAGGTTGGTGGTGTCCCATGGTCCAATTTTTGTGCCCGTGGTGCATTTTCGGCCCTTTGTGCAATTTTCGTGCGAAAATAAGACTTTTGGATATTGATGTGTGATCCATGTTGCATTCCTATGCATAAAGAACCATAATGCTCGGAACACTTTTCAGTTTTGGGGTCGGTGGTGCCTCATGGTTGAATTTTGGTGCCGGTGGTGCATTTTCGGCCCATTGTGCAATTTTCATTTAAAAATAAGACTTTTGGGTTTTGGTGGCTCGTGATCCAATTTTGAGTTTTGAGGTCCAATGTGCCCTGTGGTCCAATTTTGGTGCACGTGATGCATTTTCGGCCCATTGTGCAATTTTCGTTCGAAAATAAGACTTTTGGGTTTTGGTGGCCCGTGATCGCTGGTGCATTCTTATGCATAAAAAACCATAATGCTTGGAACACTTTTCAGTTTTGAGGTCCGTGGTCCAACTTCGGTGCTCGTGGTGCATTTTCGACCCAATGTGCAATTTTTGTGCAAAAATAAGACTTTTGGGTTTTGGCCGAAAATGCACCACTGGAACCAAAACTGGACCATAGGGCACCACGGACCTCAAAGTTGAAAAGTGCTCCAAGCGTTATGGTTTTTTATGGATAAGAATGCACCAGGGATCACGGGGCACCAAAACCCAAAAGTCTTATTTTCGAACGAAAATTGCACAATGGGCCGAAAATGCATCACGTGCACCAAAATTGGACCACAGGGCACATTGGACCTCAAAACTCAGAATTGCTCTAAGCATCAAGGTTTTTTATGCATTAGAATGCACCAGGAATCACGGGGCACCAAAACCCAAAAGTCTTATTTTTTCACGAAAATTGCACAAATGGCCGAAAATGCACCACCGGCACCAAAATTGGACCACGGGGCACCACGGACCTCAAAACTGAAAAGTGCTCCAAGCATTATGGTTTTTTATGCATAAGAGTGCACCAGGGATCACGGGGCTCCAAAACCCAAAAGTCTTATTTTCGTATGAAAATTGCACAATGGGCTGAAAAGTGTACCGCAGGGTGCAGGAAAGCCTTTCTCTTTAGAAACCGTACAAGTAGTGGAGGCACTGCATGTACTGTTGTTTCCTCCATCTCTCCACCCCAAGCTGACATGTAGCAACGATCATATGATTGTGAGAAAATTGTTATTGGCAAAGGCTCAGATCCCACAACGGATATCTTCACCAAGATGCCTATAAATAGAGGAACAAGCTCATGTTTTGAAGAGAGAATTTTTCAAGTTTTAGAAGAGCTGTAACTCTGCCAAGTCGATTGGATGACTTACACTTGTGCGAAAAGAGCAATCTACTTAGCTTTGCTAAGTTATTCTGTGTAATTGAGTTTTTATTGAAATATCCTCTCTGTGAGAGCTGTTTGTTTAACTTGTACTCAAACAGTTTCTGTTTGGAAAGCCAGGAGTGGCTTAGTGACATAGAATACTTGGGTGTTCTTTAATCTCAGGGGGAGATTAAAGGTGTGTCAGAAGTGGCCTAAAGAATACTTGTAGCCAGGAGTGGCAGGGTATATAATACTTGTTTGAAATAAGAACTTGATTAGTGGAACCCTTCAAAGTTTTTGAAGGAGAACTGGACGTAGCTCAGGTTGAGTGAACCGGTATAAACCAAGTGTTTTTACTCTATCGCTTTCAAGCTTACTTGCTATTCTCTTAAGTTATTTCTTCACACTTTGCGCACAAGGTTCTTTATATCCTATTTACGAAAATCTCTTATTTACGCCTGGACGATTAACAAGAAAATGCAGTTTCATTAAACTGTCATTTTAACTATTGGACGATACCTGTGATCTTGTGTTTTACAAGCCCCTTCTGAAACCTAAGATATTTTATCTCCATCTTTGCGAAAAGTTTTTTTTTAATAATATAACTTACACACTATTCAACCCCCCTTCTAGTGTGAATCTCTACATTTCAGTTGGCATCAGAGCTCGGCCTCTCGGGTTGAGTACTTGGCAGTACAGAGGAAACCAGATTCTAAGAAAGATGGAAAACGAGGGACAAGCTGTGAACAGACCACCACTCTTCAAGGGTGTCAAATATGATTATTGGAAGCAAAGAATGATAGCATTCTTTGAATCCTATCATATTGATATGTGGGACGTTGTGGAGATGGGCGACTACATTCCAGTTGATGAGAGTCTCAATGAGATCTCAAAGGCTAGATGGACGGAGGAGCAGATACAAAGATATCATCTCAACTCCAGAGCTAGAAATATCATCATGTGTGCACTATCTGAACAAGAATACAACAAAGTTCATAGTTTCAAAAGCGCAAAACAAATGTGGGACACTCTTGCGTTAACGTTTGAGGGTTCCACCCAGGTAAAACGTAACAAACTTAGCCTTCTTACTCGTCAATATGAATTGTTTAGAATGGAAGGAAACGAGGACATACAAAGTATGTTTGGACGGTTTCAAACCATACTAAATGAACTTAGAGCACATGGTAAAGATTATAATAACTATGAACATATTGACAAAATTATGAGGAGTTTGGCTAGGCAATGGAGAGCACTGGTTACAGCCTTGAGAGCAACCAAAGGACTGGATGACATGTCCTTAGAAGAGCTCGTGGGAATCCTTAAGGTGCATGAGCTGGAACTGCAACAAGATGGTGATGGCAAGAAAAGCAAGTCTCTGGCACTCAGCGTCCAGAAGCCAAAGAAAGCATCATCGTCCAAAGCCATGGAAGTTGAAGCATCATCAGACGAACAATCTAAAGATGATGACTCAGATGAGGATCATGAGCTATCCTTCATATCCAAGAGAATCCACTCTATGTGGAAGAAGAAAGGTGGGTCCAGATGGAGAAACCCGAACAAGAAAGGTCTCAAAGAAAAGAAGGAGAAAAGTCCAATCGTATGCTACGAATGCAAAAAGCCCAGACACTTCAAATCAGAATGCCCAGATCTTGACAAGAGCAAGTACAAGAAGAAGAAAAGCTTCAACAAAAAGAAGGGCAAAAAGGTTCTGATGTCCACATGGGAAGATCTGGACGACGACTCATCATCAGACGATGAAGAGGAAGAGGAAGCACACATATGTCTGATGGCAGACACTACATCAGATTCTTCAGAACCAGAAGAAGAAGATGAGGTAAACTTTAATGATCTAAATTCACTTCAAGAAGCTTATCATGATTTGCTTTCAAACTCTTCTATTCTGTCAAAGGCCTACAAAACCTTGAAAAAATTATCCAAATCACTTTCAAAAGAAAAAGAAGTTTTAGAAAATAGTCTCAAACAACTTGAAAGTGAAAATAAATATTTACAGAAAAAGTTAACAGAGCTCTCAGAAAGGGATGATAGCTGGCGTGGGTAAGATTGGTATACCACCCTATCCCTATATTGATAATGTTCTTTATGTTAAAGGTCTCAAGCACAATCTACTTAGCATAAGTCAATTATGTGATAGTGGATATGATGTTGCCTTTAACAAAGGTGAATGTATAGTCAAGAACTCTAATGGATCCCTTCTCTTTACTGCAAAGAGGCAAGGTAATCTCTACAAGATTAAACTTGGGAAACTATCAAGTCAAAATGTTTCATGCTTAGTTTCAGTTAAAGAAAATCATTGGCTATGGCATAAAAGACTTGGGCATGCCAGCTTGAGATTAATCTCAAAGCTTAATAGGCATAACCTCGTGAGAGGATTACCAAGTATGTCATATAAAGATGATCTTCTTTGTGAAGCCTGTCAGAAAGGGAAACAAGTAAAACATTTTTTTCAAAGTAAAAATATTGTTTCCACTTCTAGACCTCTTGAGCTGTTACATATTGACCTGTTTGGACCCACAAGAACAGCCTCTGTAGGTGGTAAGAGGTACGGATTAGTTGTAGTGGACGACTATACTAGATGGACATGGGTCATGTTCCTATCTCACAAAGATGAGTCTTTTAAGGCCTTCTATAACTTCTGCAAAAGAATTCAAAATGAAAAAGGAGTATGCATTATTTCGATCCGAAGTGATCATGGGGGAGAATTCAAAAACAAAAGTTTTCAAAGGTTCTGTGAAGAAAATGGTATCCTTCACAACTTCTCAACACCCAGAACACCACAACAGAATGGTGTTGTTGAGAGGAAGAACATATCACTCCAAGAGATGGCCAGAACCATGTTGAATGATAATTCAACCTAAAACACTTTTGGACTGAAGCAGTGAATACTGCCTGTTATTTACAGAACAGAATCTATATCAGGCCAATCTTTAAAAAGACTCCATATGAATTGTGGAAAGGGAGAAGACCCAACATATCCTACTTCCATCCATTTGGATGTCAATGCTTCATTCTGAACACTAAGGATAACTTGGGAAAATTTGATTCTAAGTGTGATGAATGAATATTGCTTGGATATTCTGAAACTTCAAAGGCATATAGAGTTTATAATTCTAGAACCTTAGTTGTTGAAGAAGCTATCCATGTGAAGTTCAATGACACTAAGCCTGATAAGAAATTATCAGAGCTAGATGAATCATTTGCAGAACTCAGGCTGGACGATGCAAGGAAATCATCAGACACGTCCAACAGTGATGTCACAGTTGAAGAGTCCAATGTTCCCCTGGACGGTCCAACAGAAGAACAAAGGGAACCAACTGGACGCAACTGGCAAATGAAGAAGCATCATCTAGAAGACCAAATCATTGGTGATCCAAAGGATAGAGTCAGAACCAGATCTTCACTTCAACAACAAGGTCACACAACACTCATATCAGAAATAGAACCTAAGACTGTGGACGATGCTCTGGAAGATGAAAGCTGGGTCAAAGCAATGCAAGATGAACTTGACCAATTTCAAAAGAACGATGTCTAGAAACTTGTAGAACTCCCTAATAACAAAGAAGTCGTAGGAGCTAAATGGGTGTTCAGAAACAAATTGGAGGAAACAGGTAATGTTGTGAGAAACAAAGCCAGGCTGGTAGCCAAAGGTTACTCACAACAAGAAGGTATAGACTATATTAAAACTTATGCACCTGTTGCATGTCTAGAGGCAATTCGCATTTTACTATCATTTGCAACTCATAGTAATATGAAGCTATATCAAATGGACGTAAAAAGTGCATTCCTCAATGGACTGATAAAAGAAGAAGTCTATGTGGAGCAAACCCTAAGGTTTGAGAGTGATACTTTTCCTAATTATGTTTTCAAACTTAACAAAGCATTATATGGACTAAAACAAGCACCGAGAGCTTGGTATGAAAAACTAAGCTCATTTCTTTTAGAAAATGGTTTCTCAAGAGGAAAAGTAGACACTACACTATTTCGCAAAGATTATTCTTCTAATTTCATTATTGCTCAAGTATATGTTGATGATATCATATTTGGTGCAACTAACGAATCTCTTTGTGAAGAATTTTCTAAGTTAATGCAAACAGAATTCGAGATGAGCATGATGGGAGAACTAAAATTCTTCCTTGGATTGCAAATCAAGCAAACTGATAAAGGCATATACATACATCAGACCAAGTATGTTAAGGAGCTTCTCAAGAAGTTCAAAATGGATGATGCAAAGCCAATGAAAACTCCTATGCACCCAACAACAGTACTTGGACTGGACGATGGTTCAAAGACGGTGGACAACACCCTATACAGAGGAATGATAGGATCACTCCTATACCTCACAGTGTCCAGGCCTGACATCATGTTCAGCGTATGCTTATGTCGCAGATTCCAATCTGACCCAAGGGAAGTTCACTTAACTGCTGTTAAAAGAATCTTTCGATATCTTGTTGGAACAACTAATCTTGGTCTACATTTCAAAAGGCAGAAGGATTTCAGATTAGTTGGATACTGTGATGCTAACTATTCTGGAGACAGAATTGAAAGAAAAAGCACTAGTGGAGGATGTCACTTCATTGGAGGAAACTTAGTCTCCTGGATATGCAAGAAGCAAGGAACAATTGCACTATCCATCGCTGAAGCCGAGTATATTTCAGCTGCAAAGTGCTGCTCTCAAATCCTATGGATCAAGCATCAACTTGAGGACTACAGCATACATGAGAGTAACATTCCTATCTTCTGTGATAGCAAAGCTGCAATTGATCTTTCTAAAAACCCAATATTTCATTCAAGGGCAAAACATATAGAAATTAAACATCACTTTATAAGAGATCATGTTCAGAAGGGTACTGTGGAATTACATTTTGTAACCACAGATAATCAGCTAGCTGATATATTTACAAAACCCCTTACTGAAGACAAGCTAGTCCTTCTGAGGAATAGACTTGGCATGAGTCTTGTAAAAGAATGATTAAAATCCATATGTAGCGTCCAACGTGACAAACAGAGTCCAATGGACATGTCGTCCAAAGGTAACTTTGACATGCACGTGCGCTGCATATGCTACACTTAAGTCCAATGACTGGACGATATTTTTTTTCTATTTAACATTGTTTTAATAGCCAAAACAATTGGTCTGGCGATATAAATACTCGAAAATTGGTCACTGTTGCTTGGAGTAAAGTTTGCAAGCCTTTGGTGGAAGGAGGCCTTGGATTGAAATCCATTGTCAAGTTGAATGAGGCAAGTATGTTAAAACTTATGTGGGATTTTGTTCATTCAGATTCAAACTGGGCGGTTTTCATGAGAGCTAGATTTTTAAAACACGGCAAACCTTTATTGAGCTTTAAGTCATCCTCTGTTTGGACTTCTATGAAAAGTATGTGGAATATGATTTTGGAAAATACTGGCTGGGTTGTAAACAGAGGTGATCGTGTCAACTTTTGGCTAGATATTTGGTGCCTTGACTCTTCTTTGTCTGATGTTTTAAATATTCCAGCGATGCAGAGAAGATTTTTAAAGTCTTCAGTCAGCTGCTTTGTGCTAAATCATCATTGGCATGTGCCTGCATCTTTGCTGCAACGTCTCCCACAGCTGCGTGCAGCGATCTCTATTATTCCAGCTCCTTTGCATGATAGTCAGGAAATTGATCAACCTGTCTGGCGTTCTTCTTCGGATGGGCTGCTATCCTTTAAAGCTGCTTTTAATCATTTTTCCACTCCAGGACAAAGTCTCCATTGGTCAAAGTTGTTATGGATTAACTCTGTTCCGCCTTCTAGAAGTTTTATTTTATGGCGCATTGCTCATGGCAAGATGCCTACTGATGATAGGCTTCGATCTCGGGGTTGTGTAGTTGTTTCAATGTGTGCATTATGTGGTAAAGAGTATGAAACAACTGATCATCTTTTTCTGACATGCAGTTTTGCTAGTGATTTATGGAAGTGGATGCAGTCATTTCTTCCATTCACATTTGATTTTTCTTCTTGTATTGCTGTTCTGTTATCTGTGGATAAGCCGTGCAGTACCCAAGTGAAGGAAGTTCTGATTTCTGTAGTTGTACATGTTTTTTGGGTTATATGGTGGTGCCGGAACAGCTTAAGGTTCAGAGATGTTCGTATTCCTCTGCGGCAAGCTTCGACTATGGTGATTTCAGCTGTCTCTCTCTGGTTTTCTTTCTAAGGGCCATGCATCAAATTCTATTTCAGAATTTTCCTTTCTTCAGAAGTTCTTAGTCTCGACTAAGCCTCCAAAACCTGTTCAGATTAAGCAAGTGATTTGGTTCCCCCCTGCTTGTGGATATATCAAATGTAACACTGGTGGTGCATCTAGAGGATCTCCCGGGCATGCTGCGGGAGGTGGTATTTTTCGAGATAGTTATGGGGTTTTTCGTGGCTGTTTTGCAGCTTATATTGGCATTAAATCAGCTCTGCATGCAGAGATTTTTGCTGCTATTTTAGCTATTGAATATGCTCATTCTGTTGGTTGGGATAAGCTGTGGTTGGAGTGTGACTCCAAGCTGGTGCTAGCTGCGATTGATAAGGTTGATATTGTTCCTTGGGACCTCAGAAGCCGTTGGATTCGTTGTCTCAAATTATGCTCTCAAATGCATTTCTTGTATTCTCATATTTATAGAGAAGGTAACCAATGTGCAGACAGACTAGCCAATTATGGGGTAGATCATAGGGTTGATATAACCTGGTGGGATTATATTCCCTTGTTTATTAGGGATAGTTTTGCTCGCAATCATTGTGGATTGCCTTTTTTTCGCTTTTGCTGATTGTTCTCATGGGTTTTGGCCTAGTCCCCCCATGCTTTATGTTGGTTTTTTTTTCTTTCTTTTAATAAAATGTGGTTTGCTGCCGATGATTAGTTGGCGTGGGGGTGCCAACGTTGTTGGGATGTCCTCGTCCAACTGTGAGGTCTGCTTTCTACAAATTTTTAAAAAAAAATAGCCAAAAGGTTTCATTTTGTGTAATTGCGAATTAATGCCCTATGCTGAGTCACCTAGTTGTTAGTAACCGTACACAGTTACCCATATCCTCAGCATGTCTCTTCATGGCGGGTCTTATGGCATAACCTCCATTTCAAATATTCACAAAAGCCCAAAATCGTTTCGTGTTCTCCAAATAGAGCCTATACTTAAACTGACAAATTCACTCAGAAAATTACTTTACCAAATTTCCCTTCTCCGAAATTATCTTCTACCTCCAGCATTCTCCTTCTCTCTCTCAAAAAACCTAAACACTATCTGCAAAACCTAAAAAGAAAACCTTTATCATCATGACGAACTCTGCTAACTCAAGCAACTCCGAACTTGATGTTCATACCTACCCTGAAACCACTATAGTGTCTCAAGGTGCTGCCACTGTTCACGTTGAGCACTTCTTTGACATTGGAAAACTAGAAAAGTTGGGTCTGAATCTCGATGAAAGTCTTCTAAAATGCGGAATCATAGAATACTTCAACGAAAACCAAAAGATATTTCCAGAATTGATCAGAATGTTCTGGAGGAACACAAGATTCCAGAACTCAAAGGAACTCGTGCCCACTATGCTTGGATGAGAAGTGATTTTGTCTACTGAATCTATAGCCAAAGTCACCGGCTATATCAGGGAACAAAATCAGTACAAGTCAAAGTGGGCGAAGCAATATGGAAACTACGTTGGAAAGGTACTGTGCAAGAACAAGTCTACCGATTCATCCAAGATTGAGTACAAGAATCTATGTGAAGAAGCAAAGATATGGCAGCAAGTGTGCAACAAGAGCATTTTGCACAAAGTTGGGTCTAAGGACTCAGTCACAGACTTACACAAGTTCGTGATATTTCATCTAATGGAAGGTATCCCATTCAACCTACCTCACACCATTTACATCAATATTATGCGAATGATGAAAACTATTGGTGGAAATGATGTCATCTTCTATGTCGCACTACTAAATAAGATCCTCTGGGATCAGAAAGTATACCAATGTTTCTTTGATGAGTTGGACGAAGATGATCATGAAAACATTGTGAAGAAAGGAGAAATAGTTGCAACACAACAGAATTTTGGTGAATCAAACATCAAGCCAATAAAAATAAAGCTCACAGCAAAGGTCCTAAGGGATTTGGACGAGGACAGTATAAATAAGAAACGTCATGAACAAAGCAGACTCATTTCAAATGATGATGAAGAAGAAATTGATCTTCTTTGTCTTGGAAGAAAGATCAAACGATTGATGAAGGAACAAGGAAGCGGGAAAGTAACAAGACACATGTCGCAATAGCATGAAGATACAGAAAAAGAAAGAAGGACCAAGAAAAGACATGTTGATCCTGCTCCGTCCAGTCCACTTGCTGAGAAGTGTCCAAGGACTACTCCGTCCAAACCAAAACAGGATGAGCTGCATGCAAAGACTGCTCCAGTGAAGCTTGTCTTAGAATCTAGAGTTCGCAAACTGAAAATGCTTGACAACTCCGATGACGAGGATCAAATGCCCATTTGCCAGATTAAAAGAAAAGCTCAAGAGATGGAGCCTGCACAGCAGAAGAAACAAAAGGTATCTGATGCACCCAAAACTGGTGCCACAGTCTTTCCTACTAAAGTACCTAGACGAGTAAAAACTCAGGCAGCAAGGCCAAGGAAAGTTCCAATTAAACTCCCCACCTCTCAAGACATTGGGAGCGAATCTACAAGTGCTCCACAACCTGCTCCAACAGTTGCTTCAACAGTCACATCAGCACAGCGTCCAACTCTCAAATTAAACTTATCAAGATTTGTGCGTCCAAGGGATGCTTGGAGAGATGCATGGCCTTAATGGACGATTCCACCAAAGGGGAAGACAAAAGTAGAAGAAGACAAGGAAGGTTTCCTATTGCATTCCTTACAAGGAATGAACAGAACTATTGTAAGAAAAGTGATGTTATTTAGAGAGCTCGACAGGAACCACTGGAGAGGAGTCTGACTTCAGTATCTGCACCTGAATGGACGAGGTATGACTATCTTCATCCTCAATCTACTAAATTTGCTTTATTACCAGAAGGAACCATTATCATCAATCCTCCACCAACTTGGATGAGAGAATCTTATCCAAACCTGGTTCGGATGGAACGACCTTATACATGTCCAACTGGTACTCAACAAAGGGTGCGTCCAGCTGAAGATGTACCTCCTAAGCCAGAGGTTGAAATTGCATCAAATATTTCTAAAACTGTGGCTGAACAAAAGGGCAAGACTCAAAGGAAGAGGAAGCCAGCAACAAAGAAGTCATCTCCCAGCAATCTTGATGAATTGGATGTTGAACTGGAATTAGCCATTAAATAAAGTCTGGACCCATCCAAGGCAAACCAGCGTCCAGAGGTGCAATGGGTCAAAGATGTTCACATCTGGACTCCCATCACAAAATTTCTTCCACTACCACCAAGAACTCCAGTGCTCAACTTTCTGCCCAGTGATTATGACGATCTTGGCAAACTGCTCCAGCAAATGTACATTCAAGACCAGGCTGTTGCTTATCCACCCAACCTCTGCATCAGACGTTCCACGGATATCAAGTTTGTACTTGATAAGGTATGTCCTAGACTACCTCTATATGATGCTGGAAAGAAGAAAGGGTTTAAGTACTATGGCACAGAGATGCCTAGTAGAGATGAAAAGGTTCAACTCTCATCTTCCTCACATACCTGGAATCACCTTTTTGATAAGACTGGAAAGCTAACAAGGCCCTTAGGCACTTTTGACACCATGATCTTCTGGCGTCAAATTATGTGGGCAGACACTCAGGAAGCCTCAACCTCTGGATGCTCCAAGGATTCCTTCTTTCATCCTCCAGAAGGACTTGAAGTCCTGCGTCTAGTCAAGACATGTCATTTCTCTGATACCTTTGCGTGCTTTCTGACTAATAATGATGATTTTCTAGAAGTTTTAAGGACACTGCCAATCATCAGAAGCAACAAAGTATATGACCTTAGAAGTCTTGACCGCTCTAAATTTGTACACGAAGTTCAAAGGCTTCATGATCTTCAAAAGGCTGAAGAAGAAAGAGCTTTACAAGAGCAAGCTGAAAGAGAAAGAGCTGAACAAGCTCACTTGGAACATGAACGAGCAGTACAAGCTGAGCAAGCTCACCTGGTGGAAATTGAAAATGAGCAAGCTGGAATTGTTACTAAAGAAAAAGCTGAGCCGATTGCCAAACCAACAATCACACAAGCAGAATTGGATGAAGCCTCTGCACAAATGGCCGAAAATGCACCACCAGCACCAACATTGGACCACCGTGCACCAGGGACCTCAAAACTGAAAAGAGTTCCGAGCATTATGGTTTTTTATGCATAAGAATGCACCAAGGATCACGGAGTACCAAAACCCAAAAGTCTTATTTTCGCACGAAAATTGCATAATGGGCCGAAAATGCCCCACGGGCACCAAAATTGGACCACGGTGCTCCTCGGACCTCAAAACTGAAAAGTGCTCCGAGCATTACGGTTTTTTATGCATAAAAATTTACCTAGGATCACAGGGCACCAAAACCCAAAAGTCTTATTATCGGATGAAAATTGCACAATGGGCCGAAAATACACCACGGGCACCAAAATTGGACAACGGGGCCCCTCGGACCTCAAAACTTAAAAGTGTTCCGAGCATTATGGTTTTTTATGCATAACAATTTATTAGGGATCAAGACGTACCAAAACCCAAAAGTCTTATTTTCGCATGAAAATTGCCCTAATTGTTGAAAATGCACCACCGGCACCAACATTGGACCATGGGGCACCACGGACCTCAAATTTGAAAAGAGTTCTGAGCATTATCATTTTTTATGCATAAGAAAGCACCAGGGATCACGGGGCACCAAAAGTCAAAAGTCTTATTTTCGCATGAAAATTGCACAATGGGCTGAAAATGCACCACGGGCACCAAAATTGGACCACGGGGCACCTCTGACCTCCAAATTGAAAACTGCTCCGAGTATTATGGCTTTTTATGCATAAGAACGCAGCAGGGATTACAGGGCACCAAAATCGAAAAGTCTTATTTTCACACGAAAATTGCACAATGGGCTGAAAATGCACCACGGGCATCAAAATTCGACCACGGGACACCTCAGACCTCAAAACTTAAAAGTGGTCCGATCATTACGGTTTTTTATGCATAAGAATGCACCAGACATTACGGGGCACCAAAACCCAAAAGTCTTATTTTCGCACGAAAATTGCACAATGGGCCGAAATGCACCACGGGCACCAAAATTGGACCACCGGACACCTCGGACCTCAAAACTGAAAAGTTCTCTGAGCATTATGGTTTTTTATGCGTAAGAATGTACCAGGGATCACGGGGCAACAAAACCCAAAAGCCTTATTTTCGCATGAAAATTGCACAAATAGCCGAAAATGCACCACCAGCACCAACATTGGACCACGGGCACCACGGACCTCAAAACTAAAAAGCGTTCCGACTATTATGCTTTTTTGTGCATAATAATGCACCAGGGATCACGGGGAACCAAAATCCAAAAGTCTTATTTTCGCATGAAAATTGCACAATGGGCTGAAAATGCACCACGGGCACCAAAATTGGACCACGGGGCACCTCGGACCTCCAAATTGAAAACTGCTCTGAGTATTATGGCTTTTTATGCATAAGAACGCAGCAGGAATTACAGGGCACCAAAATTGAAAAGTCTTATTTTCGCACGAAAATTGCACAATGGGCTGAAAATGCACCACAGGCATCAAAATTGGACCACAGGACACCTCGGACCTCAAAACTTAAAAGTGGTCCGATCATTATGGTTTTTTATGCATAAGAATGCACCAGGCATCACGGATCACCAAAACCCAAAAATCTTATTTTCGCACGAAAATTGCACAATAGGTCGAAAATGCACTACGGGCACCAAAATTGGACCACGGGGCACCTCGGACCTGAAAATTGAAAAGTGCTCTGAGCATTATGGTTTTTTATGCATAAGAATGTAACAGGGATCACGGGGCAAGAAAACCCAAAAGTCTTATTTTTGCATGAAAATTGCACAATTAGCCGAAAATGCACCGCCGGCACCAACATTGGACCACGGGGAACGTCGAACCTAAAATCTTAAAAGTTCTCCGACCATTATGGTATTTTATGCATAAGAATGCACCAGCGATTACAGGGCACCAAAACCCAATAGTCTTATTTTCGCACGAAAATTGCTCAAATGGTCGAAAATGCACTACCGGCCCCAAAATTGGACCACGGGGCACCACGGACCTCAAAACTGAAAAGTGTTGCCAACATTAAGGTTTTTTATGCAAAAGAATGCACCAGCGATCACGAGCACCAAATCCCAAAAGTCTTATTTTCTCACGAAAATTATACAATGGGCCAAAATGCACAACGGGCACCAAAATTGGATCCCGGGGCACGTCGGACCTAAAATCTTAAACGTTCTCTGAGTTTTATGGTTTTTTATGCATAATAATTCACCAGGGATCACAGAGCACCAAAATTCAAAAGTCTTACTTTCGCATGAAAATTTCACAAATGGCCGAAAATGCACCACCAGCACCAAAATTGGACCACGAGGCACAACGGACCTCAAAATTGAAAAGTATCTTGAGTATTATGGTTTCTTATGCATAAGAATGCGCCAGGGATCATGGGGCACCAAAACCCGAAAGTCTTATTTTCGCACGAAAATTGAACAATGGGCAGAAAATGCACCACCGGCAAAAAAATCTGACCACGGGGCACCACGGACCTCAAAACTGAAAAGTGCTCCAAGAATTATGGTTTTTTATGCATAAGATTGCACCAGGGATCACGGGACACCAAAACCCAAAAGTCTTATTTTCGCTCGAAAATTGCACAATGGGCCGAAAATGTACCACGGGCACCAAAATTGGACCACGGGGCACCTCGGACCTCAAAACTGAAAAGTGCTTCGAGCATTATGGTTTTTTATGGATAAGAATGCACCAGGGATCACGGGGTACCAAAATTGAAAAGTCTTATTTTCGCATGAAAATTGCACAATGGGCCGAAAATGCACCACCAGCACCAAAATTGGACCACGGGGCACGTCGGACCTCAAAACTCAAAAGTTCTCTGAGCATTGTGGTTTTTTATGCATAAGAATGCACCAGGGATCACGGGGTACCAAAACCCAAAAGTCTTATTTTGGCACGAAATTGCACAAATGGCCGAAATTGCACCACCGGCACCAAAATTGGACCACGGGGCACCACGGACCTCAAAACTGAAAAGTGTTCCGAGCATTATGGTTTTTTATGCATAAGAATGCACCAAGGATCACGGGGCACCAAAACCCCCAAAGTCTTAATTTTGCACGAAAATTACAAAATGGGCCGAAAATGCAACACTGGCACCAAAATTGGACCACGGGGCACCACAGATCTCAAAAATGAAAAGCGCTCCAAGTAGTATTGTTTTTTATGCATAAGAGTGCACTAGGGATAATGGGTCACCAAAACCCAAAAGTCTTATTTTCGCACAGAAATTGCACCGTGTGTCGAAAATGTACCACAGGCTGTTATATTTGACCACTGGATACCATGGACCTCAAAACTAAAAAGTGCTCCAAGCTTTATGGTTTTTTATGTATAAGAATGCCCCAGGGATCACGAGGCACCAAAACCCAAAATTCTTATTTTGGCACGAAAATTGCACAATAGGCCGAAAGTGCACCACGAGCACCAAAATTGGACCACACGACACCACGGACCACAAAACTGAAAAGTACTCCTAGCATTATGATTTTTTATGCATAAGAATGCACCAAGGATCACGGGGTACCAAAAACCAAAAGTCTTATTTTCGCACGAAAATAGCACAAATGGTCGAAAATGCACCACCGACACCAAAATTGGATCACGGGGCACCACGAACCTCAAAAATGAAAAGTGTTCCTAGCATTATGGTTTTTTCTGCATAAGAATGCACTAGGGATCATGAGGCACCAAAACCCAAAAGTCTTATTTTCGCACGAAAATTGCACAAATGGCCGAAAATGCATTACCGGCACCAAAATTGGACCACGGGGCACCACAAACCTCAAAACTGAAAAGTGTTCCGAGCATTATGGTTTTTTCTGCATAAGAATGCACCAGGAAGCACGAGGCACCAAAACCCAAAAGTCTTATTTTCGCACAAAAATTGTACAATTGGCCGAAAAGGCACCACAGGCATTAAAATTGGACCACAAAGCTCCTCGGACCTCAAAACTTAAAAGTTATCTAAGCATTATGGTTTTTTATGCATTAGAATGCACCAGGAATCACGGGACACCAAAACCCAAAAGTCTTATTTTCGGATGAAAATTGCACAATGGGCCGAAAATGCACCACCGGCACCAAAATTGGACCACGGGGCACCTCAGACCTCAATACTTAAAAGTGCTCCAAGCATTATGGTTTTTTATGCATAAGAATGCAACAGGGTTCACAGGGCACCAAAACCCAAAAGCCTTATTTTCAGATGAAAATTGCACAATGGGCCGAAAATGCACCACCGGCACCAAAATTGGACCACGGGGAACCATGAACCTGAATACTTAAAAGTGCTCCAAGCATTATGTTTTTTATGCATAAGAATGCACCAGGGATCACGGGGCACCCAAACCCAAGAGTCTTATTTCGCACGAAAATTGCACAATTGGCCGAAAATGCACCACGGGCACCAAAATTGGACCACGGGGCACCTCGAACCTCAAAACAGAAAAGTGCTCCGAGCATTAGGGTTTTTTTTATGCATAAGAATGCACCAGGGATCACGGGGCATTAAAGCCCAAAAGTCTTATTTTCTCTAAAAAATTACAGAAATCGCCGAAAACGCACCCCCGGCACCAAAATTGGACCACGGGGCACCACGAACCTCAAGACTGAAAAGTGTTTCGAGCATTATGGTTTTTTATGCATAACAATGCACCAGAGATCACGGGGCACCAAAATCCAAAAGTCTTAATTTTTAACGAAAATTGTATAACGAGCCGAAAATGCACCACTGGCACCAAAATGGGACCACGGGGCACCTCGAACCTCAAAACTTAAAAGTGCTCTGAGCATTATGGTTTTTTATGCATAAAGAATGCACCAGGGATATGGGGTACCAAAACCCAAAAGTCATATTTTCGCACGAAAATTGTACAATGGGACGAAAATGCATCACGGGCACCAAAATTGGACCACGGGGCACCTCGGACATCTAAACTGAAAAGTGCTCTGAGAATTAGGGTTTTTTAAGCATAAGAATGCACCAGGGATCACGGGGCACCATAGCCCAAAAGTCCTATTTTCGCAAAAAAATTGCACAAATCGCCGAAAATGCACCCTCGGCACCAAAATTGGACCACGGGGCACCACAAACCTCAAGACTGAAAGGTGTTCCGCGCATTATGGTTTTTTATGCATAAGAATACACCAGCGATCACGAGCCACCAAAACCCAAAAGTCTTAATTTTGCACGAAAATTGCATAGCGGGCCGAAAATGCACCACGGGCACCAAAATTGGACCACGGGGCACCTTGGACCTCAAAACTTAAAAGTGCTTTGAGCATTATGGTTTTTTATGCATAAGAATGCACCAGGGATCACGGGGCACCAAAATCGAAAAGTCTTATTTTCGGGCGAAAATTTCACAAATGGCCGAAAATGCACCACCGGCACCAAAATTGGACCACGGGGCACCACTAACCTCAAAACTGAAAAGTGTTCCAAGCATTATGGTTTTTTCGCATAAGAACGCATCAAGGATCACGGGGCACCAAAACCCAAAAGTCTTATTTTCGTACGAAAATTGCACAATGGGCCGGAAATGCACCATGGGCACGAATATTGGATCACGGGCACCTCGGACCTCGAAACTTAAAAGTGCTCCGAGCATTATGTTTTTTTACGCATAAAAATGCACTAGGGATAATGGGTAACCAAAACCCAAAAGTCTTATTTTCGCACAAAAATTGCACCATGTGTCGAAAATGTACCACGGGCTGTTATATTTGACCACTGGATACCACGGACCTCAAAACTAAAAAGTGCTCCAAGCTTTATGGTTTTTTATGTATAAGAATGCCCCAGGGATCACGGGGCACCATAACCCAAAATTCTTATTTTGGCACGAAAATTGCACAATAGGCCGAAAGTGCACCACGAGCACCAAAATTGGACCATAGGGCACCACGGACCACAAAACTGAAAAGTACTCCTAGCATTATGATTTTTTATGCATACGAATGCACCAAGGATCACGGGGCACCAAAAACCAAAAGTCTTATTTTCGCACGAAAATAGCACAAATGGTCGAAAATGCACCACCGACACCAAAATTGGACCACGGGGCACCACGAACCTCAAAAATCAAAAGTGTTCTGAGCATTATGGTTTTTTCTGCATAAGAATGCACTAGGGATCATGAGGCACCAAAACCCAAAAGTCTTATTTTCGCACGAAAATTGCACAAATGGCCGAAAATGCATTACCGGCACCAAAATAGGATCACGGGGTACCACAAACCTCAAAACTGAAAAGTGTTTCGAGCATTATGGTTTTTTCTGCATAAGAATGCACCAGCAAGCACAGGGCACCAAAACCCAAAAGTCTTATTTTCGCACAAAAATTGCACAATTGGCCAAAAATGCACCACAGGCATTAAAATTGGACCACAAAGCTCCTCGGACCTCAAAACTTAAAAGTTCTCTAAGCATTATGGTTTTTTATGCATTAGAATGCACCAGGAATCACGGGACACCAAAACCCAAAAGTCTTATTTTCAGATGAAAATTGCACAATGGGCCGAAAATGCACCACCGGCACCAAAATTGGACCACGGGGCACCTCGGACCTCAATACTTAAAAGTGCTCCAACCATTATGGTTTTTTATGCATAAGAATGCACCAGGGATCACAGGGCACCAAAACCCAAAAGTCTTATTTTCATATGAAAATTGCACAATGGGCCGAAAATGCACCACCAGCACCAAAATTGGACCACGGGGAACCACGAACCTGAAAACTGAAAAGTGTTCCAAGGTTTTTTCTGCATAAGAATGCACCAGGGATCATGGGGCACGAAAACCCAAAACTCTTATTTTCGTACAAAAATTGAAAAAATCGCCCAAAATGCATTACCGGCACCAAAATTGGAGCACTGGGCACCACGGGACCTCAAAACTTAAAAGTGCTCTGAGCATTATGATTTTTTATGCATAAGAATGCAACACGGATCACGGGGCACCAAAATTGAAAAGTCTTATTTTCGCACAAAAATTTCACAAATGGCCGAAAATGCACAACCAGCACCAAAATTGGACCACGGGGGACCACGAACCTCAAAACTGAAAAGTGTTCCGAGTATTATGGTTTTTTATGCATAGGAATGCACCAGGGATCACGGGGCACCAAAACCCAAAAGTATTATTTTCGAACGAAGATTGCACAATGGGTCGAAAATGCACCACAAGCACCAAAATTGGACAACGGGGCACCACGAACCTCAAAACTGAAAAGTGTTCCGAGTATTATGGTTTTTTATGCAAAGGAATGCACCAGGGATCACGGGGCACCAAAACCCAAAAGTATTATTTTCGAACGAAGATTGCACAATGGGTCGAAAATGCACCACGAGCACAAAAATTGGACCACGGGGCACCACGAACCTCAAAACTGAAAAGTGTTCCGAGTATTATGGTTTTTTATGCAAAGGAATGCACCAGGGATCACGGGGCACCAAAACCCAAAAGTATTATTTTCGAACGAAGATTGCACAATGGGCCGAAAATGCATCACGGGCTCAAAAATTGGACCATAGGGCACCTCGGACCTCAAAACATAAAAGTGCTCTGAGCAATAAGGTTTTTATGCATAAGAATGCACCAGGGATCACGGGGCACCAAAGCCCAAAAGTCTTATTTTCGCATGAAAATTGTACAATTGGCCGAAAATATACCACCGGCACCAAAATTGGACCACGGGGCACCTCGGACCTCAAAACTTAAAAGTGCTCCAAGCATTATGGTAGTTTTGATGCACAAGAATGCACCAAGGATCACGGGGCACCAAAACCCAAAAGTCTTATTTCGCACGAAAATTGCACAAAGGGCACCAAAATTGGACCACGGGGCACCTCGTACGTCAAAACTGAAAAGTGCTATGAGCATTATGGTTTTTATGAATAAGAATGCACCAGGGTTCCCAGGGCACGAAAACCCGAAAGTCTTATTTTCGCACGAAAATTTCACAAATGCCTGAAAATGAACCATCGGCACCAAAATTAGACCACGGGGCACCACGGACATCAAAACTGAAAAGTGCTCTAAGCATTATGGTTTTTTATGCATAAGAATGCACCAAGGATCACAGGGCACTAAAACCCAAAAGTCTTATTTTCGCATGAATATTGCACAATGTGCCGAAAATGCACCACGGGCACCAAAATTGGACCACGGGGTACCTCGGACCTCAAAACTGAAAAGTGCTATGAGCATTATGGTTTTTTATGCATAAGAATGCACCAGGGATCACGGGGCACCAAATCCCAAAACTCTTATTTTTGCATGAAAATTGCACAAAGGGCCGAAAATGCACCACTGGCACCAAAATTGGACCACGAGGCACCACGGACCTCAAAACTTAAAAGTGTTTCAAGCATTATGGTTTTTTATGCAAAGAATACACCAGAGATCATGAGGCAACCAAACCCAAAAGTCTTATTTTCGTATGAAAATTGCACAACGGGTCGAAAATGCACCAAGGGCACCAAAATTGGACCACGGGTCACCTCGGACCTCAAAACTTAAAAGTGCTCCGATCATTATGGTTTTTTATGCATAAGAATGCACCAGGGATATGGGGTACCAAAACCCAAAAGTCTTATTTTCGCACGAAAATTTTACAATGGGACGAAAATGCATCACGGGCACCAAAATTGGACCACGGGGCACCTCGGACTTCAAAACATAAAAGTGCTCCAAGCATTATGGTAGTTTTTATGCATAAGAATGCACCAAGGATCCCGGGGCACCAAAACCCAAAAGTCTTATTTTCTCACGAAAATTGCACAAAGGGCCGAAAATGCACCACGGGCACCAAAATTGGAGCACGGGGCAAATCGAACGTCAAAACAGAAAAGTTCTATGAGCATTATGGTTTTTTATGCATAGGAATGCACCAGGATCACGGGGCACCAAAACCCAAAAGTATTATTTTCGAACGAAGATTGCACAATGGGCCGAAAATGCACCACGAGCACCAAAATTGGACCACGGGGCACCACGAACCTCAAAACTGAAAAGTGTTCTGAGTATTATGGTTTTTTATGCATAGGAATGCACCAGTGATCACGGGGCACCAAAACACAAAAGTATTATTTTCGAACGAAGATTACACAATGGGCCGAAAATGCATCACGGGCACCAAAATTGGACCATAGGGCACCTCGGACCTCAAAAGATAAAAGTGCTCTGAGCAATAAGGTTTTTATGCATAAGAATGCACCAAGGATCACGGGGCACCAAATCCCAAAAGTCTTATTTTCGCATGAAAATTGCACAATGGGCCGAAAATATACCACCGGCACCAAAATTAGACCACGGGGCAAATCGAACGTCAAAACAGAAAAGTTCTATGAGCATTATGGTTTTTTACGCATAAGAATGCAGCAGGGTTGACAGAGCACCAAAACCCAAAAGTCTTATTTTCGCACGAAAATTGTACAATGGGCAGAAAATGCATCACGGGCACCAAAATTGGACCACGGGGCACCTCGGACCTCAAAACTTAAAAGAGCTCCAAGCATTATGGTTTTTTAGGCCAAAGAATGCACCAGGGATTTGGGGTACCAAAACTCAAAAGTCTTATTTTCGCACGAAAATTATACAATAGGACGAAAATCCATCACGGGCACCAAAATTGGACCACGGGGCACCTCGGACCTCAAAACTTAAAAGTGTTCCGAGCATTATGGTTTTTTATGCATAACAATGCACCAATGATCACGGGGCACCAAAACCCAAAAGTCTTAATTTTGCACAAAAATTGCATAACGGGCCGAAAATGCACGATGGGCACCAAAATTGGACCACGGGGCACCTCGGACCTCAAAACTTTAAAATTCTTTGAGCATTATGGGTTTTTATGCATAAGAATCACCAGGGATTACAGGGCACTAAAACCCAAAAGTCTTATTTTCGCACGAAAATTGTACAGTGGGCAGAAAATGCATCACGGGCACCAAAATTGGACCGCGGGGCACCTCGGACCTCAAAACTTAAAAGTGCTCCGAGCATTATGGTTTTTTATGCCTAAGAATGCACCAGGGATCACAGGGCACCAAAACCAAAATGTCTTATTTTCGCACGAAAATTGTAAAATGGGTAGAAAATGCATCACGGACACCAAAATTGGACCACGGGGCACCTCGAACCTCAAAACTTAAAAGTTCTCTAAGCATTATTGTTTTTTATGCATAAGAATGCACCACGGATCACTGGACACAAAAATCCAAAAGTCTTATTTTCGCACGAAAACTGCACCATGGGCCGAAAATGCACCACGGGCACCAAAGTTGGGCAACGGGGCACCTCGGACCTTAAAACTTAAAAGTGCTTAGAGCATTACCATTTTTTATGCATAAGAATGCACCAGGAATCATGGGGCACTAAAACCCAAAAGTTTTATTTTTGAACGAAAATTGCAAAATGGGCCAAAAATGCACCACAGGCACCAAAATTGGACCACGGGGCACGTCGGACCTCAAAACTTAAAAGTGCTCCGAGCATTCTGGTTTTTTATGCATAACAATGCTCCAGGGATCACGGGGCACCAAAACCCGAAAGTCTTATTTTCGCACGAAAATTGCACAAATGGATGAAAAGGCATTACCGACACCAAAATTGGACCATGGGGCACCACAGACCTCAAAACTGAAAAGTGTTCTAAGCATTATGGTTTTTTATGCATAAGAATGCACCAAGGATCTCGGGGCACCAAAACCCAAAAGTCTTATTTTTGCACGAAAATTGCACAATGGGCCGAAAATGCACCACGGGCACCAAAATTGGACCACGGGGCACCTCGGACCTAAAAACTTAAAAGTTTTCCAAGCATGATGGTTTTTTATGCATAAGAATGCACTAGGGATCATGGGGTACCAAAACCCAAAAGTCTTATTTTTGCACGAAAATTGAACAAATAGCCGAAAATGCACCACCGGCACCAAAATTGGACCATGAGGCACCACGGACCTGAAAATTGAAAAGTGTTCCGAGCATTATGGTTTTTTATGCATAGGAATGCAACAGGGATGACGGGGCACCAAAACCCAAAAGTCTTATTTTCGCACGAAAATTGCACGATGGGCCGAAATGCACCACGGGCACAAAAATTAGAGCACGGGGCACCTCGGACCTCGAAACTTAAAAGTTCTCTGAGCATTATGGTTTTTTATGCATAAGAATGCACCAAGGATCACGGGGCACCAAAACCCAAAAGCCTTATTTTCGCACGAAAATTTCACAAATGGTTGAAAATGCACCACAGGCACCAAAATTGGACCACGGGGCACAACGGACCTTAAAACTGAAAAGTGCTCCAAGCATAATGGTTTTTTATTTATAAGAATGCACCAGGGATCATGGGGCACCAAAACCCAAAGGCCTTATTTTTGCACAAAGATTGCACAAATGGCTGAGTATGCACCACCGGAACCAAAATTGGACCACGAGGCACCACGGACCTCAAAACTAAAAAGTACTCCAAGAATTATGGTTTTTTATGCATAAGAATGCACTAGGGATCACGGGGCACCAAAACCCAAAAGTCTTATTTTTGCACGAAAATTGAACAAATAGCCGAAAATGCACCACCAGCACCAAAATTGGACCATGAGGCACCACGGACCTGAAAACTGAAAAGTGTTCCGAGCATTATGGTTTTTTATGCTTAGGAATGCAACAGGGATGACGGGGCACCAAAACCCAAAAGTCTTATTTTCGCACGAAAATTGCACGATGGGCCGAAATGCACCACGGGGCACCTCGGACCTCGAAACTTAAAAGTTCTCCGAGCATTATGGTTTTCTATGCATAAGAATGCACCAAGGATCATGGGGCACCAAAACCCAAAAGCTTTATTTTCGCACGAAAATTTCACAAATGGCCGAAAATGCACCACAGGCACCAAAATTGGACCACGGGGCACAACGGACCTCAAAACTGAAAAGTGCTCCAAGCATAATGGTTTTTATGTATAAGAATGCACCAGGGATCACGGGGCACCAAAACCCAAAGGTCTTATTTTCGCACGAAGATTGCAGAAATGGCCGATTATGCACCACCGGCACCATAATTGGACCACGAGGCACCACGTACCTCAAAACTGAAAAGTACTCCAAGCATTATGGTTTTTTATGCATAAGAATGTACTAGGGATCATGGGGAACCAAAACCCAAAAGTCTTATTTTAGCATGAAAATTGCACAATGGGCCGAAAATGCACCACGGGCACCAAGATTGGACCACGGGGCACCTCGAACCTCAAAACTTAAAAGTGCTGCGAGCATTATTATTTTTTATGCATAAGAATGCACCAGGGATCACGGGGCACCAAAATCCATAAGTCTTATTTTCGCACGAAAATTGCACAAATGGCCGAAAATGCACCTCTGGCACCAAAATTGGACCGCGGGGCACCTCGGACCTCAAAACTTAAAAGTGCTCCACACATTATGGTTTTTTTTTTTTTTGCTTAAGAATGCACCAGGGTTCACAGGGCACCGAAACCCAAAAGTCTTATTTTCGCACGAAAATTGCACACAAATGGCCGAAAATGCACCACCGACACCAAAATTGGACCACTAGGCACCACGAACCTCAAATTTGAAAAGTGTTCCGAGCATTATGGTTTTTTATGCATAGGAATGCGATAGGGATCACAAGGCACCAAAACCCAAAAGTCTTCTTTTCGCACGAAAATTGCACGAAGGGCCGAAAATGCACCACGGGGTACTAAAATTGGACCACGAGGCACCTCGGACCTTAAAACTAAAAAGTGTTGTGAGCATTTTGGTTTTTTACGCATAAGAATGCACCAGGGTTCACAGGGCACCAAAACCCAAAAGTCTTATTTTCGCACGAAAATTACACAAATGGCCGAAAATGGACCCCTGGCACCAAAATTGGACCACTGGGCACCACGATTCTCAAGACTGAAAACTGTTTCGAGAATTATGGTTTTTTATGCATAAGAATGCATAAGGATCATGGGGCACCAATACCAAAAAGTCTTATTTTCGCACGAAAATTGCACAATGGACCGCGGGGCACCTCGGACCTCAATACATAAAAGTGCTCCGAGCATTATAGTTTATTATGCATAAGAATGCTACAGGGATCACGTGGCACCAAAACCCAAAAGTCTTGTTTTTGCACGAAAATTGCACAATGGGTCGAAAATGCACCATGGGCACCAAAATTGGACCACGGTGCACCTCAGACCTTAAAACTGAAAAGTGCTCCAAGCATTATGGTTTTTTATGCACAAGAATGCACTAGGGTTCACAGGGCACGAAAACCAAAAAGTCTTATTTTCGCACGAAAATTGCACAAATGGCCGAAAATGCACCCTCGGCACCAAAATTGGACCACGAGGCACCACGAACCTCAAGACTGAAAACTGTTTCGAGCATTAGTGTTTTTGATGCATAAGAATGATCCATGGATGACGGGGCACCAAAACCAAAAAGTCTTATTATCGCACGAAAATTGCAAAATGGGCCGAAAATGCACCACGTGCACCAAAATTGGACCACGGGGCACTTCGGACCTCAAAACTGAAAAGTGCTCCGAGCATTATGGTTTTTTATGCATAAGAATGCACCAGGGTTCACAGGGCACAAAAACCCAAAAGTCTTATTTTCGCACAAAAATTGCATAAATGGCAGAGAATGCACCCCTGGCTGCAAAATTGGACCACCGGGCACCACGAATCTCAAGACTGAAAACTGTTCCGAGCATTATGGTTTTTTATGCATAGGAATGCACCAAGGATCACGGGGCACGAAAACCAAAAAGTCTAATTTTCGCACGAAAATTGCACAATGGGCCGAAAATGCACCACGTGCACCAAAATTGGACCACGGGGCACCTCGGACCTCAAAACTGAAAAGTGCTCTGAGCATTATGGGTTTTTATCCATAAGAACGCACCAGGGTTCACATAGCACCAAAACCCAAAAGTCTTATTTTCGCACGAAAATTGCACAAATGGCCGATAATGCACCCCCGGCACCAAAATTGGGCCACCGGACACCACGAACCTCAAGACTGAAAATTGTTCCAAGGATTATGGTTTTTTATGCATAGGAATGCACCAAGGATCACGGGGCACCAAAACCCAAAAGTCTTATTTTCGCACGAAAATTGAACAAATGGCCGGAAATGCACCACTGACACCAAAATTTGACCACGGGGCACCACGAACCAAAAACTGAAAAGTGCTGCTAGCATTATGGTTTTTTATGCATAAGAATGCACCAAGGATCACGGGGCACCAAAACCCAAAAGTCTTACTTTCGCACGAAAATTGCACAATGGGCCGAAAATGCACCACGGGTACCAAAAGTGGACCACGGTGCACCTCGGACCTCAATACTGAAAAGTGCTCCGACCGTTATGGTTTTTTATGCATAAGATTGCACAAAGGGCACCAAAATTGGACCACGAGGCACCACTGACATCAAAACTGAAAACTAGTCTAAGCATTATGGTTTTTTATGCATAAGAATGCACCAGGGTTCATAGGGCACCAAATCCCAAAAGTCTTATTTTCGCACGAAAGTTGCACAATGGGCCGAAAATGCACCACCGGCACTAAAATTTGACCACAGGGCACCTCGGAGTTCACAACTGAAAAGTGCTTTGAGCATTATTGTTTTTAATGCATAAGAATGCACCAGGGATCACGGGGCACCAAAACCCAAACGACTTATTTTCGCACCAAAATTGCACAAATGGTCGAAAATGCACCCACGAGACCAAAATTGGACCACGGGGCACCACGAACCTCAAGACTGAAAACTGTTCCGAGTATTATGCTTTTTTATGCATTAGAATGCACCAAGGATCATGCGGCACCAAAACCCAAAAGTCTTATTTTCGCACGAAAATTGCTCAAATGGCCGAAAAGGCACCACTGGCCCAAAAATTGGACCACGGGGCACAATGGACATCAAAATTGAATAGTGTTCCAAGCATTATGGTTTTTATGCATAAGAATGCACCAGGGATCAAGGGGCACCAAAACCCAAAAGTCTTATTTCCACACGAAAGTTGCACAATGGGCCGAAAATGCACCACCGGCACCAAAATTTGACCACAGGGCACCTCGGAGCTCACAACTAAAAAGTGCTTTCAGCATGATGGTTTTTTATGCATAAGAATGCACCAGGGATCACGGGGCACCAAAACCCAAACATCTTATTTTCGCACCAAATTTGCACAATTGGTCGAAAATGCACCCACGGCACCAAAATTGGACCACGGGGCACCATGAACCTCAAGATTGAAAACTGTTCCGAGCATTCTGGATTTTTATGCATAAGAATGCACCAGGGTTCACAGGGCACCAAAACCCAAAAGTCTTATTTTCGCACGAAAATTGCACACAAATGGCCGGAAATGCACCACCGACACCAAAATTGGACCACTAGGCACCACGAACCTCAAATTTGAAAAGTGTTCCGAGCATTATGGTGTTTTATGCATAAGAATGCAGTAGGGATCACGGAGCACCAAAACCCAAAAGTCTTATTTTCGCAAGAAAATTGCTCAAATGGCCGAAAATGCACCACCGGCACCAAAATTTGACCATGGGGCACCACGAACCTCAAGACTAAAAACTGTTCCTAGCATTATGGTTTTTTATGCATTAGAATGCACCAAGGATCACGCGGCACCAAAACCCAAAAGTCTTATTTTCGCACGAAAATTGCTCAAATGGCCAAAAATGCACCACTGGCCCCAAAATTGGACCACGGGGCACAACGGACGTCAAAATTGAATAGTGTTCCGAGCATTATGGTTTTTTATGCATAAGAATGCACAAGGGTTCATAGGGCACCAAATAGCAAAAGTCTTATTTTCGCACGAAAGTTGCACAATGGGCCAAAAATGCACCACCGGCACCAAAATTTGACCATAGGGCACCTCGGAGCTCACAGCTGAAAAGTGCTTTGAGCATTATGGTTTTTTATGCATAAGAATGCACCAGGGATCACGGGGCACCAAAACCCAAAAGTCTTATTTTCGCACGAAAATTGCTCAAATGGCCGAAAATGCACCACGGGCACCAAAATTGGACCACGGGGCACCACGAACCTCAAGACTGAAAATTATTCCGAGCATTCTGGATTTTTATGCATAAGAATGCACCAAGGATCACGGGGCTTCAAAACCCAAAAGTGTTATTTTCGCACGAAAATTGCACAATGTGCTGAAAATGCACCACGGGCACGAAAATTGGACCACGGGACACCTCGGATCTCAAAACTGAAAAGTACTTCAAGCATTATGGTTTTTTATGCATAAGAATGCACTAGGGATCACGGGGCACCAAAACCCAAAAGTCTTATTTTCGCACGAAAGTTGTTGAAATGGCCGAAAATGCACCACCGGCACCAAAATTAGACCACAGGGCACCACGAACCTCAAGACTGAATACTGTTCCGAGTATTATGGTTTTTTATGCATTAGAATGTGTAACCCCCCTTTTTAATTACTTAATTTCTATATAAAATTCATAAACACGAAAATTTACAATTAAAATAAATACATTCCATTAAGTTTAAAGTTTGTCTTTATAATTTACATTATTAAAGTTTACAGAAAATACTATTACAAATTTTTTTTCTAATTAATACAAAAGTATCTAAAGCCAAAAACCCCTATTCCTATAGCTCTGGAGTATGTCTGCATCTGTGACTTCTAATTAATCTTCCAAGTACCTGCAATCACACTCCCCTAGAATCTGGGGACAGCATTACCGGATCAGGCATTTAATTTCTCATAGAATTAAAACAATTTCAAACAAATACATATCATAACAAATTAATTAGTTACACACATAATTAAATGCAGTATGATTTATGCAATGCAGTTTGTGACTCAAATTCATTTTGACCCTGCTCCATGGAGACTTCCCCTTTGAGTGTTTAGTAAGTAACTGGCCTACCATTACGTACTGCAATTCAGCTATCAGCCCCTACTAAACGCGAATAAGCTAAACAGAATTAGGAGATCAGGATACCCGGAAGGCTACCACGACCGCAACTCAGTCCAGTTTCCAGCCACATGTGGAATTGCCAATATCCTTCACCCCACAGACTATATAATCACAGATTATACGGTCCTGTCTAACAAATTCTACTCAACCCAAAAAAATCCTTTCTCAATCATTCTCATTTCACATGACTACCGTAATCTCGGTTAGTCAACAATTCATTTCTCAATCAATCTCATTTCACATGACTACCGCAGTCCCGGTTAGTCAACAAAAGTCATTTCTCATAAATCAACTCAATTCTCATGACTACCACAGTCCTGGTTAGTCAACATAATTCTTTCTCATTTGATACTTTTATAAATCCCCCAAAAAGACTCATGCTAATGAATTTTTTTCATGATCACAATCAAATAAATAATTTGTACACATTCACATACAAGGATACAAAAATTTAAGCAATTTAAATTACAACATTAGTATTTTTAATAATTTCCGAAAATGCCCTCAATCTTTTTCCAAAATACCCAATGTGTCCCTACATGTAAAATGACCATTTTGCCCTTGGTTTTTAAAAAAATTCCACATAATATCCCTTGCATTTAGGGCTGGCCGAATGGTCTACAAGCCATTCTCAACAATTCTTCCAAAGCTACAAACTCCAATTCCAACCAAAATTCAATCAAATCACAATTTCAATCAAAATTCAACAAATCAAATTTCAACCATTACAACACCTTAAAAATTCAATCAAACATCATTCCAATCCATAAATTTCAATCACAAGCATCAAAAACACAAAACCCCTAAATCAATTTCAAGTTTTCATGATTCTAGGCCAAAATTTTAATCTAACCCTACAACATGTTTTCTTCTAATTCCAAGGGTTCTAATTGAAATTAAATGCCTAGATCCTTACCTTAGACTCTTTAATTGAAGAAAAAGCCTTGAATTCCTTTCTCCCTCACTCCTTGGTCTTGTAGGAATTTTTGAGATTTTCTCCAATTTCTTTCTCTACTAGCCGAATTATGTGAGGTAGGGTGAAGTTTGGATGGTTTGGTTTCTTAATTTGAGTTGAAATGATGAAGTTAAGAAGAAATTGAAATGAAGGAGCTGCAGCTGCTGTGGAGTAACTTACGGTTCTGTTTTGAGCAAAGGTTAGCTTTTGTGACTTTTTCCTTTTTCTTAAGTTTAATGTTTCTTAAATCAAGTAATTAATTAAATTGAATTCTCCCTTCAGTTCCAGCAGCCCCCTGCACGTCCAGCCACCCTTATTGACCAAGGGAAATCAGTCACCAAGCCACTTGGACAGCCAAGGAGGCTTGCCTTGGTGACTTGCCACTTGCCTACCCCAAAAGTCAAAGTTTCAAGAAGTTTGTAGAAAATTCTAGAAGGTAATTAGGGCTGCTGATTATTTTACAATGTGATTAGAATTTGAAGAAAATAACATCACCATTGGATTCCTCACTATCAAAAACCTTGGGGTAGTGTCTTACTTATCTCTTAATCCAAGCCTAATTAGCTTAATTTAGTGACATTAGAAAAGCCTAAGTTGTCACTTTTTGATTGGTTAAGGTTCTAATTTAAATTTTTCTTGGTTAAACATTTTTAATAATTATTCTAAGTATATTACAATTATTAGATAATTCTATAGATATCCTATGAATTTTCTCTAAATTTTCTGTCTTAAAATTTTACCGTAATAATTTCTCAAAGTTCTAACTTTCAGAAAATCCTAACAATTCTGAATAAGCATTTTAATACTTTATCTGTATATATTTTTAATCTATATTCTATTACCTTTCTTTTAAGTTATAAATGAGTTCAAAATTCTATACTTGAAAATTTATCCTGGACAGCTGTCTGACATAGCAGTCCAGTCAACTATCAATTTCAGTAAAAACAAAGACATTTGCAAATTCAGAAAATTCTTCTGAGTAGAACTGTATTAATTTCATTAAGAAAATATGTTCATAAAGTTCTATGAAATACATTGCATAAGTGTTCATAATGTACATATATAAATGCATACAAATAGTAAAAATGAGGATGTTACAGAATGCACCAAGGATCACGCGGCACTAAAATCCAAAAGTCTTATTTTCGCACGAAAATTGCTCAAATGGCCGAAAAGGAACCACTGGCCCCAAAATTGGACCACGGGGCACAATGGACCTCAAAATTGAATAGTGTTCCAAGCATTATGGTTTTTTATGCATAAGAATGCACCAGGGATCAAGGGGCACCAAAACCCAAAAGTCTTATTTTCGCACGAAAATTGCACAAATGGCCGAAAATGCACCACCGGCACCAAAACTGGACCATGGGGCACCACAAACCTCAAAACTGAAAAGTGCTATGAGCATGATGGTTTTTTATGCATAAGAATGCACCAGGGATCATGGGGCACCAAAACCCAAAAGTCTTATTTTCGAACAAAAATTGCACAATGGGCTGAAAATGCATCACGAGCACCAAAATTGGACCACGGGGCACATTGAACCTCAAAACTGAGAAGTGCTCTGAGCATCAAGGTTTTTTATGCATTAGAATGCACCAGGGATCACGGGGCACCAAAACCCAAAAGTCTTATTTTCGCACGAAAATTGCACAAATGGCCGAAAATGCAACACCGGCACCAAAACTGGACCACGGGGCAGGACGAACCTTAAAACTGAAAGTGCTCCAAGAAATATGGTTTTTTATGGATAAGAATGCACCAAGGATCACGGGGCACCAAAACCCAGAAGTCTTTTTTTTGCACGAAAATTGCACAAATGGTCGAAAATGCACCACCGGCACCAAAATTGGACCACGGGGCACCACAGACCTTAAAACTGAAAAGTGCTCCAAGAATTATGGGTTTTTATGCATAAGAATGCACTAGGGATCACGGGGCACCAACACCAAAAATTCTTATTTTCGCACAAAAATTGAACAATGGGCCGAAAATCCACCACGGGTACCAAAATTGGACCACGGGGCACCTTGGACCTAAAAACTGAAGAGTGCTCCGAGCTTTATGTGTTTTTACTCATAAGAATGCACCAGGGATCACAGGGCACCAAATCCAAAAAGCCTTATTTTCGCACGAAAATTGCACAAATGGCCGAAAATGCATTACCGACACCCAAATTGGACCATGGGGCACCACAAACCTCAAAACTGAAAAGTGCTCCAAGCATTATGGTTTTTTATGCATAAGAATGCACCAAGGATCACAGGGCACCAACACCCAATAGTCTTATTTTCATACGAAAATTGCACAAATGGCCAAAAATGCACCACCAGCACCAAAATTAGACAACGAGGAACCACGAACGTCAAAACTTAAAAGTGCTATGAGCATTATGGTTTTTTATGCATAAGAATGCACTAGGGATCACGGGGCACCAATACCAGAAAATCTTATTTTTGCAAGAAAATTGAATAATAATTGCACCAGGGATCCTTTATTAGTTTTTTATCACAACGATTACAATAATGTCCATTATTAATGAGAGGAGATATGTATTTTTAATAAAATTAAACGAGGTATCTTGAAATTTTTTTAGGTGTTCTCTCATTTTATGAAAATTTGGAAGGGAATGATCTTTTTAGATCTCACAAAAAAAATTATAAACTTTTTATTATGTCACCTTGCAAACATATCGTGAAATTTTGATAATTGTACGACAATTACCAATCACAATAAAAAGATAACAATCACATTAATAGTTTTCCTATATTAGTTTTTTATCACAACGTGTATAATAATTTCCATTATTAATGAGAGGAGATATGAATTTTTAATAAAATTAAACGAGATATGTATCCTGAAATCTTTTTAGGTGTTCTCTCATTTTATGCCAATTTGGAAGGGAATGATCTTTTTAGATCTCACAAAAAAAATTATAAACTTTTTATTATGTCACCTACCAAACATATCGTGAAATTTTGATATTTGTACGACAATTACCAATCACATTAAAAAGATAACAATCACAATAATAGTTTTCCTTTATAAGTTTTTTATCACAACATTTATAATAATTTCCATTATTAATGAGAGGAGATATGTATTTTTAATAAAATTAAACGAGAGATGTATCCTGAAATTTTTGTAGGTCTTCTCTCTTCTTATGCCAATTTGGAAGGGATGATCTTTTTAGATCTCACAAAAAAAAAATATAAACTTTTTATTGTGTCACCTCCCAAACATATCGTGAAATTTTGATATTTGTACGACAATTACCAATCACATTAAAAAGATAACAATCACATTAATAGTTTTCCTTTATTTGTTTTTTATCCCAACGTTTATAATAATTTTCATTATTAAATAGAGAAGATATGTATTTTTAATAAAATTACACGAGATATGCATCCTGAAATTTTTTTAGGTCTTCTCTCATTTTATGCCAATTTGGAAGGGAATGATCTCTTTAGATCTCACAAAAAAAAATTATAATCTTTTTATTATGTCACCTCCCAAACATATCGTGAAATTTTTATATTTGTACGACAATTACCAATCACATTAAAAAGATAACAATCACATTAATAGTTTTCCTTTATTAGTTTATTTATCACAACGTTTATAATAATTTCCATTATTAATGAGAGGAGATATGTATTTTTAATAAAATTACATGAGACATGTATCCTGAAATTTTTTTAGGTCTTCTTTCATTTTATGCAAATTATGAAGGGAATGATCTTTTTAGATCTCAAGAAAAAAATTATAAACTTTTTATTATGTCACCTACCAAACATATCGTGATATTTTGATATTTGTACGACAATTATCAATCACATTAAAAAGATAACAATCACATTAATAGTTTTCCTTTATTAGTTTTTTTATCACAACGTTTATAACAATTTCCATTATTAATGAGAGGAGATATGTATTTTTAATAAAATTAAATGAGAGATGTATCCTGAAATTTTTTTAGGTCTTCTTTCATTTTATGCAAATTACGAAGGGAATGATCTTTTTAGATCTCAAGAAAAAAAATTATAAACTTTTTATTATGTCACCTACCAAACATATCGTGATATTTTGATATTTGTACGACAATTATCAATCACATTAAAAAGATAACAATCACATTAATAGTTTTCCTTTATTAGTTTTTTATCACAACGTTTATAATAATTTCCATTATTAATGAGAGGAGATATGTATTTTTAATAAAATTAAATGAGAGATGTATCCTGAAATTTTTTTAGGTCTTCTCTCTTCTTATGCCAATTTGGAAGGGAATGATCTTTTTAGATCTCACAAAAAAAAATTATAAACTTTTTATTGTGTCACCTCCCAAACATATCGTGAAATTTTGATATTTGTATGACAATTACCAATCACATTAAAAAGATAACAATCACATTAATAGTTTTCCTTTATTATTTTTTTATCCCAATGTTTATAATAATTTCCATTATTAATTAGAGGAGATATGTATTTTTAATAAAATTACACGAGATATGTATCCTGAAATTTTTTTAGGTCTTCTTTCATTTTATGACAATTTGGAAGGGAATGATCTTTTCAGATCTCAAGAAAAAAAAATTATAAAATTTTTATTATGTCACCTACCAAACATATCGTGATATTTTGATATTTGTACGACAACTATCAAACACATTAAAAAGATAACAATCACATTAATAGTTTTCCTTTACTAGTTTTTTATCACAACGTTTATAACAATTTCCATTATTAATGAGAGGAGATCTGTATTTTTAATAAAATTAAACGAGATATGTATCCTGAAATTTTTTTAGGTCTTCTCACATTTTATGCCAATTTGGAAGGGAATGATCTTTTTAGATCTTACAAAAAAAATTATAAACTTTTTATTATGTCACCTCCCAAACATATCGTGAAATTTTGATATTTGTACGACAATTACCAATCACATTAAAAAGATAACAATCACATTAATAGTTCTCCTATATTAGTTTTTTATGACAACGTCTATAATAATTTTCATTATTAATGAGTGGAGATATGTATTTTTAATAAAATTAAACGAGATATGTATCCTGAAATTTTTTTAGGTCTTCTCTCATTTTATGCCAATTTGGAAGGGAATGATCTTTTTAGATCTCACAAAAAAAAAATTATAATCTTTTTATTATTTCACCTCCCAAACATATCATGAAATTTTGATATTTGTACAACATTTACCAATCACATTAAAAAGATAACAATCGCATTAATAGTTTCCTTTATTAGTTTTTTATCACAACGTTTATAAGAATTTCCATTATTAATAAGAGGAGATATGTATTTTTAATAAAATTAAACGAGATATCTTGAAATTTTTTTAGGTTTTCTCTCATTTGAAGCCAATTTGGAACGGAATGATCTTTTTAGAGCTCACACAAAAAAAAAATTAAATTTTTATTATTTCACGTCCCAAACATATCATGAAATTTTGATATTTCTACGACAATTACCAATCACATTAAAAATATAACAATCACATTAATAGTTTTCCTTTATTAGTTTTGTATCACAACGTTTATAACAATTTCCATTATTAAAGAGAGGAGATATGTATTTTTAATAAAATTAAACGAGATATGTATCCTGAAATTTTTTTAGGTCTTCTCTCATTTTATGCCAGTTTGGAAGGGAATGATCTTTCTAGATCTCACAAAAAAAATTATGTTTTTTTATTATGTCTCCTCCCAAACTTATCGTCAAATTTTGATATTTGTACGACAATTAGCAATCACATTAATAGTTTCCTTTATTAGTTTTTTATCACAACGTTTAGCATAATTTCCATTATTAATGAGAGGATATATGTATTTTTAATAAAATTAAACGAGATATCCTGAAATTTTTTTAGGTCTTCTCTCATTTTATGCCAATTTGGAAGGGAATGATCTTTTTAGATCTCTCAAAAAAAATTATAATCTTTTTATTATTTCACCTCCCAAACATATTGTGAAATTTTGGTATTTCTATGACAATTACCAATCACATTAAAAAGATAACAATCAAATTCATAGTTTTCTTTATTAGACTTTTATCACAACGTTTATAATAATTTCCATTATTAATGAGAGGAGATATGTATTTTTAATAAAATTAAACAAGATATCCTGAAATTTTTTTAGGTTTTCTCTCATTTTATGCCAATTTGGAAGGGAATGATCTTTTTATATCTCAAAAAAAAGTTATAATCTTTTTATTATTTCACCTCCCAAACATATCGTGAAATTTTGATATATGTACGACATTTACCAATCACATTAAAAAGATAACAATCACATTACTGGTTTCCTTTATTAGTTTTGTATCACAACGTTTATAATAATTTCCATTATTAAAGAGAGGAGATATCTATTTTTAATAAAATTAAACGATATATGTATCCTGAAATTTTTTAGTGTCTTCTCTCACTTTGTGTCAATTTGGAAGGGAATGATCTGTTTAGATCTCACAAAAAAAATATATAATCTTTTTATTATTTCAACTCTCAAACATATCGTGAAATTTTGATATTTCTATGACAATTATTAATCACATTAAAAAGATAACAATCACATTAATAGTTTCCTTTATTAGTTTTTTATGACAACGTTTATAAGAATTTCCATTATTAATGAGAGGACATATGTATTTTTAATAAAATTAAACGAGATATCCTGAAATTTTTTTAGGTCTTCTTTCATTTTATGCCAATTTGGAAGGGAATGATCTTTTTAGATCTCACAAAAAAATTATAATAGTCACATTAAAAAGATAATAGTCACATTAATAGTTTCCTTTATTAGTTTTTTATCACAACGTATATAAGAATTTCCATTATTAATGAGAGGAGATATGTATTTTTAATAAAATTAAACGAGATATCCTAAAATTTTTTTTACCTCTTCTGTATGTTATGCCTGTTAGTTAGGGAATGATCTTTTTATATCTCACCAAAAAAAATTATAATCTTTTATTGTTTCACCTCCCAAACATATCGCGAAATTTGGATATTTCTACGAAAATTACCAGTCACATTAAAAAGATAACAATCACATTAATAGTTTCCTTTATTTGATTTTTATCACAACGTTTATAAGAATTTCCATTATTAATGAGAGAAGATATGTATTTTAAATAAAATTAAATGAGATATCCTGAAATTTTATTAGGTCTTCTTTCATTTTTTTTGGAAGGGAATGATTTTTTTAGATCTCACCAAAAAAAAAAAAGTCTTCTTATTATTTCAACTCTCAAACATATCGTGAAATTTTGATATTTCTATGACAATTAACAATCACCTAAAAAAGATAACAATCACATTAATAGTTTCCTTTATTAGTTTTTTATCATAACGTTTATAAGAATTTCCATTATTAATGAGAGGGGATATGTATTTTTAATAAAATTAAATGAGATATCCTGAAATTTTTTTAGGTCTTCTCTAATGTTATGCCTATTTGTTAGGGAAAAAAATTATAATTTTTTATTGCTTCACCTCCCAAACACATCGTGAAATTTTGATATTTCTACGACAATTACCAATCACATTAAAGAGATAAGAATCACATTAATAGTTTCCTTTATTAGTTTTTTATCACAACTTTTATAAGAATTTCCATTATTAATGAGAGGAGATATGTATTTTTAATAAAATTAAACGGGATATCCTGAAATTTTTTTAGCTCTTCTCTCATGTTATGCCTATTAGTTAGGGAGTGATCTTTTTAGATCTCACCAAAAAAAAATTATAATCTTTTTATTGTTTCACCTCCCAAACATATCGTGAAATTTTGATATTTCTGCGACAATTACCAGTCACATTAAAAAGATAACAATCACATTAATAGTTTCCTTTATTTGTTTTTTATCACAACGTTTATAAGAATTTCCATTATTGATGAGACGATATATGTATTTTTAATAAAATTAAACGAGATATCCTGAAATTATTTTAGGTCTTCTTTCATTTTATGCCAATTTGGAAGGGAATGATCTTTTTAGATCTCACCAAAAACAAAATTATGATCTTTTTATTATTTCAACTCTCAAATATATCCTGAAATTTTGATATTTCTATGACAATTACCAATCACATTAAAAAGATAACAATCACATTAATAGTTTTCTTTATTAGTTTTTTATCACAACGTTTATAAGAATTTCCATTATTAATGAGAGAAGATATGTATTTTTTAATAACATTAAACGAGATATCCTGCATTTTTTTAGGTCTTCTTTCATTTTATGCCAATTTGGAAGGGAATGATCTTTTTAGATCTCACCGGAAAAAAAAATTATAATCTTTTTATTGTTTCACCTCCTAAACATATCGTGAAATTTTCATATTTCTATGACAAATACCAATCACATTAAAAAGATAATAGTCACATTAATAGTTTCCTTTATTAGTTTTTTATCACAACGTATATAAGAATTTCCATTATTAATGAGAGGAGATATGTATTTTTAATAAAATTAAACGAGATATCCTAAAATTTTTTTTACCTCTTCTCTATGTTATGCCTGTTAGTTAGGGAATGATCTTTTTATATCTCACCAAAAAAAAATTATAATCTTTTATTGTTTCACCTCCCAAACATATCGCGAAGTTTGGATATTTCTACGAAAATTACCAGTCACATTAAAAAGATAACAATCACATTAATAGTTTCCTTTATTTGATTTCTATCACAACGTTTATAAGAATTTCCATTATTAATGAGAGGAGATATGTATTTTAAATAAAATTAAATGAGATATCCTGAAATTTTATTAGGTCTTCTTTCATTTTTTTTGGAAGGGAATGATTTTTTTAGATCTCACCAAAAAAAAAAAATCTTCTTATTATTTCAACTCTCAAACATATCGTGAAATTTTGATATTTCTATGACAATTACCAATCACCTAAAAAAGATAACAATCACATTAATAGTTTCCTTTATTAGTTTTTTATCACAACGTTTATAAGAATTTCCATTATTAATGAGAGGGGATATGTATTTTTAATAAAATTAAATGAGATATCCTGAAATTTTTTTAGGTCTTCTCTAATGTTATGCCTATTTGTTAGGGAAAAAAATTATAATCTTTTTATTGCTTCACCTCCCAAACACATCGTGAAATTTTGATATTTCTACGACAATTACCAATCACATTAAAGAGATAAGAATCACATTAATAGTTTCCTTTATTAGTTTTTTATCACAACTTTTATAAGAATTTCCATTATTAATGAGAGGAGATATGTATTTTTAATAAAATTAAACGGGATATCCTGAAATTTTTTTAGCTCTTGTCTCATGTTATGCCTATTAGTTAGGGAGTGATCTTTTTAGATCTCACCAAAAAAAAATTATAATCTTTTTATTGTTTCACCTCCCAAACATATCGTGAAATTTTGATATTTCTGCGACAATTACCAGTCACATTAAAAAGATAACAATCACATTAATAGTTTTGTTTATTTGTTTTTTATCACAACGTTTATAAGAATTTCCATTATTGATAAGAGGATATATGTATTTTTAATAAAATTAAACGAGATATCCTGAAATTTTTTTAGGTCTTCTTTCATTTTATGCCAATTTGGAAGGGAATGATCTTTTTAGATCTCACCAAAAACAAAATTATGATCTTTTTATTATTTCAACTCTCAAATATATCCTGAAATTTTGATATTTCTATGACAATTACCAATCACATTAAAAAGATAACAATCACATTAATAGTTTTCTTTATTAGTTTTTTATCACAACGTTTATAAGAATTTCCATTATTAATGAGAGAAGATATGTATTTTTTAATAACATTAAACGAGATATCCTGCATTTTTTTAGGTCTTCTTTCATTTTATGCCAATTTGGAAGGGAATGATCTTTTTAGATCTCACCAAAAACAAAATTATGATCTTTTTATTATTTCAACTCTCAAATATATCCTGAAATTTTGATATTTCTATGACAATTACCAATCACATTAAAAAGATAACAATCACATTAATAGTTTTCTTTATTAGTTTTTTATCACAACGTTTATAAGAATTTCCATTATTAATGAGAGAAGATATGTATTTTTTAATAACATTAAACGAGATATCCTGCATTTTTTTAGGTCTTCTTTCATTTTATGCCAATTTGGAAGGGAATGATCTTTTTAGATCTCACCGAAAAAAAAATTATAATCTTTTTATTGTGTCACCTCCCAAACATATCGTGAAATTTTCATATTTCTATGACAAATACCAATCACATTAAAAATATAACAATAACATTAATAGTTTCCTTTATTAATTTTTAATCACAATGTTTATAAGAATTTCCATTATTAATGGGAGGAGATATGTATTTTTAATAACATTAAACGAGATATCCTGGAATTTTTAAAGTCTTCTTTCATGTTATGCCTATTAGTTAGGGAATGATCTTTTTAGATCTCACCAAAAAAAATTATAATCTTTTTATTGTTTCACCTCCCAAACATATCATGAAATTTTGATTTTTCTATGACAATTACCAATCACATCAAAAAGATAACAATCACATTAATAGTTTCCTTTATTAGTTTTTTATCATAACGTTTATAAGAATTTCCATTATTAATGAGAGGGGATATGTATTTTTGATAAAATTAAATGAGATATCCTGAAATTTTTTTAGGTCTTCTTTCATTTTATTCCAATTTGGAAGGGAATGATCTTTTTAGATCTCACCAAAAAAAAATTATAATCTTTTTATTGTTTCACCTCCCAAACATATCGTGAAATTTTCATATTTCTATGACAAATACCAATCACATTAAAAAGATAACAATAACATTAATAGTTTCCTTTATTAGTTTTTTATTACAACGTTTATAAGAATTTCCATTATTAATGGGAGGAGATATGTATTTTTAATAACATTAAACAAGATATCCTGGAATTTTTTAAAGTCTTCTTTCATGTTATGCCTATTAGTTAGGGAATGATCTTTTTAGACCTCACCAAAAAAAATGATAATCTTTTTATTGTTTCACCTCCCAAACATATCATGAAATTTTGATATTTCTATGACAATTACCAATCATGTAACCCCCTTTTTTTTTATAAAACATAATTTAACTATTTAATTCATTTTATATATTTATTTCAAAGTTCTGATACGATCTCTTACAATCCAAAATATGTTCTGTAATTTACATCATTAAAATTTATATAAACACTGCTACAAAATAATTCTAACTACTACAAATTATTGTCTACCCAAAATAGTCCCATCCTATATGCTCTGGAATTTCTGCATCTTCATCATATAACTATATCTTCAAGCACCTGCAATTCACACTCCCCTAGAATCTGGGGACAGCATTACAGGATCAGGCATTTAATTTCTCATAGAATTAAAACAATTTCAAACAAATACATATCATAACAATATAATTAGTTACACACATAATTAAATGCAGTATGATTTATGCAATGCAGTTTTTTTGACTCAAATTCGTTTTGACCCTGCTCCATGGAGACTTCCCCTTTGAGTGTTTAGTAAGAAACTGGCCTACCATTACGATCTGTAATTCAGCTATCAGCCCCTACTAAACGCGAATAAACTAAACAGAATTAGGAGGTCAGGATACCCGGAAGGCCACCACGGCAGCATCTCTGTCCAAATTACAGCCACATGTGGAATTGCCAATATCCCTCACCCCACAGACTATATAATCACAGACTATACAGTCCTGTCTAACTTACTCTGCTCACCCATTTCTCAGGACTATCATATTCTCTGTTCACAATCTCAATCATCTTTTCAAATACATGACTACCGCAGTCCAGTCAGTCAACACAGTTCTCTGTTCATAATCTCAATCATATTTTCAAATACATGACTACCGCAGTCCGGTCAGTCAACACAGTTCTCTGTTCGTAATCTCAATCATATTTTCAAATACATGACTACCGCAGTCCGGTCAGTCAACACAGTCCTGGAAATCAATTCCCCCATAAATACTCATTTCTCATTTGAAATCTTTGTATTTTCTAAGAACTCAAGCTTATGCAATATGACAATGATGCTAATAAACAAATAATTAATATTAAGCAATCACATAAAAATTATAAAAATTCACTATTAGGTAAAGTTACTAAACTACCCTTAATCTTTTCTAAAATTCCATCTATGTCCTAAATTTTGAAATGACCAAATTACCCTTGCTCTTTTTCAAAAATTCCCATTTTGTCCCTACATGTAAAATGACCATTTTGCCCTTGATTTTACAAAAATTTCCACATAATATCCCTTGCATTTAGGGCTGGCCGAATGGTCTCACTACCATTCTCAACATATTTTCCAAAGTAACAACTTCCAATTCCAACCAAAAATCAACCAAATCACAAATTCAATCAAAATTCAACAAACCAAATTTCAACCATCACAACACATCAAAAATTCAATCAAACATCATTCCAATCCATGAATTACAATCACAAGCATCAAAAACACAAAACCCCTAAATCAATTTCAAGTTTTCATGATTCTAGGTCAAAATTTTAATCTAAGCCTACAACATGTTTTCTTCTAATTCCAAGGGTTCTAATTGAAATTAAATGCCTAGATCCTTACCTTAAACTCTTTAATTGAAGAAAAAGCCTTGAATTCCTTTCTCCCTCACTCCTTGGTCTTGTATGAATTTTTGAGATTTCCTCCAATTTCTTTTCCTTTTTGCCGATTAGCTTAGGGTTTAGGAAGTTTGGATGGTTTGGTTTCTTAATTTGGGATGAGATGATGAAGTTAAGATGAAATTGAAATGAAAACTGCAGCTGCTGGGTTTGGAGAGCTCAAGGTTCTGTTTTGAGAGAAAATAGCTTTTTGTGACTTTTTCTCCTTTTACTTAAGTTAAATGCTTCTTAAAACAAATTATTAACTAAATTGGACTTTGCCTTCAAGTCCAGCTGCTGCCCTGCACGTCCAGCAGCTCATTTGGACCAAGGGAAGTCCACTTGCCAAGCCTTTCCTGTAACCCCCTTTCTAATTAATTAATTTCTATCTAAAATCCATAAACACGAAATTTACAATTAAAATAAATACACTCCATTAAGTTTAAAGTTTGTCATTATAATTTACATTATTAAAATTTACAGAAAATACTACTACCAATTTAATTTTTTTTAATTAATACAAAAGTATCTAAAGCCAAAACCCCTATTCCTATAGCTCTGGAACATGTCTGCATCTGTAACTTCTAATTAATCTTCCAAATACCTGCAATCACACTCCCCTAGAATCTGGGGACAGCATTACCGGATCAGGCATTTAATTTCTAATACATAGAAAAACAATCACAACCAATGACATTTCATTTCATAACTAAGAATTCACATAAATAATGCAAATGCAGTATGCTTTATGAAAATGCAAGTTTATAAAGCAGATGCAGTTTTGACTCAAAATCCTTTTGACTCAAAATCATTTCGACCATAAAATCATTTTGACCCTGCTCCATGGAGACTTCCCCTTTGAGTGTTTAGTAAGTAACTGGCCTACCATTACGCTCTGTAATTCAGCTATCAGCCCCTACTAAACGCGAATAAGCTAGCAGAATTAGGAGATCAGGATACCCGGAAGGCCACCACGGCAGCATCTCTGTCCAGATTACAGCCACATGTGGAATTGCCAATATCCCTCACCCCACAGACTATATAATCACAGACTATACAGTCCTGTCTAACTTACTCTGCTCACCCATTTCTCAGGACTATTATATTCTCTGTTCATAATCTCAATCATCTTTTCAAATACATGACTACCGCAGTCCGGTCAGTCAACACAGTTCTCTGTTCATAATCTCAATCATATTTTCAAATACATGACTACCGCAGTCCGGTCAGTCAACACAGTCCTGGAAATCAATTCCCCCATAAATACTCAATTCTCATTTATCAAACTCGTTTAAAAATCTTTATTTTTCGCTCAAAAGACTCATGATCATGCAATATGATAATGATGCCAATAAGTAAATAATTATTATTAAACAATCACATAATAATTATAGAAATTCAATAATTAACATTATAACATTAACACTTTAATAAAATACCAACTAGTTCATTACTATGTAAAATTTCTAAATTCTCCTTGATATTTTCTAAAATTCCAATTTTGCCCTTGATCTTTTTATGAAATTCCGAATATGTCCCTAATTGTTCTAGAATCTATGAAATTACCTAATTACCCTCAATCTTTTGATAAAATTCCAATTGTATCCTTTAAATGTGAAATTACCTAATTAACCTCAATCTTTTTATAAAATTCCAATTGTATCCTCTAAATGTGAAATTACCTAATTACCCTTATACTTTTTAATTATTGCCGAAAATGCCCTTAAACTTTTTCTAAAATTCCCAATGTGTCCCGACATGTGAAATGACTATTTTACCCTTGGTCATTTGAAAAATTCCACATGATATCCCTATCATTCTCATCATGGCCGTATGGCCTCCTTCACATTTCCAACAATTTTCTCAAAACAACCAATCCAAATTCCAATCAAAATCAAATCAATTCAAGAAATCTCAATCAAGAACAAATTTCAATTTCCAATAAAGAACAAGCCAATCAATCAATTCCAATCCATCACAACACATCATGAATTCAATCAAACATGGATTCAAACAACAATTTCAAGCTTTTAACATCAATCATCTAAAAGCCCTAAATCAATTTCATCTTTTATTGAATCTTGATCAAATCTTGAAATTAGACCTAAGAACATGTTTCTATTAACTCCAATTGGTTTAAATTGAAATTAAATGCCAAGATCCTTACCTAGAATCCTTAGTTTGATGAAGAAATCCTTGAATCCCTTTTCTCCCTTTCTCCTTGTCTTCTTGAAATTTTTGGGGTTTTCCTCCTAAATCTTTCTCTTTGGCCAAAGGTATATTGAAATTTGAGAGGTTTTGGTTGGTTTAATTCTTGGAATTGGAAGAAATGATGAAGAAGAAATGGAGGGGCTGCAGCTGTACCAAGCTCACGGTTTTGGAGCTTGGAGAGTTAGTGTTTAAAGCTTTTTCTTTTGTTTTATTAATTATCAATATTTAAAGAGATTTCTTCTCCACCAAATTTAATTCAACATTCACGTCCAGCTGCATGGTCTCCAAGGCAGTCCATTTGATGAGATTGGCAGCCACTTGGACGGACAAGGCAAGTGCCTTACGTTAGTTGCTAAATGCTTTTGTTACTTGGTCAAAATTGTAGAAAAAGTAAATTATTCTAGAATCTTAGAGAGCTTTTTAATTATCTTACAAACTAATTAGAATTTGAAGAAACTAACACCACCATTAAATTCCTCACTATCAAAAACCTTGGGGTAGTGTCTTAACTATCTCTTAATCAAGGTCTAATTAGCTTAATTTAATTACATTAGAAATGTCAATTTGTCAAATTTTGATTGGTTAATACTTTTATTTTTCTTTTTCTTAGTTAAACAATTTTAATAATTATTCTAAGTATGTTATAATTAATAGATAATTCTATAGATGTCATATAGATTTTATCTTAATTTTCTACCTTAAAATTTTACCGTAATAATTCCTCAGAGTCCTAATTCTCAGAAAATTCTAATAATTCGAAACTAGCATTTTGATTCTTCAACTGTATATATATTTCATCTATATTCAATTACCTTTTTATTAAGTTACAGATTAGTCCAAAATTTTACACTTGAAAATTTATCCTGGACAGCCGTCAGACACAACAGTCCAGTCAACAAGTAATTCATTTCTCAACTGTATATATTTTAAATCTACATTAATTTCTTGATTTATTAGAGTACAGTTTAATCCCAAAATGTTATATTGAAAATCTTATCCTGAACAGCTGTCTGACACAACTGTCCGGTCAACAAGAAATTTAGGCCTAAACAAATGTATCAAAAGACTTAGAAAATTTTGCTGAGTAGAATTGTATAATTTGTAATATGAAAGTATGTACAGAAAATATTCTCTAAATACAGTACGTAATTTCTTATAATATTTATAGAAAAATATTCATAAATAGTAAAATAAAAATGAGGGTGTTACAATTCTCCCGTACTAATAAAAATTTCGTCCTCGAAATTTCTAATATAACTATATTAACAATTTAGGATATTCTTCTGTCATTTTCTCCTCTAATTCCCAAGTGTCATTACCTATTATATACTTCCAGATAACTTTAACCAAAGGAATATTTTTACCTCTCAAGTATTTAATGCTTTTTTCCTCAATCTTAATAGACCTTATTTCTATAGTTAGGTTTTTCCTTTATCAATTATTGATGTTACTTTTAAAAATACCTGATCACCCTCTTGAAATTTTTAAAGATTTTCTTCTTTTATCTGCATAACTTTTCTGTCTGCTCTGTGCATTTTTCATTTTCTCCTGAATAAATTTTACGTTTTCAGTTGTCTGCTGGATGATGTCTGGTCCTATCAATAAATTTTTCACCATCCTGATACCATACCAGTGGTGTCCTACATTTTCTGCCATACAAAACTTCATAGGGAGTTATACTTATACTAGAATGGTAACTATTATTATATGTAAATCCCACTAAAGGTAATATATCTTCTCAGTTTCCTTTCTCTACTAATGTACAAGCTCTTAAGAGATCTTCTAATGATTGAATAGTCCTTTCTATTTGACCATCAATTTGAAGGTAGTATACTGAACTAATATGTAATTTACTTCCTAAAGCTTTCTGAAATTCTCTCCAAAATTTAGAAACAAATCTAGGATCCCTATCTGATTCTATACTCGTAGATACTCCTTGTAATCTAACTATTTCTTTTATGTACAATTGAGCTAAGCTTTCTAAAGAATACCTAATATTTATTGGAAGAAAATGTGCTGATTTAGTTAATCTATCTACAATTACCCAAATAATATCAAAATTCCTATTTGTCCTAGGTAATCTTACCAAAAAAATCCATTGATATACTATTTCATTTCCATATAGGTATCTCTAAAGGATGTAACAGATCAGAGGGTTTCTGATATTCAATCTTTGCTTTCTGTCAGGTTAAACATCTAGCTACATATTCTGCTAAATCCTTCTTCATCTTAGGCCACCAAAACATCTCCTTTAAATCTTTATACATTTTTGTAGTTCCAGGGTGAATACTTAATTTACTTTTGTGTCCTTCTTCCAAAATTAATTCCTTTAATTCTTGGTTATTAGGTACACAAATTCTATTTTTAAATCTAATAATCCCATCTATTCCTAAATTAAATTCTTTTACTTTATTTGTTCCTATTAATGCTTTCTTTTCTTGAATAAATATATCTACATCTTGTTTCTTCTTATCTCTTCCAAAAATCATTAGTAATCCTTCCTAATTGAATTTTATCTTTTTCCCTAACTGTACACAAATTCAAATCTCCAAATTATTGTATTAATTCTAATTCTTTAATCATCATAGTTGACATATGTACAATTTTCCTACTTAAGGCATCTGCTACTACATTAGCTTTTCCTGGATGATACATTAACTGAAAATCATAATCTTTAATAAACTCCATCCATCTTCTTTGTCTCCTTTCCATTTTTTTTCAAACAAATATTTTAAACTCTTATGATCACTATATACATCAAATCTTGATCCATATAAATAATGTCTCCAAATCTTCAAAGCAAAAACTATAGCTGCTAACTCCAAATCATGAGTAGGATAATTTCTCTCATATGAATTCAACCGCCTAGATACATAAGCTACCACTTTCCTATTTTACATCAACACACATCCTAACCCTAGAGATGAAACATCACAGTATACCTCATAGGATTCATTTGGGTCGGGTAAAACTAAAACTAGTGAGGTAGTCAATTTATGTTTCAATTCTTGGAAAATTTTCTCACAAGTCTCATTCCAAATAAAATTCTATTAAGGGTCCAGCTCTCTTAGAAAATCCTTCAATCAATCTTCTATAATATCCATCAAATCCTAAGAACTACTAATCTCAGTTAATGTTTTAGGTCTTTCCCATTCTAAAACCACTTCTACCTTAGAAAGATCCATACTTATTCCATTCTCTAGAAATTACATCTCCTAAAAATTTTACTTCCTCCAACCAAAATTCACACTTAGCAATTTAGCATATAATTTTCTATCTTTCAAAGTTTGCAATGTTATTCTAAGATGATTTTCATGTTCCTCTTTATTTTTAGAATATATTAATACATCATCTATAAATACTACTACAAACTGATCTAAGTATGGTCTAAACACCCTATTCATATAATCCAACACTGCTGGAGCATTAGTCACTCCAAATGGCATCACTTGATATTCATAATGTCCATATCTAGTCCTAAAAGCAGTCTTGGGCATATCTTCCTTTTTAGCTCTAATTGGATGGTACCCAGACCTTAAATCTATTTTAGATAAAATTGTTGCTCCTCTGAGTTGGTTCATTAAATCATCTATCCTAGGTAAAGGATATTTATTCTTTATAGTTACTTTAATTGTCTATAATCTACACATAACTTAGATCCTCCATCTTTCTTTTTAACTAATAATACTAGGGCTCACCATGGTGACACACTAGGTCTTATAAACTGTTTTTCTAATAATTCTTCCAATTATTTCTTTAACTCAGTTAATTCCAATGGTGACATCCTATATGGTTGCATACAAATTGGTCTAGTACTAGGCATCAAATCTATACTAAATTCTATTTCTCTTTCAGGAGGCAAACCAGAAACATCATCAGGAAAAATTTAAGGATATTCATTTACAACTAGCACAGAGTCTATTTCAATTTTATCTTCCTTAGTTCCAAGAGATGAGAACTTGTATTTTTGAATTTCACTTTTAAATGATATTTTCTTAGGTTGGATAGGCTTAAGTCTAGAAACATCAAGTTTAGGAAAAATTAAAGTTTTAGAAGCACAATCTATTAGAAAACGGTTGGCTGCTAACCAATCCATTCCTAATATCACATTAAGGTCAATTAAAAGCAACTAACTCAAGTTCACAACAATTGGTCTATTTCTGATGGTTATAATACAATTCATATATATTTTAAAGGTTAGGATTGGTTTAGAAGTAGGCGCATAAACAAGCAAAGTATAGGGTAATTTAAACGTAATTAACATCCTTAACTTTTTAAAAAAATTTCTTAGGACAACTGCTACTAACTTAGCATTTGGGTCTTATTCTACTCTCTTAATCAAGGTTTAACCATCAAGAACCCTCACTTATACCTACCCACTAAATCATATAACATGGATCATTGATAACCCCAATTATACAAGCCTTAAATCACCACTTACACCATGGGAATGTACTTAAACAATGTTAAACCCGCAGGCTATTTTACTGCACCAGAAAAATACACTATTTTGGTTCTAAATCATGTCTAAAACACAAAATCTCAAGTCCTAATAGTTAAGATATCAATCCTACAACAAATCTAACCCACAATACACTGTTTCAACCTTCAAAACATTTGAAAACATCCATTAGAACAATAAGGCAATAACCATACTGTCAACATCTTATCATCTTCACTCAAGGGTATAACTCTTAATTTCACAATATAAGGAACATGGAAAATAACACAACTTGGACAATATTTCAATTTAGCATTAGGAGGGAAAAGTCATCTCGACTGAGTCCTGAGTGTGCACCCTCACAACTCTATCAAGATTTCCTTTCTTCCTTTCTGCCATCTCAGCTATACTATTAGTTTCAACTGTAGGATTTATAACTAGCCTTCCTCTTCTCATTTCTATATGTCTTAAAATTTCATATCTAGTTACTACCCTTTTTCCCATAATATTCTTAACAAACAACAATTCTAATCAGGGTAACACAGCAGAACACCTAATAGACCCACTACTCGCAAGTCCTAGAGATGCATAACCAGAGCTCTGATACCACTAATGTAACCCCCTTTCTAATTAATTAATTTCTATCTAAAATCCATAAACACGAAATTTACAATTAAAATAAATACACTCCATTAAGTTTAAAGTTTGTCATTATAATTTACATTATTAAAATTTACAGAAAATACTACTACCAATTTAATTTTTTTTAATTAATACAAAAGTATCTAAAGCCAAAACCCCTATTCCTATAGCTCTGGAACATGTCTGCATCTGTAACTTCTAATTAATCTTCCAAATACCTGCAATCACACTCCCCTAGAATCTGGGGACAGCATTACCGGATCAGGCATTTAATTTCTAATACATAGAAAAACAATCACAACCAATGACATTTCATTTCATAACTAAGAATTCACATAAATAATGCAAATGCAGTATGCTTTATGAAAATGCAAGTTTATAAAGCAGATGCAGTTTTGACTCAAAATCCTTTTGACTCAAAATCATTTCGACCATAAAATCATTTTGACCCTGCTCCATGGAGACTTCCCCTTTGAGTGTTTAGTAAGTAACTGGCCTACCATTACGCTCTGTAATTCAGCTATCAGCCCCTACTAAACGCGAATAAGCTAGCAGAATTAGGAGATCAGGATACCCGGAAGGCCACCACGGCAGCATCTCTGTCCAGATTACAGCCACATGTGGAATTGCCAATATCCCTCACCCCACAGACTATATAATCACAGACTATACAGTCCTGTCTAACTTACTCTGCTCACCCATTTCTCAGGACTATTATATTCTCTGTTCATAATCTCAATCATCTTTTCAAATACATGACTACCGCAGTCCGGTCAGTCAACACAGTTCTCTGTTCATAATCTCAATCATATTTTCAAATACATGACTACCGCAGTCCGGTCAGTCAACACAGTGTAACCCCCCTTTTCTTATAAAACATAATTTAACTATTTAATTTATTTTATATATTTATTTCAAAGTTCTGATACGTTATCTTACAATCCAAAATATGTTCTGTAATTTACATCATTAAAATTTATATAAACACTGCTACAAAATAATTCTAACTACTACAAATTATTGTCTACCCAAAATAGTCCCATCCTATATGCTCTGGAATTTCTGCATCTTCATCATTTAACTATATCTTCAAGCACCTGCAATTCACACTCCCCTAGAATCTGGGGACAGCATTACAGGATCAGGCATTTAATTTCTCATAGAATAAAACAATTTCAAACAATTACACATCATAACAATTTAATTAATTACACACATAATTAAATGCAATATGATTTATGCAAATGCAATTTTTTGACTCAAATTCAGTTTTGACCCTGCTCCATGGAGACTTCCCCTTTGAGTGTTTAGTAAGTAACTGGCCTACCATTACGTACAGCAATTCAGCCATCAGCCCCTACTAAACGCGAATAAACTAAACAGAATTAGGAGATCAGGATATCCAGGAAGGCCACCACGGCAGCATCTCTGTCCAGATTACAGCCACATATGGAATTGCCAATATCCTTATCCCCACAGACTATATAATCACTGATTATACGGTCCTGTTTAACAAATTCTACTCACCCCAAAAATCCTTTCTCAATCAGTTTCATTTCACATGACTACCGCAGTCCCGGTCAGTCAACAATTCATTTCTCAATCAGTTTCATTTCACATGACTACCGCAGTCCCGGTCAGTCAACAAAAGTCATTACTCATAAATCAACTCAATTCTCATGACTACCACAGTCCTGGTTAGTCAACATAATTCTTTCTCATTTGATACTTTTATAAATCCCCCAAAAAGACTCATGCTAATGGATTTTGTTCATGATCACAATCAAACAAATAATTTGTACACCTTAACATACAAGGATACAAAATTTTAAGCAATTTACATTATAACCTTAGTATTTTTAATAATTTCCGAAAATGCCCTCAATCTTTTTCCAAAATACCCAATGTGTCCCTACATGTAAAATGACCATTTTGCCCTTGGTTTTATAAAAATTTCCACATAATATCCCTTGCAATTAGGGCTGCCCGAATGGTCTCACTACCATTCTCAACATATTTTCCAAAGCAACAAACTCCAATTTCAACCAAAATTCAACCAAATCTCAATTCAATTAAATTCAAGCAACTCAAATTTCAACCATCACAACACATTAAAAATTCAATCACACATCATTCCAATCCATGAATTACAATCACAAGCATCAAAAACACAAAACCCCTAAATCAATTTCAAGTTTTCATGATTCTAGGTCACAAATTTAATCTAACCCTACAACATGTTTTCTTCTAATTCCAAGGGTTCTAATTGAAATTAAATGCCTAGATCCTTACCTTAAACTCTTTAATTGAAGAAAAAGCCTTGAATTCCTTTCTCCCTCACTCCTTGGTCTTGTAGGAATTTTTGAGATTTTCTCCAATTCTTTCTCTACTAGCCGAATAAGCTTTGTGTTTTGGAAGTTTGGATGGTTTGGTTTCTTAATTTGGGATGAGATGATGAAGTTAAGATGAAATGAAGTCAAGAGCTGCAGCTGCTGGGTAAGGAAGCTCACGGTTCTGTTTTGGAGAGAAAAATAGCTTTTGTGACTTTTTGCCTTTTTTTCTTAAGTTATTTGCTTCATTAAACCAAGAATTAACCAAATTGGATGTTTCCTTCACATCCAGCAGCTCCTGCACGTCCAGCAGCCCCTATTGGCCAAGGGAGATCAGTTCTCCAAGCTTCCCCATCCACTTGGACAGCCAAAGGAGTGCAGCAAGTGACTTGCCTTCCAAAAGGTCAAAAGTCAACATTTGTAGGTAATTTAATGGAATTTTCTAGAATAATTTAGGGCTGTTAATTATCTTACAAACTAATTAGAATTTGAAGAAAATAACACCACCATTGGATTCCTCACTATCAAAAACCTTGGGGTAGTGTCTTACTTATCTCTTAATCCAAGCCTAATTAGCTTAATTTAGTGATCTTAGAAAAGCCTAAGTTGTCACTTTTTGATTGGTTAAGGTTCTAAATTAAATTTTTCTTGGTTAAACATTTTTAATAATTATTCTAAGTATATTACAATTATTAGATAATTCTATAGATATCCTATGAATTTTCTCTAAATTTTCTGTCTTAGAATTTTACCGTAATAATTCCTCAAAGTTCTAACTTTCAGAAAATCCTAACAATTCTGAATAAGCATTTTAATTCTTTATCTGTATATATTTTTAATCTATATTCTATTACCTTTCTTTTAAGTTATAAATGAGTTCAAAATTCTATACTTGAAAATTTACCCTGGACAGCTGTCTGACATAGCAGTCCAGTCAACTATCAATTTCAGCAAAAACGAAGACATTTAGAAATTCAGAAAAATCTTCTGAGTAGAACTGTATTAATTTCATTAAGAAAATATGTTCATAGAGTTTTATAAAATACAGTGCATAAGTGTTCATAATGTACATATATAAATGCGTACAAATAGTGAAATGAGGATGTTACAATTCTCCCCTACTAATAAAAATTTCGTCCTCGAAATTTCTAATACAAATATATAACCATACAACTATACAACAAAATAACTATACAAACAAATGAGGATATGTTTCTTTCATTTTTTCCTCTAACTCCCACGTAGCATCACCTCTGATATCATCCCAAATAACCTTAACTAGAGAAATTTCTTTACCTCTCAGGTACTTAATCCTTCTGTCCTCAATCTTAATAGGCTTTGTTTCAAATGTTGGGTTTTCCTTTCTCTTCTAATGTACAGGCTCTTAAGAGATCTTCTAATGTCCGAATAGTCCTTTCTGTTTGACCATCAATCTTAGGGTGTTATACTAAACTAAGATAAAATTTTACTTCTTAAAGCGTTCTGAAAATCTTTCCAAAAATTTAAAAACAAAGCTAGGGTCTTTATTAGACTCTATACTAGTAGGTACTCCAGATAATCTAATTATTTCCTTTAAGTACAATTAAGCTAATTTTTCTAAAGAATACCTAATATTTATTGAAAGCAAAATGTACTAATTTAGTTAATCTATCTACAATTACTCAAATGGTATCAAAATTCCTATGTGTTCTAGGTAATCCTATCACAAAATCTATTGATATACTATTCCGTTTCCATATAGGTATCTCTAAAGGATGTAACAGATCAAAGGGTTTCTGATATTCAATCTTTGCTTTCTAACATGTTAAACATCTAGCCACATATTCTGCTACATCTCTCTTCATCCTAGACCACCAAAACATTCCCTTTAAATCTTTATATATTTTTGTTGTTCTAGGATGAATACTAAGTTTACTTTTGTGCCCTTCCTTCAAAATTAATTCCTTAAATTCTTGATCATTAGGTACACAAATTCTATTTTAAACCTAATAATTATATCCATTCCTAAATTAAATCCTTTTTCCTTACCTGATCCCATTAATCCTTTCTTTTCTGGAATACATTCATCTGCATCTTGTTTCTTCCTAATTTCTTCCAAAAATTCATTAGTGATGGTAATAATTCCAAATGGAATTTTATCCTTTTTCCTAACTGTACATAGATTTAAATCTCTAAATTATTCTATTAACTCTAATTCTTTAATCCTCATAGTTGACATATGCACAATTTTCCTACTTAAAGCATCTTCTACTACATTAGCCTCTATTGGATGATACCTTAATTGAAAATCATAATCTTTAATAAACTCCATCCATCTTCTTTTTCTCCTTTCCAATTTTTTTTTTTTTTTTTAAACAAATATTTTAAACACTTATGATCACTATATATACATCAAATATTGATCCATATAAATAATGTCTCCAAATCTTCAAAGCAAAAACTATAGCTGCTAACTCCAAATCATGAGTAGGATAATTTCTCTCATGTGATTTCAACCGCCTAGATGCATAAGCTACCACTTTCTTATTTTATATCAACACACATCTTAACCCTAGAGATGAAACATCACAGTATACCTCATAGGATTCATTTAGGTCGGGTAAAACTAAAACTAGTGAGGTAGTCAATTTATGTTTCAATTCTTCGAAAATTTTCTCACAACTCTCACTCCAAATAAAATTCTATTAAGGGTTCAGCTATCTTAGAAAATCCTTCAATCAATCTTCTATAATATCCATCAAATCTTAAGAACTACTAATCTCAGTTACTGTCTTAGGCCTTTCCCATTCTAAAACTGCTTCTACCTTAGAAAAATCTACACTTAGTTCATCTTTAGAAATTAAATGTCCTAAAATTTTCACTTCCTCCAACCAAAATTCACACTTAGACAATTTAGCATATAATTTTCTATCTTTTAAAATTTCTAATATTATTCTAAGATGATTTTCATGTTCTTCTTTATTTTTAGAATATATTAATATATCATCTGTAAATACTACTACAAAATGATCTAAGTATGGTCCAAACACCCTATTCATATAATCCAACACTGCTGGGCCATTAGTCACTCCAAATGGCATCACTTGATATTCATAATGTCCATATCTAGTCCTAAAAGCAGTCTTGGGTATATCCTCCTTTTTACTGTAATTTATTGGTACCCAGACCTTAAATCTATTTTAGAGAAAATTGTTGCTCCTCTAAGTTGGTCCATTAAATCATCTATTCTAGGTAAAGGATATTTATTCTTTATAGTTACTTTATTTAATTGTCTATAATCTATACATAACTTAGATCCTCCATCTTTCTTTTTAACTAATAATACTGAGGCTCACCATAGGGACACACTAGGCCTTACAAACTGTTTTTCTAATAATTCTTCCAATTGTTTCTTTAACTCGATTAATTTCAATAATGACATTCTATATGGTTGCATAGAAATTGGTCTAGTACCAGGCATCAAATCTATACTAAATTCTATTCTCTTTCAGGACGCAAACCAGAAACATCATCAGGAAAATTTCAGGATATTCATTTACAACTAGCACAGAGTCTATTTCAATTTTATCTCCTTAGTTCCAAGAGATGATAACATGTATTTTTGAATTTCACTTTTAAATAATATTTCCTTAGGTTGGATAGGCTTAAGTCTAGAAACATCAAGTTTAGGAAAAATTAAAGTTTTAGAAACACAATCTATTAGAATACGGTTGGCTGCTAACCAATCCATTCCTAATATCACATCAAGGTCAGTTAAAGGCAAACAAATCAAGTTCACAACAAATGATCTATCTCTGATGGTTATCACATAATGCAAACATATTTTAGAGGTTAGGATTGGGTTAGATGTAGGCACAGAAACAAGCAAGGTATAGGGCATGTTAAACATGATTAACATCCTCAAATTACTCCAATTCACTACTACCAATTTATTTATTTATTTATTTATTTTTTTATTTTTTTTACTTGGGTTCAATATCCAACATCAAGACACACACCCTTAGGCCTTCCAATCACTTACTCTTTCAACTAAAAATATTCTTAGGACAACTTCTACTAACTTAGTATTTGGGTCCTATTCTACTTTCTTAATCAAGGTTTGACCAACAAGAATTCTCATATATATATACCTACCAACTAAGACCTACAACATGGATCCTTGATAACCTCAATTATACAAGTCTTAAATCATCACTTACACCATGGGAATGTAATTAAACATATTAAACCCGCAGGCTAATTTACTGCACCAGAAAAATGCACTATTTTGGTTCTAATTCATGTCTAAAACACAAAATTTCAAGTCCTAATAGTTAAGATATCAATCCTGTGACAAATTTATACTACGATACACTGTTTCAGCCTTCAAAACACATGAAAACATCCATTAGAACAATATGGCAATAACCATACTTTCAACATCTCATTATATTCCACACATCAAGGTACCTTCAAAACTTTGTTTTCTTTCTTTTATCAAACTCAACTATTATCCTATAAACTCAAATATTTGGACCTCTATTCTCAACCTTGATCTACGAACTCAGGTCTTTAGATCTCCTTTCTCAACTAACTCAAGATTATAAGTCTTAAATTCACAATATAAGTAACATGGAAAATAACCCAACTTGAACAATATTAAAATTTAGCATTAGGAGGGAAAAGTCATCTCGATTGAGTCCTGAGTGTGCACCCTCACAACTCTATCAAGATTTCCTTTCTTCCTTTCTGCCATCCCTTCCTTTCTTAGAATCTCAGCTATACTATTAGTTTCAACTCTAGGATTTATAACTAGCCTTCCTCTTCTCATTTCTACATGTCTTAAAATTTCAGATCTAGTTACTACCCTTTTTCCCATAATATTCTTAACAAACAAAAATTCTAATCAGGGTAACACAGCAAAACACCTAATAGACCCACTACTCGCAAGTCCTAGAGATGCATAACCAGAGCTCTGATACCACTAATGTAACCCCCCTTTTCTTATAAAACATAATTTAACTATTTAATTTATTTTATATATTTATTTCAAAGTTCTGATACGTTATCTTACAATCCAAAATATGTTCTGTAATTTACATCATTAAAATTTATATAAACACTGCTACAAAATAATTCTAACTACTACAAATTATTGTCTACCCAAAATAGTCCCATCCTATATGCTCTGGAATTTCTGCATCTTCATCATTTAACTATATCTTCAAGCACCTGCAATTCACACTCCCCTAGAATCTGGGGACAGCATTACAGGATCAGGCATTTAATTTCTCATAGAATAAAACAATTTCAAACAATTACACATCATAACAATTTAATTAATTACACACATAATTAAATGCAATATGATTTATGCAAATGCAATTTTTTGACTCAAATTCAGTTTTGACCCTGCTCCATGGAGACTTCCCCTTTGAGTGTTTAGTAAGTAACTGGCCTACCATTACGTACAGCAATTCAGCCATCAGCCCCTACTAAACGCGAATAAACTAAACAGAATTAGGAGATCAGGATATCCAGGAAGGCCACCACGGCAGCATCTCTGTCCAGATTACAGCCACATATGGAATTGCCAATATCCTTATCCCCACAGACTATATAATCACTGATTATACGGTCCTGTTTAACAAATTCTACTCACCCCAAAAATCCTTTCTCAATCAGTTTCATTTCACATGACTACCGCAGTCCCGGTCAGTCAACAATTCATTTCTCAATCAGTTTCATTTCACATGACTACCGCAGTCCCGGTCAGTCAACAAAAGTCATTACTCATAAATCAACTCAATTCTCATGACTACCACAGTCCTGGTTAGTCAACATAATTCTTTCTCATTTGATACTTTTATAAATCCCCCAAAAAGACTCATGCTAATGGATTTTGTTCATGATCACAATCAAACAAATAATTTGTACACCTTAACATACAAGGATACAAAATTTTAAGCAATTTACATTATAACCTTAGTATTTTTAATAATTTCCGAAAATGCCCTCAATCTTTTTCCAAAATACCCAATGTGTCCCTACATGTAAAATGACCATTTTGCCCTTGGTTTTATAAAAATTTCCACATAATATCCCTTGCAATTAGGGCTGCCCGAATGGTCTCACTACCATTCTCAACATATTTTCCAAAGCAACAAACTCCAATTTCAACCAAAATTCAACCAAATCTCAATTCAATTAAATTCAAGCAACTCAAATTTCAACCATCACAACACATTAAAAATTCAATCACACATCATTCCAATCCATGAATTACAATCACAAGCATCAAAAACACAAAACCCCTAAATCAATTTCAAGTTTTCATGATTCTAGGTCACAAATTTAATCTAACCCTACAACATGTTTTCTTCTAATTCCAAGGGTTCTAATTGAAATTAAATGCCTAGATCCTTACCTTAAACTCTTTAATTGAAGAAAAAGCCTTGAATTCCTTTCTCCCTCACTCCTTGGTCTTGTAGGAATTTTTGAGATTTTCTCCAATTCTTTCTCTACTAGCCGAATAAGCTTTGTGTTTTGGAAGTTTGGATGGTTTGGTTTCTTAATTTGGGATGAGATGATGAAGTTAAGATGAAATGAAGTCAAGAGCTGCAGCTGCTGGGTAAGGAAGCTCACGGTTCTGTTTTGGAGAGAAAAATAGCTTTTGTGACTTTTTGCCTTTTTTTCTTAAGTTATTTGCTTCATTAAACCAAGAATTAACCAAATTGGATGTTTCCTTCACATCCAGCAGCTCCTGCACGTCCAGCAGCCCCTATTGGCCAAGGGAGATCAGTTCTCCAAGCTTCCCCATCCACTTGGACAGCCAAAGGAGTGCAGCAAGTGACTTGCCTTCCAAAAGGTCAAAAGTCAACATTTGTAGGTAATTTAATGGAATTTTCTAGAATAATTTAGGGCTGTTAATTATCTTACAAACTAATTAGAATTTGAAGAAAATAACACCACCATTGGATTCCTCACTATCAAAAACCTTGGGGTAGTGTCTTACTTATCTCTTAATCCAAGCCTAATTAGCTTAATTTAGTGATCTTAGAAAAGCCTAAGTTGTCACTTTTTGATTGGTTAAGGTTCTAAATTAAATTTTTCTTGGTTAAACATTTTTAATAATTATTCTAAGTATATTACAATTATTAGATAATTCTATAGATATCCTATGAATTTTCTCTAAATTTTCTGTCTTAGAATTTTACCGTAATAATTCCTCAAAGTTCTAACTTTCAGAAAATCCTAACAATTCTGAATAAGCATTTTAATTCTTTATCTGTATATATTTTTAATCTATATTCTATTACCTTTCTTTTAAGTTATAAATGAGTTCAAAATTCTATACTTGAAAATTTACCCTGGACAGCTGTCTGACATAGCAGTCCAGTCAACTATCAATTTCAGCAAAAACGAAGACATTTAGAAATTCAGAAAAATCTTCTGAGTAGAACTGTATTAATTTCATTAAGAAAATATGTTCATAGAGTTTTATAAAATACAGTGCATAAGTGTTCATAATGTACATATATAAATGCGTACAAATAGTGAAATGAGGATGTTACACACAGTCCTGGAAATCAATTCCCCCATAAATACTCAATTCTCATTTATCAAACTCGTTTAAAAATCTTTATTTTTCGCTCAAAAGACTCATGATCATGCAATATGATAATGATGCCAATAAGTAAATAATTATTATTAAACAATCACATAATAATTATAGAAATTCAATAATTAACATTATAACATTAACACTTTAATAAAATACCAACTAGTTCATTACTATGTAAAATTTCTAAATTCTCCTTGATATTTTCTAAAATTCCAATTTTGCCCTTGATCTTTTTATGAAATTCCGAATATGTCCCTAATTGTTCTAGAATCTATGAAATTACCTAATTACCCTCAATCTTTTGATAAAATTCCAATTGTATCCTTTAAATGTGAAATTACCTAATTAACCTCAATCTTTTTATAAAATTCCAATTGTATCCTCTAAATGTGAAATTACCTAATTACCCTTATACTTTTTAATTATTGCCGAAAATGCCCTTAAACTTTTTCTAAAATTCCCAATGTGTCCCGACATGTGAAATGACTATTTTACCCTTGGTCATTTGAAAAATTCCACATGATATCCCTATCATTCTCATCATGGCCGTATGGCCTCCTTCACATTTCCAACAATTTTCTCAAAACAACCAATCCAAATTCCAATCAAAATCAAATCAATTCAAGAAATCTCAATCAAGAACAAATTTCAATTTCCAATAAAGAACAAGCCAATCAATCAATTCCAATCCATCACAACACATCATGAATTCAATCAAACATGGATTCAAACAACAATTTCAAGCTTTTAACATCAATCATCTAAAAGCCCTAAATCAATTTCATCTTTTATTGAATCTTGATCAAATCTTGAAATTAGACCTAAGAACATGTTTCTATTAACTCCAATTGGTTTAAATTGAAATTAAATGCCAAGATCCTTACCTAGAATCCTTAGTTTGATGAAGAAATCCTTGAATCCCTTTTCTCCCTTTCTCCTTGTCTTCTTGAAATTTTTGGGGTTTTCCTCCTAAATCTTTCTCTTTGGCCAAAGGTATATTGAAATTTGAGAGGTTTTGGTTGGTTTAATTCTTGGAATTGGAAGAAATGATGAAGAAGAAATGGAGGGGCTGCAGCTGTACCAAGCTCACGGTTTTGGAGCTTGGAGAGTTAGTGTTTAAAGCTTTTTCTTTTGTTTTATTAATTATCAATATTTAAAGAGATTTCTTCTCCACCAAATTTAATTCAACATTCACGTCCAGCTGCATGGTCTCCAAGGCAGTCCATTTGATGAGATTGGCAGCCACTTGGACGGACAAGGCAAGTGCCTTACGTTAGTTGCTAAATGCTTTTGTTACTTGGTCAAAATTGTAGAAAAAGTAAATTATTCTAGAATCTTAGAGAGCTTTTTAATTATCTTACAAACTAATTAGAATTTGAAGAAACTAACACCACCATTAAATTCCTCACTATCAAAAACCTTGGGGTAGTGTCTTAACTATCTCTTAATCAAGGTCTAATTAGCTTAATTTAATTACATTAGAAATGTCAATTTGTCAAATTTTGATTGGTTAATACTTTTATTTTTCTTTTTCTTAGTTAAACAATTTTAATAATTATTCTAAGTATGTTATAATTAATAGATAATTCTATAGATGTCATATAGATTTTATCTTAATTTTCTACCTTAAAATTTTACCGTAATAATTCCTCAGAGTCCTAATTCTCAGAAAATTCTAATAATTCGAAACTAGCATTTTGATTCTTCAACTGTATATATATTTCATCTATATTCAATTACCTTTTTATTAAGTTACAGATTAGTCCAAAATTTTACACTTGAAAATTTATCCTGGACAGCCGTCAGACACAACAGTCCAGTCAACAAGTAATTCATTTCTCAACTGTATATATTTTAAATCTACATTAATTTCTTGATTTATTAGAGTACAGTTTAATCCCAAAATGTTATATTGAAAATCTTATCCTGAACAGCTGTCTGACACAACTGTCCGGTCAACAAGAAATTTAGGCCTAAACAAATGTATCAAAAGACTTAGAAAATTTTGCTGAGTAGAATTGTATAATTTGTAATATGAAAGTATGTACAGAAAATATTCTCTAAATACAGTACGTAATTTCTTATAATATTTATAGAAAAATATTCATAAATAGTAAAATAAAAATGAGGGTGTTACATTTCCAGCCCACTTGGACAGCCAAGGAGTTCCAAGTCACTTGCCTACCCCAAAAGTCAACAATTCAAGCACTTTGTAGAAATTTCTAGAAGGTAATTAGGGCTGCTAATTATTTTACAATGTGATTAGAATTTGAAGAAAATAACATCACCATTGGATTCCTCACTATCAAAAACCTTGGGGTAGTGTCTTACTTATCTCTTAATCCAAGCCTAATTAGCTTAATTTAGTGATCTTAGAAAAGCCTAAGTTGTCACTTTTTGATTGGTTAAGGTTCTAAATTAAAATTTTCTTGGTTAAACATTTTTAATAATTATTCTAAGTATATTACAATTATTAGATAATTCTATAGATATCCTATGAATTTTCTCTAAATTTTCTGTCTTAGAATTTTACCGTAATAATTCCTCAAAGTTCTAACTTTCAGAAAATCCTAACAATTCTGAATAAGCATTTTAATTCTTTATCTGTATATATTTTTAATCTATATTCTATTACCTTTCTTTTAATTTATAATTGAGTTCAAAATTCTACACTTGAAAATTTATCCTGGACAGCTGTCTGACATAGCAGTCTAGTCAACTATCAATTTCGGCAAAAACAAAGACATTTGGAAATTCAGAAAATTCTTCTGAGTAAAACTGTATTAATTTCATTAAGAGAATATGTACATAAGGTTTCTATAAAATATAGTGCATAAATGCTAATAATATACATATATAAATGCGTACAATTAATAAAATGAGGATGTTACAAATCACATCAAAAAGATAACAATCACATTAATAGTTTCCTTTATTAGTTTTTTATCATAACGTTTATAAGAATTTCCATTATTAATGAGAGGGGATATGTATTTTTAATAAAATTAAATGAGATATCCTGAAATTTTTTTAGGTCTTCTCTAATGTTATGCCTATTTGTTAGGGAAAAAAATTATAATCTTTTTATTGCTTCACCTCCCAAACACATCGTGAAATTTTGATATTTCTACGACAATTACCAATCACATTAAAGAGATAAGAATCACATTAATAGTTTCCTTTATTAGTTTTTTATCACAACTTTTATAAGAATTTCCATTATTAATGAGAGGAGATATGTATTTTTAATAAAATTAAACGGGATATCCTGAAATTTTTTTAGCTCTTGTCTCATGTTATGCCTATTAGTTAGGGAGTGATCTTTTTAGATCTCACCAAAAAAAAATTATAATCTTTTTATTGTTTCACCTCCCAAACATATCGTGAAATTTTGATATTTCTGCGACAATTACCAGTCACATTAAAAAGATAACAATCACATTAATAGTTTTCTTTATTTGTTTTTTATCACAACGTTTATAAGAATTTCCATTATTGATAAGAGGATATATGTATTTTTAATAAAATTAAACGAGATATCCTGAAATTTTTTTAGGTGTTCTTTCATTTTATGCCAATTTGGAAGGGAATGATCTTTTTAGATCTCACCAAAATCAAAATTGTGATCTTTTTATTATTTCAACTCTCAAATATATCCTGAAATTTTGATATTTCTATGACAATTACCAATCACATTAAAAAGATAACAATCACATTAATAGTTTTCTTTATTAGTTTTTTATCACAACGTTTATAAGAATTTCCATTATTAATGAGAGAAGATATGTATTTTTTAATAACATTAAACGAGATATCCTGCATTTTTTTAGGTCTTCTTTCATTTTATGCCAATTTGGAAGGGAATGATCTTTTTAGATCTCACCGAAAAAAAAATTATAATCTTTTTATTGTTTCACCTCCCGAACATATCGTGAAATTTTCATATTTCTATGACAAATACCAATCACATTAAAAATATAACAATAACATTAATAGTTTCCTTTATTAGTTTTTAATCACAATGTTTATAAGAATTTCCATTATTAATGGGAGGAGATATGTATTTTTAATAACATTAAACGAGATATCCTGGAATTTTTAAAGTCTTCTTTCATGTTATGCCTATTAGTTAGGGAATGATCTTTTTAGATCTCACCAAAAAAAATTATAATCTTTTTATTGTTTCACCTCCCAAACATATCATGAAATTTTGATTTTTCTATGACAATTACCAATCACATCAAAAAGATAACAATCACATTAATAGTTTCCTTTATTAGTTTTTTATCATAACGTTTATAAGAATTTCCATTATTAATGAGAGGGGATATGTATTTTAGATAAAATTAAATGAGATATCCTGAAATTTTTTTAGGTCTTCTCTAATGTTATGCCTATTTGTTAGGAAAAAAAATTATAATCTTTTTATTGCTTCACCTCCCAAACATATCGTGAAATTTTGATATTTCTACGACAATTACCAATCACATTAAAGAGATAAGAATCACATTAATAGTTTCCTTTGTTAGTTTTTTATCACAACTTTTATAAGAATTTCCATTATTAATGAGAGGAGATATGTATTTTTAATAAAATTAAACGGGATATCCTGAAATTTTTTAGCTCTTCTCTCATGTTATGCCTATTAGTTAGGGAGTGATCTTTTTAGATCTCACCAAAAAAAAATTATAATCTTTTTATTGTTTCACCTCCCAAACATATCGTGAAATTTTGATATTTCTGCGACAATTACCAGTCACATTAAAAGGATAACAATCACATTAATAGTTTCTTTATTTGTTTTTTATCACAACGTTTATAAGAATTTCCATTATTAATGAGAGGAGATATGTATTTTTAACAAAATTAAATAAGATATCCTAAAATTTTATTAGGTCTTCTTTCATTTTATGCCAATTTGGAAGGGAATTATCTTTTCAGATCTCACCAAAAAAAAAAATTATGATCTTTTTATTATTTCAACTCTCAAATATATCGTGAAATTTTGATATTTCAATGACAATTACATTTCACATTAAAAAGATAACAATCACATTAATAGTTTCCTTTATTAGTTTTTTATCACAACATTTATAAGAATTTCCATTATTAATGAGAGGAGATATGTATTTTTAATAAAATTAAACGAGATATTCTGCATTTTTTTAGGTCTTCTTTCATTTTATTCCAATTTGGAAGGGAATGATCTTTTTAGATCTCACCAAAAAAAAATTATAATCTTTTTATTGTTTCACCTCCCAAACATATCGTGAAATTTTCATATTTCTATGACAAATACCAATCACATTAAAAAGATAACAATAACATTAATAGTTTCCTTTATTAGTTTTTTATTACAACGTTTATAAGAATTTCCATTATTAATGGGAGGAGATATGTATTTTTAATAACATTAAACAAGATATCCTGGAATTTTTTAAAGTCTTCTTTCATGTTATGCCTATTAGTTAGGGAATGATCTTTTTAGACCTCACCAAAAAAAATGATAATCTTTTTATTGTTTCACCTCCCAAACATATCATGAAATTTTGATATTTCTATGACAATTACCAATCACATCAAAAAGATAACAATCACATTAATAGTTTCCTTTATTAGTTTTTTATCATAACGTTTATAAGAATTTCCATTATTAATGAGAGGGGATATGTATTTTTAATAAAATTAAATGAGATATCATGAAATTTTTTTAGGTCTTCTCTAATGTTATGCCTATTTGTTAGGGAAAAAAATATTATAATCTTTTTATTGCTTCACCTCCCAAACATATCGTGAAATTTTGATATTTCTACGACAATTACCAATCACATTAAAGAGATAAGAATCACATTAATAGTTTCCTTTATTAGTTTTTTATCACAACTTTTATAAGAATTTCCATTATTAATGAGAGGAGATATGTATTTTTAATAAAATTAAATAAGATAACTTGAAATTTTATTAGGTCATCTTTCATTTTATGCCAATTTGGAAGAGAATGATCTTTTTGGATCTCACAAAAAAAAAATTATGATCTTTTTATTATTTCAACCCTCAAATATATCTTGAAACTTTGGTATTTCTACGACAATTACCAATCACATTAAAAAGATAACAATCACATTAATAGTTTCCTTTATTAGTTTTTCATCACGACATTTATAAGAATTTCCATTATTAATGAGAGGAGGTATGTATTTTTAATAAAATTAAACAAGATATCCTGAAATTTATTTAACTCTTCTATCATTTTATGCCAATTTGGAAGGGAATGATCTTTTTAGATCTCACCAAAAAAAAATTATAATCTTTTTATTATTTCACATCCCAAACATATCGTGAAATTTTGATATTTCTACGACAATTACCAATCACATTAAAAAGATAACAATCACATTAATAGTTTCCTTTATTTGTTTTTTATCACAACGTTTATAAGAATTTCCATTATTAATGGGAGGAGATATGTATTTTTAATAAAATTAAACGAGATATCCTGCATTTTTTTAGGTCTTCTCTAATGTTATGCCTATTTGTTAGGGAAAAAAATTATAATCTTTTTATTGTTTCACCTCCCAAACATACCGTGAAATTTTGATATTTCTACGACAATTACCAATCACATTAAAGAGATAAGAATCACATTAATAGATTCCTTTATTAGTTTTTTATCACAACGTTTATAAGAATTTCCATTATTAATGAGAGGAGATATGTATTTTTAATAAAATTAAATAAGATATCTTGAAATTTTATTAGGTCATCTTTCATTTTATGCCAATTTGGAAGAGAATGATCTTTTTGGATCTCACCAAAAAAAAAATTATGATCTTTTTGTTATTTCAACTCTCAAATATATCTTGAAATTTTGGTATTTCTACGACAATTACCAATCACATTCAAAAGATAACAATCACATTAATAGTTTCCTTTATTAGTTTTTCATCTCGACATTTATAAGAATTTCCATTATTAATGAGAGGAGGTATGTATTTTTAATAAAATTAAACAAGATATCCTGAAATTTTTTTAACTCTTCTATCATTTTATGCCAATTTGGAAGGGAATGATCTTTTTAGATCTCAGTAAAAAAAAATTATAATCTTTTTATTGTTTCACCTCCCAAACATATCGTGAAATTTTCATATTTCTATGACAATTACCAATTACATTAAAAAGATAACAATAACATTAATAGTTTCCTTTATTAGTTTTTTATCACAACGTTATAAGAATTTCCATTATTAATGGGAGGAGATATGTATTTTTAATAACATTAAACGAGATATCGTGGAATTTTTTAAAGTCTTCTTTCATGTTATGCCTATTTGTTAGGGAATGATCTTTTTAGACCTCACCACAAAAAATTATAATCTTTTTATTGTTTCACCTCACAAACATATCGTGAAATCTTGATATTTCTACGACAGTTACCAGTCACATTAAAAGATAACAATCGCATTAATAGTTTCCTCTATTTGTTCTTTATCACAACGTTTATAAGAATTTCCATTATTAATGAGAGGAGATATGTATTTTTAATAAAATTAAATAAGATATCCTGAAATTTTATTAGGTCTTCTTTCATTTTACGCCAATTTGGAAGGGAATGATCTTTTTAGATCTCACAAAAAAAAAATTATAATCTTTTTATTGTTTCACCTCCCAAACATATCGTGAAATTTTCATATTTCTATGACAATTACCAATTACATTAAAAAGATAACAATAACATTAATAGTTTCCTTTATTAGTTTTTTATCACAACGTTATAAGAATTTCCATTATTAATGGGAGGAGATATGTATTTTTAATAACATTAAACGAGATATCGTGGAATTTTTTAAAGTCTTCTTTCATGTTATGCCTATTTGTTAGGGAATGATCTTTTTAGACCTCACCACAAAAAATTATAATCTTTTTATTGTTTCACCTCACAAACATATCGTGAAATCTTGATATTTCTACGACAGTTACCAGTCACATTAAAAGATAACAATCGCATTAATAGTTTCCTCTATTTGTTCTTTATCACAACGTTTATAAGAATTTCCATTATTAATGAGAGGAGATATGTATTTTTAATAAAATTAAATAAGATATCCTGAAATTTTATTAGGTCTTCTTTCATTTTACGCCAATTTGGAAGGGAATGATCTTTTTAGATCTCACAAAAAAAAAATTATAATCTTTTTATTGTTTCACCTCCCAAACATATCGTGAAATTTTCATATTTTTATGACAAATACCAATCGCATTAAAAAGATAACAATAACATTAATAGTTTCCTTTATTAGTTTTTTATCACAACGTTTATAAGAATTTCCATTATTAATGGGAGGAGATATGTATTTTTAATAACATTAAACGTAATATCCTGGAATTTTTTAAAGTCTTCTTTCATGTTATGCCTATTAGTTAGGGAATGATCTTTTTAGATCTCACCAAAAAAAATTATAATCTTTTTATTGTTTCACCTCACAAACATATCGTGAAATCTTGATATTTCTACGACAGTTACCAGTCACATTGAAAGATAACAATCGCATTAATAGTTTCCTTTATTTGTTCTTTATCACAACGTTTATAAGAATTTCCATTATTAATGAGAGGAGATATGTATTTTTAATAAAATTAAATAAGATATCCTGAAATTTTATTAGGTCTTCTTTCATTTTATGCCAATTTGGAAGGGAATGATCTTTTTAGATCTCACAAAAAAAAAATTATGATCTTTTTATTATTTCAACTCTCAAATATATCGTGAAATTTTGATATTTCTATGACAATTACCAATCACATTAAAAAGATAACAATCACATTAATAGTTTCCTTTATTAGTTTTTCATCACGACATTTGTAAGAATTTCCATTATTAATGAGAGGAGATATGTATTTTTAATAAAATTAAACGAGATATCCTGAAATTTTTTTTAGCTCTTCTCTCATTTTATGCCAATTTGGAAGGGAATGATATTTTTAAATCTCAGCAAAAAAAAATTAGAATCTTTTATTTATGTCACCTCCCAAACATATCGGGAAATTTTGATATTTCTACGACAGTTACCAATTATGTAACATCCTCATTTTATTAATTGTACGCATTTATATATGTATATTATTAACATTTATGCACTATATTTTATAGAAACCTTATGTACATATTCTCTTAATGAAATTAATACAGTTCTACTCAGAAGAATTTTCTGAATTTGTAAATGTCTCTGTTTTTGCTGAAATTGATAGTTGACTGGACTGCTATGTCAGACAGCTGTCCAGGATAAAATTTCAAGTATAGAATTTTGAACTCATTTATAACTTAAAAGAAAGGTAATAGAATATAGATTAAAAATATATACAGATAAAGAATTAAAATGCTTATTCAGAATTGTTAGAATTTTCTGAAAGTTAGAACTTTGAGAAATTATTACGGTAAAATTTTAAGACAGAAAATTTAGAGAAAATTCATAGGATATCTATAGAATTATCTAATAATTGTAATATACTTAAAATAATTATTAAAAATGTTTAACCAAGAAAAATTTAATTTAGAACCTTAACCAATCAAAAAGTGACAACTTAGGCTTTTCTAAGATCACTAAATTAAGCTAATTAGACTTGGATTAAGAGATAAGTAAGACACTACCCCAAGGTTTTTGATAGTGAGGAATCCAATGGTGGTGTTATTTTCTTCAAATTCTAATTAGTTTGTAAGATAATTAACAGCCCTAAATTATTCTAGAAAATTATATTAAATTACCTACAAATGTTGACTTTTGACCTTTTGTGTAACCCCCCTTTTTTTATAAAACATAATTTAACTATTTAATTCATTTTATATATTTATTTCAAAGTTCTGATACGATCTCTTACAATCCAAAATATGTTATGTAATTTACATCATTAAAATTTATATAAACACTGCTACAAAATAATTCTAACTACTACAAATTATTGTCTACCCAAAATAGTCCCATCCTATATGCTCTGGAATTTCTGCATCTTCATCATTTAACTATATCTTCAAGCACCTGCAATTCACACTCCCCTAGAATCTGGGGACAGCATTACAGGATCAGGCATTTAATTTCTCATAGAATAAAATAATTTCAAACAATTACACATCATAACAATTTAATTAATTACACACATAATTAAATGCAGTATGATTTATGCAAATGCAATTTTTGACTCAAATTCAGTTTTGACCCTGCTCCATGGAGACTTCCCCTTTGAGTGTTTAGTAAGAAACTGGCCTACCATTACGATCTGTAATTCAGCTATCAGCCCCTACTAAACGCGAATAAACTAAACAGAATTAGGAGATCAGGATACCCAGGAAGGCCACCACGACCGCATCTCTGTCCAGATTACAGCCACATATGGAATTGCCAATATCCTTATCCCCACAGACTATATAATCACAGATTATACGGTCCTGTTTAACAAATTCTACTCACCCCAAAAATCCTTTCTCAATCATTTTCATTTCACATGACTACCGCAGTCCCGGTTAGTCAACAATTCATTTCTCAATCAGTTTCATTTCACATGACTACCGCAGTCCCGGTTAGTCAACAAAAGTCATTTCTCATAGATCAACTCAATTCTCATGACTACCACAGTCCTGGTTAGTCAACATAATTCTTTCTCATTTGATACTTTTATAAATCCCCCAAAAAGACTCATGCTAATGAATTTTGTTCATGACCACAATCAAATAAATAATTTGTACACATTAACATACAAGGATACAAAGATTTAAGCAATTTATATTATAACATTAGTATTTTTAATAATTTCCGAAAATGCCCTCAATCTTTTTCCAAAATACCCAATGTGCCCCTACATGTAAAATGACCATTTTGCCCTTGGTTTTATAAAAATTTCCACATAATATCCCTTGCATTTAGGGCTGGCCGAATGGTCTACAAGCCATTCTCAACAATTCTTCCAAAGCTACAAACTCCAATTCCAACCAATTTCAATCAAATCACAATTTCAATCAAAATTCAACAAACCAAATTTCAACCATTACAACACCTTAAAAATTCAATCAAACATCATTCCAATCCATGAATTTCAATCACAAGCATCAAAAACACAAAACCCCTAAATCAATTTCAAGTTTTCATGATTCTAGGCCAAAATTTTAATCTAAGCCTACAACATGTTTTCTTCTAATTCCAAGGGTTCTAATTGAAATTAAATGCCTAGATCCTTACCTTAGACTCTTTAATTGAAGAAAAAGCCTTGAATTCCTTTCTCCCTCACTCCTTGGTCTTGTAGGAATTTTTGAGATTTCCTCCAATTTCTTTTCCTTTTTGCCGATTAGCTTAGGGTTTAGGAAGTTTGGATGGTTTGGTTTCTTAATTTGAGATGAGATGATGAAGTTAAGATGAAATTGAAATGAAAACTGCAGCTGCTGGGTTTGGAGACTCATGGTTCTGTTTTTGAGTTTTTGGTGATTTTTTTCTCCTTTTACTTAAGTTAAATGCTTCTAAAAAATTTTATTAACCAAATTGGACTTTGCCTTCAAGTCCAGCTGCTGCCCTGCACGTCCAGCAGCTCATTTGGACCAAGGGAAGTCCACTTACCAAGCCTTTCCAGCCCACTTGGACAGCCAAGGAGTTCCAAGTCACTTGCCTACCCCAAAAGTCAACATTTCAAGCACTTTGTAGAAAGTTCTAGAAGGTAATTAGGGCTGCTAATTATTTTACAATGTGATTAGAATTTGAAGAAAATAACATCACCATTGTATTCCTCACTATCAAAAACCTTGGGGTAGTGTCTTACTTATCTCTTAATCCAAGCCTAATTGGCTTAATTTAGTGACATTAGAAAAGCCTAAGTTGTCACTTTTTGATTGGTTAAGGTTCTAAATTAAATTTTTCTTGGTTAAACATATTTAATAATTATTCTAAGTATATTACAATTATTAGATAATTCTATAGATATCCTATGAATTTTCTCTAAATTTTCTGTCTTAGAATTTTACCGTAATAATTCCTCAAAGTTCTAACTTTCAGAAAATCCTAACAATTCTGAATAAGCATTTTAATTCTTTATCTGTATATATTTTTAATCTATATTCTATTACCTTTCTTTTAAGTTATAAATGAGTTCAAAATTCTATACTTGAAAATTTATCCTGGACAGCTGTCTAACATAGCAGTCCAGTCAACTATCAATTTCGGCAAAAATAAAGACATTTGGAAATTCAGAAAATTCTTCTGAGTAAAACTGTATTAATTTCATTAAGAGAATATGTACATAAGGTTTCTATAAAATATAGTGCATAAATGTTAATAATATACATATATAAATGCGTACAATTAATAAAATGAGGATGTTACAATTCTCCCCTACTAATAAAAATTTCGTCCTCGAAATTTCTAATACAAATATATAACCATACAACTATACAACAAAATAACTATACAAACAAATGAGGATATGTTTCTTTCATTTTTTCCTCTAACTCCCATGTAGCATCACCTCTGATATCATCCCAAATAACCTTAACTAGAGAAATTTCTTTACCTCTCAGGTACTTAATCCTTCTGTCCTCAATCTTAATATGCTTTGTTTCAAATGTTAGGTTTTCCTTTCTCTTCTAATGTACAGGCTCTTAAGAGATCTTCTAATGTCCGAATAGTCCTTTCTGTTTGACCATCAATCTTAGGGTGTTATACTAAACTAAGATAAAATTTTACTTCTTAAAGCGTTCTGAAAATCTTTCCAAAAATTTAAAAACAAAGCTAGGGTCTTTATTAGACTCTATACTAGTAGGTACTCCAGATAATCTAATTATTTCCTTTAAGTACAATTAAGCTAATTTTTCTAAAGAATACCTAATATTTATTGAAAGCAAAATGTACTAATTTAGTTAATCTATCTACAATTACTCAAATGGTATCAAAATTCCTATGTGTTCTAGGAAATCCTACCACAAAATCTATTGATTTACTATTCTGTTTCCATATAGATATCTCTAAAGGATGTAACAGATCAAAGGGTTTCTGATATTCAATCTTTGCTTTCTAACATGTTAAACATCTAGCCACATATTCTGCTACATCTCTCTTCATCCTAGACCACCAAAACATTCCCTTTAAATCTTTATATATTTTTGTTGTTCTAGGATGAATACTAAGTTTACTTTTGTGCCCTTCCTTCAAAATTAATTCCTTAAATTCTTGATAATTAGGTACACAAATTCTATTTTTAAATCTAATAATTCCATCTGTTCCTACATTAAATTCTTTTACTTTATTTGTTCCTATTAATGCTTTCTTTTCTTGAATAAATATATCTACATCTTGTTTCTTCTTAATCTCTTCCAAAAATCATTAGTAATCCTTCCTAATTGAATTTTATCTTTTTCCCTAACTGTACACAAATTCAAATCTCTAAATTATTGTATTAATTCTAATTCTTTAATCATCATAGTTGACACACGTACAATTTTCCTACTTAAGGCATCTGCTACTACATTAGCTTTTCCTGGATGATACATTAACTGAAAATCATAATCTTTAATAAACTCCATCCATCTTCTTTGTCTCCTTTCCAATTTTTTTTTTTCAAACAAATATTTTAAACTCTTATGATCACTATATACATCAAATCTTGATCCATATAAATAATGTCTCCAAATCTTCAAAGCAAAAACTATAACTGCTAACTCCAAATCATGAGTAGGATAATTTCTCTCATGTGATTTCAACCGCCTAGATGCATAAGCTACCACTTTCTTATTTTATATCAACACACATCTTAACCCAGGAGATTAAACATCACAGTATACCTCATAGGATTCATTTGGGTCGGGTAAAACTAAAACTAGTGAGGTAGTCAATTTATGTTTCAATTCTTCGAAATTTTCTCACAACTCTCACTCCAAATAAAATTCTATTAAGGGTTCAGCTATCTTAGAAAATCCTTCAATCAATCTTCTATAATATCCATCAAATCTTAAGAACTACTAATCTCAGTTACTGTCTTAGGCCTTTCCCATTCTAAAATTGCTTCTACCTTAGAAAAATCTACACTTATTCCATCTTTAGAAATTACATGTCCTAAAATTTTCACTTCCTCCAACCAAAATTCACACTTAGACAATTTAGCATATAATTTTCTATCTTTCAAAGTTTGCAATGTTATTCTAAGATGATTTTCATGTTCCTCTTTATTTTTAGAATATATTAATATATCATCTATAAATACTACTACAAAATGATCTAAGTATGGTCCAAACACCCTATTCATATAATCCAACACTGCTGGGGCATTAGTCACTCCAAATGGCATCACTTAATATTCATTTACATCTAGCACAGAGTCTATTTTAATTTTATCTCCTTAGTTCCAAGAGATGATAACATGTATTTTTTTTGAATTTCACTTTTAAATGATATTTCCTTAGGTTGGATAGGCTTAAGTCTAGAAACATCAAGTTCAGGGAAAATCACAGATTTAGAGGCACAGTCTATTAGAATATGGTTGGCTGCTAACCCATCCATTCCTAATATCACATCAAGGTTAGTCATAGGCAAACAAATCAAATTCACAACAAATGGTCTATCTCTGATGGTTATTATACAATTCAAACATATTTGAGAGGTTAGGATTGGTTTAGATGTAGGCACAGAAACAAGCAAGGTATAGGGTATTTTAAACATAATTAGCATCCTCAACTTATAGTTGTACTTTAGAACTATAATTCCAACAAGTCACCATTAGAATGACTTTCAAAGTACCTCAAATTACTCCAATTCACTACTACCAATTTAATTGTTACTTAGGCTTAATTTCCAACATCAATACACATACCTTTAGGCCTTCCAATTACTTACTCTTTCAACTTTAAAAATTCTTAGGTCAACTGCTACTAACTTAGCATTTGGGTCCTATTCTACCCTATTAATCAAGGTTTGACCATCAAGAATTCTCATATATATATACCTACCAACTAAGACCTACAACATGGATCCTTGATAACTTCAATTATACAAGTCTTAAATCATCACTTACACCATGGGAATGTAATAAAATATATTAAACCCGCAGGCTATTTTACTGCACCAGAAAAATGCACTATTTTGGTTCTAATTCATGTCTAAAACACAAAATTTCAAGTCCTAATAGTTAAGATATCAATCCTGTGACAAATTTATACTACGATACACTGTTTCAGCCTTCAAAACACATGAAAACATCCATTAGAACAATATGGCAATAACCATACTTTCAACATCTCATCATATTCCAAACTTCAAGGTACCTTCAAAACTTTGTTTTCTTTCTTTTGTCAAACTCAACTATTATCCTATAAACTCAAATATTTGGACCTCTATTCTCAACCTTGATCTACGAACTCAGGTCTTTAGATCTCCTTTCTCAACTAACTCAAGATTATAAGTCTTAAATTCACAATATAAGTAACATGGAAAATAACCCAACTTGAACAATACTAATAATAATAAAATTTTAAGCATTAGGAGAGAAAGTCATCTCGACTGAGTCCTGAGTGTGCACCCTCACAACTCTATCAAGATTTCCTTTCTTCCTTTTTGCCATCTCAGCTTACTATTAGTTTGAACTCTAGGATTTATAACTAGCATTCCTCTTCTCATTTCTACATGTCTTAAATTTTCAGATCTAGTTACTACCCTTTTTCCCATAATATTCTGAACAAACAAACAATTCTAATCAGGGTAACACAGCAAAACACCTAATAGACCCACTACTCGCAAGTCCTAGAGATGCATAACCAGAGCTCTGATACCACTAATGTAACCCCCCTTTTTTTATAAAACATAATTTAACTATTTAATTCATTTTATATATTTATTTCAAAGTTCTGATACGATCTCTTACAATCCAAAATATGTTATGTAATTTGTAACCCCCCTTTTTTTTTTTTTATAAAACATAATTTAACTATTTAATTCATTTTATATATTTATTTCAAAGTTCTGATACGATCTCTTACAATCCAAAATATGTTCTGTAATTTACATCATTAAAATTTATATAAACACTGCTACAAAATAATTCTAACTACTACAAATTATTGTCTACCCAAAATAGTCCCATCCTATATGCTCTGGAATTTCTGCATCTTTATCATTTAACTATATCTTCAAGCACCTGCAATTCACACTCCCCTAGAATCTGGGGACAGCATTACAGGATCAGGCATTTAATTTCTCATAGAATTAAAACAATTTCAAACAAATACATATCATAACAATATAATTAGTTACACACATAATTAAATGCAATATGATTTATGCAATGCAGTTTTTGACTCAAATTCGTTTTGACCCTGCTCCATGGAGACTTCCCCTTTGAGTGTTTAGTAAGAAACTGGCCTACCATTACGATCTGTAATTCAGCTATCAGCCCCTACTAAACGCGAATAAACTAAACAGAATTAGGAGGTCAGGATACCCGGAAGGCCACCACGGCAGCATCTCTGTCCAGATTACAGCCACATGTGGAATTGCCAATATCCCTCACCCCACAGACTATATAATCACAGACTATACAGTCCTGTCTAACTTATTCTGCTCACCCCAAAGATTCAATTCTCAAATCATATTCATTTCACATGACTACCGCAGTCTCGGTTAGTCAACAAAATCATTTCTCATAGATCAACTCAATTCTCATGACTACCGCAGTCTCGGTTAGTCAACATAATTCTTTCTCAATCATTTTCATTTCACATGACTACCGCAGTCCCGGTTAGTCAACATAATTCTTTCTCAATCATTTTCTTTTCTTTTCTTTCTTTTCATGGCTACCGAAATCCCGGTTAGCCAACATCAATTATTTTTCACTTGAATCTTTATAAATCCCCCAAAAAGACTCATGCAACGAATTATGTTCATGATCACAATTAAATAAATAATTTGTACACATTAATATACAAGAATACAAAAATTAAGCAATTTACCTTATAACATTAGTATTTTAATAATTTCCGAAAATGCCCTCAATCTTTTTCCAAAATACCCAATGTGTCCCTACATGTAAAATGACCATTTTGCCCTTGGTTTTATAAAAATTTCCACATAATATCCCTTGCATTTTAGGGCTGGCCGAATGGTCTACAAGCCATTCTCAACAATTCTTCCAAAGCTACAAACTCCAATTCCAACCAAAATTCAATCAAATCACAATTTCAATCAAAATTCAACAAACCAAATTTCAACCATTACAACACCTTAAAAATTCAATCAAACATCATTCCAATCCATGAATTGCAATCACAAGCATCAAAAACACAAAACCCCTAAATCAATTTCAAGTTTTCATGATTCTAGTTCAAATTTTTAATCTAAGCCTACAACATGTTTTCTTCTAATTCCAAGGGTTCTAATTGAAATTAAATGCCTAGATCCTTACCTTAAACTCTTTAATTGAAGAAAAAGCCTTGAATTCCTTTCTCCCTCACTCCTTGGTCTTGTAGGAATTTTTGAGATTTTCTCCAATTCTTTCTCTACTAGCCGAATTAGCTTTGTGTTTTGGAAGTTTGGATGGTTTGGTTTCTTAATTTGAGTTGAAATGGTGAAGTTAAGATGAAATTTAATGAAGAACTGCAGCTGCTGGGTTAAGAACTCACGGTTCTGTTTTTTCAGAAAAGCTAGCTTTGTGCCTTTTACTTTTAGCTTAAGTTTTAAGGCTTCATTTAACACTTAATTCACCAAATTGAATTTTTTCTTCAAGTCCACTGCCCTGCACGTCCAGCAGCCTCTATTGGCCAAGGGAGATCAGTTCTCCAAGCTTCCCCATCCACTTGGACAGCCAAAGGAGTGCAGCAAGTGACTTGCCTTCCAAAAGGTCAAAAGTCAACATTTGTAGGTAATTTAATATAATTTTCTAGAATAATTTAGGGCTGTTAATTATCTTACAAACTAATTAGAATTTGAAGAAAATAACACCACCATTGGATTCCTCACTATCAAAAACCTTGGGGTAGTGTCTTACTTATCTCTTAATCCAAGTCTAATTAGCTTAATTTAGTGATCTTAGAAAAGCCTAAGTTGTCACTTTTTGATTGGTTAAGGTTCTAAATTAAATTTTTCTTGGTTAAACATTTTTAATAATTATTTTAAGTATATTACAATTATTAGATAATTCTATAGATATCCTATGAATTTTCTCTAAATTTTCTGTCTTAAAATTTTACCGTAATAATTTCTCAAAGTTCTAACTTTCAGAAAATTCTAACAATTCTGAATAAGCATTTTAATTCTTTATCTGTATATATTTTTAATCTATATTCTATTACCTTTCTTTTAAGTTATAAATGAGTTCAAAATTCTATACTTGAAATTTTATCCTGGACAGCTGTCTGACATAGCAGTCCAGTCAACTATCAATTTCAGCAAAAACAGAGACATTTACAAATTCAGAAAATTCTTCTGAGTAGAACTGTATTAATTTCATTAAGAGAATATGTACATAAGGTTTCTATAAAATATAGTGCATAAATGTTAATAATATACATATATAAATGCGTACAATTAATAAAATGAGGATGTTACAATTCTCCCCTACTAATAAAAATTTCGTCCTCGAAATTTCTAATACAAATATATAACCATACAACTATACAACAAAATAACTATACAAACAAATGAGGATATGTTTCTTTCATTTTCTCTTCTAACTCCCATGTAGCATCACCTCTGATATCATCCCAAATAACCTTAACTAGAGAAATTTCTTTACCTCTCAGGTACTTAATCCTTCTGTCCTCAATCTTAATAGGCTTTGTTTCAAATGTTAGGTTTTCCTTTCTCTTCTAATGTACAGGCTCTTAAGAGATCTTCTAATGTCCGAATAGTCCTTTCTGTTTGATCATCAATCTTAGGGTGTTATACTAAACTAAGATAAAATTTTACTTCTTAAAGCGTTCTGAAAATCTTTCCAAAAATTTAAAAACAAAGCTAGGGTCTTTATTAGACTCTATACTAGTAGGTACTCCAGATAATCTAATTATTTCCTTTAAGTATAATTAAGCTAATTTTTCTAAAGAATACCTAATATTTATTGAAAGCAAAATGTACTAATTTAGTTAATCTATCTACAATTACTCAAATGGTATCAAAATTCCTATGTGTTCTAGGTAATCCTACCACAAAATCTATTGATATACTATTCCGTTTCCATATAGGCATCTCTAAAGGATGTAACATATCAAAGGGTTTCTGATATTCAATCTTTGCTTTCTAACATGTTAAACATCTAGCCACATATTCTGCTACATCTCTCTTCATCCTAGACCACAAAAACATTCCCTTTAAATCTTTATATATTTTTGTTGTTCTAGGATGAATACTAAGTTTACTTTTGTGCCCTTCCTCCAAAATTAATTCCTTAAATTCTTGATTATTAGGTACACAAATTCTATTTTTAAATCTAATAATTCCATCTGTTCCTAAATTAAATTCTTTTACTTTATTTGTTCCTATTAATGCTTTCTTTTCTTGAATAAATATATCTACATCTTGTTTCTTCTTAATCTCTTCCAAAAATCATTAGTAATCCTTCCTAATTGAATTTTATCTTTTTCTCTAACTGTACGCAAGTTCAAATCTCTAAATTGTTCTATTAATTCTAATTCTTTAATCATCATAGTTGACACATGTACAATTTTTCTACTTAAGGCATCTGCTACTACATTAGCTTTTCCTAGATGATACATTAATTGAAAATCATAGTCTTTAATAAACTCCATCCATCTTCTTTGTCTCATTTCCATTTATTTTTTTCAAACAAATAGTTTAAACTCTTATGATCACTATATACATCAAATCTTGATCCATATAAATAATGTCTCCAAATCTTCAAAGCAAAAACTATAGCTGCTAACTCCAAATCATGAGTAGGATAATTTCTCTCATGTGATTTCAACCGCCTAGATGCATAAGCTACCACTTTCCTATTTTATATCAACACACATCTTAACCTTAGAGATGAAACATCACAGTATACCTCATAGGATTCATTTGGGTCGGGTAAAACTAAAACTAGTGAGGTAGTCAATTTATGTTTCAATTCTTCGAAAATTTTCTCACAACTCTCACTCCAAATAAAATTCTATTAAGGGTTCAGCTATCTTAGAAAATCCTTCAATCAATCTTCTATAATATCCATCAAATCTTAAGAACTACTAATCTCAGTTACTGTCTTAGGCCTTTCCCATTCTAAAACTGCTTCTACCTTAGAAAAATCTACACTTAGTTCATCTTTAGAAATTAAATGTCCTAAAATTTTCACTTCCTCCACCCAAAATTCACACTTAGACAATTTAGCATATAATTTTCTATCTTTTAAAATTTCTAATTTTATTCTAAGATGATTTTCATGTTCTTCTTTATTTTTAGAATATATTAATATAACATCTATTCTAGATCAAGGATATTTATTCTTTATAGTTACTTTATTTAATTTTCTATAATCTACACATAACCTAGATCCTCCATCTTTCTTTTTAACTAATAATACTGGGCTCACCATATGGACACACTAGGCCTTACAAACTATTTTTCTAATAATTCTTCCAATTGTTTCTTTAACTCGATTAATTTCAATAATGACATTCTATATGGTTGCATAGAAATTGGTCTAGTACCAGGCATCAAATCTATACTAAATTCTATTCTCTTTCAGGACGCAAACCAGAAACATCATCAGGAAAATTTCAGGATATTCATTTACAACTAGCACAGAGTCAATTTCAATTTTTATCTTCTTTAGTTCCAAGAGATGATAACATATATTTTTGAATTTCACTTTTAAATGATATTTCCTTAGGTTGGATAGGGTTAAGTCTAGAAACATCAAGTTTAGGAAAAATTAAAGTTTTAGAAACACAATCTATTAGAATACGGTTGGCTGCTAACCAATCCATTCCTAATATCACATCAAGGTCAGTTAAAGGCAAACAAATCAAGTTCACAACAAATGATCTATCTCTGATGGTTATCACATAATGCAAACATATTTTAGAGGTTAGGATTGGGTTAGATGTAGGCACAGAAACAAGCAAGGTATAGGGCATGTTAAACATGATTAACATCCTCAAATTACTCCAATTCACTACTACCAATTTATTTATTTATTTATTTATTTATTTATTTATTTTTTTACTTGGGTTCAATATCCAACATCAAGACACACACCCTTAGGCCTTCCAATCACTTACTCTTTCAACTAAAAATATTCTTAGGACAACTTCTGTAACATCCCGAAAATTACAACCCAATAAGTATGAACGTGAGAGATTTAATTAGAAATTTTCTTGTTGGGGAGAATTGTAACACTGTGATTTTTCGTAACGTATATTAAGTGTTTGATAAATACCGTAAAAGGAAATTAAATTAATTCATAGTGTTATTGTGAGATTTTTGGGACTTTTACGTAAGTTTCGTAAGTTGTAGAAAAAGAAAAAAAAAAAGGAGAAGAGAGGGTGTCCTTAGAGGAAGGGTGGCTGCAAATAGCAAAATTGAAAAATTATGCCACATAAGAAGCGTGAACTGCTTCTCTTCCCATTATTCTTCGTTCTTCTCGCCAGAAACCTCTGCTGTCTCTCTCCTTCTCTCTAAAATTTTGCACTCTTTCTAAGATTTAAGTATTCAAATCAAAGTTTTCACCGATTAAATTCGGATATGTTATAGAGGAGTTCAAGAGCTTCAAAACCAACCGATTGGATTTCGATTTCATCGAGGTATGGAGGGGTATCTTTTTTTTTCCTAAGCTATTTCCTTGTTTTCTTGTTAAATATGGATTGTGGCTGTTGTTGATGGTCTGTAAATAATTTTGAAAACCCGAAATAAGCTACTTGAGATTTGGGTCCTATGACTGTGTGGATTTTTCGTCTCGGTTTTCGTGCAGGTTTTTGAGGATGTAAATACATTTTCTTATGTTTTGATGCCTTTGGATATCATGGTATTTTTTTCAGATTTTTTTGAGCACTGTAACTATTTTTACCGGAATTATTTTTAAAAACTGTTGATTCTGAGAATGGGACTGTTTTGATTTTTACAAGAATTTTGGGACATGATTTTGGAAAACTGGAACCATGAGTTCATTTTATGCATCATGAGGGTCATCTCTGAATTTTTGTAAGGTCAGAAAAGCCTGGGAAGTATTTTTAGTGATTTAATGTTGGAAAAACCGAAAAGCTGAACAGTAGAGAAATTAAATGTAGAAAATTACTTTTTGTGAGAATTTGGTCTTGAGAAAATTTAGTAATACTTTTTTGACCATGTGGAATATCCATGGATTTTCTCAGAATTTTGTAAGTACCTTTTGTAATTAATTACATTTTCTTATTGAAAACTGTGTTCTGGAGAAATATTTGGGAGAAAAATCCAAAAATTTAAAGAAGACAAAGGAGAAAAGGAGAAAAAGGATTCAAGGTAAGGGAAGCTTCATTGTGATTTATATTTTCAGTTTAAGTGTGGTTGAGAGTTAGGGGGCTCAATCACATATAGCATGCCTGCCCCTTTTGCTGTTTATGTTGAGTTGATTGGTGGTTGAATTTAAAATTGATGAAAAATGGGTATTTGATTCTCCTGGCAGTGGCTGTGTGAGTGTGTATGGACTGATTGTTTTTGTTTTTGATTCTCTAAATTACTTGGAAAGGCTCCTAAAACAAAGGAGACCATGCCCAAATTTTCTTGAAATTATTTGATAAGCTTTGCATGTGAAAATCAAACCACAAAACAAAGTGGCAGTGGCTGTTAGGTTCGTCTGGCCATTGGAGATGGCGGGTACTGAGATGCCGTATCTAAGAATGTAAGGATCATGGCATTTAATTTCATTTTAGACCATTTGGAATGTAGAAAAACATGTTGTTAGGTTTAGATTCAAGATTTGATCAAGAGCCATAAAAAGATTAAATTGATTTATATAATTGATATTAGAAGCTTGAAATAATTGTTTGGAATCATGTTTGATTGATTGGATGATGTGTTTTGATGGATTGAAATTGATTGGTTGGTTTATTGTTGGATTGAAATTGCTTGATTTGGCTTGATTGTGTTGTGAATGATGTTGGAAATTGTTGAATGTTTATATTTTTGTAGGTGATTGTTTAAAATTACTTATTTAATTGTGATTATTAACATATTGCATATGCATGAGTCTTTTTGGGGGTTTTACAAAGATTCAAGTGAAAAATAATTGATGTTGGCTAACCGGGACTGCGGTAGCCATGAAAAGAAAGAAAAGAAAAGAAAAGAAAGAAAAGAAAGATTAAATGTTGACTAACCGAGACTGCGGTAGTCATGAGAAACAAGTTGATATATGAGAAATGATTTAGTTGACTAACCGGGACTGCGGTAGTCATGTGAAATGAAAATGATTGAGAAATGATTTTGTTGACTAACCGGGAGTGCGGTAGTCATGTGAAAGGAATATGATTTGAGAATTGAATCTTTGGGGTGAGCAGAATAAGTTAGACAGGGCTGTATAGTCTGTGATTATATAGTCTGTGGGGTGAAGGATATTGGCAATTCCACATGTGGCTGGAAACTGGACTGAGTTGCGGTCGTGGTGGCCTTCCGGGTATCCTGATCTCCTAATTCTGTCTAGTTTATTCGCGTTTAGTAGGGGCTGATAGCTGAATTGCAGTACGTAATGGTAGGCCAGTTTCTTACTAAACACTCAAAGGGGAAGTCTCCATGGAGCAGGGTCAAAATGATTTTGAGTCAAAACTGCATTTGCATAAATCATACTGCAATTGTTTTAATTGTGTGACTTATGATGTTATGACTCATTGTGATTAGTGGTGATGGTGTATGTGGTTGATCTTGTTGATGATTCATGTTATAAATATGTTTATGAACTAAGTTTTGTATAACATTTTCAGTTATTATATATAGTATTTTGAAGTGTACAAAATCTAGTTTTTCGTCCTTTTCCTTAATAATTGGAATTTCACTTATTTTCTTATATGTATAGTTTTGTTTGGTAAGCTTACCCTTGCAATGTTTGCACATGTGGTTCGTGCCTGTGATGATCTCGGACATCGTGTTCGGGGGAGCAGATGGTTTTTAGGTGGATCTTTCTCTTGGAGAGTTTGTGGATAGTGCATACGAGGGATTGAAGACATTATCATTTCTTTCCATTTCTTTGTTTGGTCTTATGTATAAAATGAACCAGTTAGGGGTATTATGTATTTATCATATGAAAAGATGTATGTACACATAGTTTTATTTAGTTAAGTTTTGTATAAGAGATATTTATAAATTAAGCTTTAAATTTTATCTGTCAGTTTTGGGAATCGCGAAAAAAAAAATTATCCAATATTTTATCAATAAACTAATTAGAGAGTTTTTAAAATTTAATGAAATAAAATCTTTAGTATAACAAATCTGTAACGAAGACGGGTCGTTACAATAATGGTATCAGAGCAGTTCGTCCTACCAAGACTGGGGTGTGGACTTAACCATTGTTTGTGCTGTGTGTGATTGGTTTGACTGTCGCTTAATGACAGTATTGATGAATTGTTTGATGTTGTGTGATTCCACATTGACTATTCTTTAATAGCAATGTAGGATGAATTGATTGAGCTGCTTGCTTTTGCACCGACTGTTGTTTAATAGTGGTGAAAGAAACATTGTATGCTATATGTTGTGTAATCTTACTCCTACTATGTGTGGGTGGTGGTGTAAGATATGAAGTTGTTTGTAACAGCGTAATCTTGCATTAACTACTGTGGTGGCAATGTATGATTAGTTAGATTATAGGCATGTGAGATCGTTGATGCAATGTCGTTAAAAGGAAATGCCGACATCTTAAGGATGTGTAATAGTCCATAGAATTGCCAATAGAATTGAGATTAGTTAGACATCAAAAAAAAAAAAAAAAAAAAAAAAAAACTAAGGGACAAGGTTATTTCTCTAGACTGTGCTGTGCCTTAAGGAATCCTTAAGACCTTGGCATCTATAGTGGGATAATGGATTGAGTGTGATAGAGAAGTCTATGCATTATGCATGAGTTGTCCCTCTTGTTATCAAGTTGTTTTGACTTCTTATGAGTAAATGCCTTATGCATTCTTTTCTCTTCCAAGTTGTATAGTGATGTTGGATATTTTATTTTATCATTGCTCTTCTTGTAAGAATGAGTCGATTGGACATGTTTCAAGTAGTCTACTTTTGAGTAGCCTACTATTCATGTAAATGAAATATCTCAATTCTTAGAAGGGTCATTCATTTCGTATGAATGATGCATTGCACATGATGTTTCTTTTAATCATGTGGTAACCTGAGCTTCTTTCAGTGTCTATGTTTCCAGTGGAAATAAATTTATTGATCGTGTTCTGAGAAATTATATCAATGGTGATTGAGTTGTCTTTAATCCCATTGAGAGTCATTTACTTCATGGGGATGTGTTGTTCTCAAGTCTTATGAGTCTTTTGATCCATATGGAGGAGTTGCTTCTTCTATCTTTCTTGCATTCGAGCAAGATGGAAACTTTCAAGGAAGAAATGATTCGTGATAGAGTTGTGAGATGCGCACTCAGGACTCTGTCGAGATGACTTTCCCTCCTATTACTAAATTTCTTGAAATATTGTCTAAGTTGTGTTGTTGTCCTTGTTCTTCATGTTCTGAGAGTATGAGTTCGTATCCTTGAGGTGGTTGGGAAAGAAGGTCCAAAACTCCGAGTTTGTAGAATCAGAGTACGTGGCGGAAGCGTAGTGTGTAAGCACGATGGTCCTTGATGATTAGGTCATGATTTAGTGGGTGAAATAAGATACAAATGCTAGAATAATAGCAGAGTGTTTAAGATGGGGAAGTAAGTGATTGCAAAGTTTGAAAGTGTGATTTGGATGTTAAAAGTCGAATTCAATAAGTGATTAAATTGGTGATAGTAGATTGGAATGGTTTGAGACAATTTAGAAATCATCCAAATGGTGATTTGGTTGGAATTATGATAATAGGATGTAGCTGTAAGTTAGAGACTTAAATCATATTTAGAATACCTTATATGAAGAGAAAAATGTGAGAAAATTATAGGAAAAGTCTTTGGTAGTGTTTAGACATAGAAAGTTGAGGTCTAGACATGATTAAAGGGTGTTGGAAGCACCTTTAAGCTAAGAATTGTGGCCATTGTTTAAAACAAAGTAGCATGTATCTCCATGTGACTCCACTAGATGAATCTTGTAAGTATAGTTTAAAGACTTAGCCAAAATCACTAGATTTACCTTAACAAGTGCTTAGGTAAGCCTAGAATTGGAGTAGAACATCAATATCCTTAATCCATAGCTAAGCATTGTGTTTTAGTATCATGCCATACTCAAATTGGTGAGTGCTAGCTAGTAAAACTAAAACAAGATGACAAGAGTCAAAACTGCACAGTTTAGGTACAAAAGACATGACCCGAAATGGTAAAAGTGCGAACTTTGGCATTGCATAACTCCTTGTATAGGATGAGTTTCGGAATGAAACCTTTTTCTACAGTTTTGTATTACCAAAGTCTAGTTCTCCACAAAATTTCATAGCCATTGGACTTACCTAGATCATTTTGGACCCCTAGGTTCATTTTGACCCAAAACTAGTTTCTTAAATGATCCAAAAAGCCTAGATTTTGATCCGAGATGAATTTTGGGGTGAGACCAATTCCTACAATCCTATTTTTAGGTTTATAAAATCTTTTTTGAGGATTTACAAAGTTTCTCCCTCTGAATTTTAGATTCACCTTTGAAAACCATGTATTTTCTAAGCCGTTTTTGACCCGAAACTTGAAACGTACGCCATTTTCAAACTGTTCTAGTTTTTCAAGTGAAACCAAAGCCCACAACTTTGTTTTAGTACCCTCTAAATCTGTTTTGAGGTCCCACATAAGTTTAAGCATTATACAATGAATTTGGTAGAAAAACCCATTTTCTAGAAACGTGCATTTTGCAAACTTATAATATGCGCCATTTCCAAACCGCTTGGAGTTTTTGAGTCAAACCAAAACTATTAGGTCAAATTTAATGCATATTAAATCTGTTTTCAAGTCCCAAAGGATTTCAAGTTCTGTAGCTCAATTGGCGTAGAAAACCGTTTTCTACAATTCCTTAAAATCGCAAACTTAAATTGCGCGTAGTTTTCAAACTGTAACTCCAATTTGGATGAGACCAAAACACACGATCTTGTTTTTAAGTGAAATAAATCTGTTTTTGGGTTTTAAAATGAAAGGATCACTATATGATAAGATTGCTTCCCAAAATCACCTCTTAGAAAGTTAAATTCAAAGGAAATCCTTAGGTGAAAGACTTGTTCTTGTCCTAGAGGCCTACCTAGTAGTTTGCCTACAACTTGTATAGGATACATTAACTTTAAATCTTCAATGTTGAGTAGACAAAGAGGATTATGGCCCTAGTTTAATTTAACCTTATGTTTTGTGAATTTCAGGGACGAAATTCCTAAAAGGAGGGGAGTATTGTAACATCCCGAAAATTACAACCCAATAAGTATGAACGTGAGAGATTTAATTAGAAATTTTCTTGTTGGGGAGAATTGTAACACTGTGATTTTTCGTAACGTATATTAAGTGTTTGATAAATACCGTAAAAGGAAATTAAATTAATTCATAGTGTTATTGTGAGATTTTTGGGACTTTTACGTAAGTTTCGTAAGTTGTAGAAAAAGAAAAAAAAAAAGGAGAAGAGAGGGTGTCCTTAGAGGAAGGGTGGCTGCAAATAGCAAAATTGAAAAATTATGCCACATAAGAAGCGTGAACTGCTTCTCTTCCCATTATTCTTCGTTCTTCTCGCCAGAAACCTCTGCTGTCTCTCTCCTTCTCTCTAAAATTTTGCACTCTTTCTAAGATTTAAGTATTCAAATCAAAGTTTTCACCGATTAAATTCGGATATGTTATAGAGGAGTTCAAGAGCTTCAAAACCAACCGATTGGATTTCGATTTCATCGAGGTATGGAGGGGTATCTTTTTTTTTCCTAAGCTATTTCCTTGTTTTCTTGTTAAATATGGATTGTGGCTGTTGTTGATGGTCTGTAAATAATTTTGAAAACCCGAAATAAGCTACTTGAGATTTGGGTCCTATGACTGTGTGGATTTTTCGTCTCGGTTTTCGTGCAGGTTTTTGAGGATGTAAATACATTTTCTTATGTTTTGATGCCTTTGGATATCATGGTATTTTTTTCAGATTTTTTTGAGCACTGTAACTATTTTTACCGGAATTATTTTTAAAAACTGTTGATTCTGAGAATGGGACTGTTTTGATTTTTACAAGAATTTTGGGACATGATTTTGGAAAACTGGAACCATGAGTTCATTTTATGCATCATGAGGGTCATCTCTGAATTTTTGTAAGGTCAGAAAAGCCTGGGAAGTATTTTTAGTGATTTAATGTTGGAAAAACCGAAAAGCTGAACAGTAGAGAAATTAAATGTAGAAAATTACTTTTTGTGAGAATTTGGTCTTGAGAAAATTTAGTAATACTTTTTTGACCATGTGGAATATCCATGGATTTTCTCAGAATTTTGTAAGTACCTTTTGTAATTAATTACATTTTCTTATTGAAAACTGTGTTCTGGAGAAATATTTGGGAGAAAAATCCAAAAATTTAAAGAAGACAAAGGAGAAAAGGAGAAAAAGGATTCAAGGTAAGGGAAGCTTCATTGTGATTTATATTTTCAGTTTAAGTGTGGTTGAGAGTTAGGGGGCTCAATCACATATAGCATGCCTGCCCCTTTTGCTGTTTATGTTGAGTTGATTGGTGGTTGAATTTAAAATTGATGAAAAATGGGTATTTGATTCTCCTGGCAGTGGCTGTGTGAGTGTGTATGGACTGATTGTTTTTGTTTTTGATTCTCTAAATTACTTGGAAAGGCTCCTAAAACAAAGGAGACCATGCCCAAATTTTCTTGAAATTATTTGATAAGCTTTGCATGTGAAAATCAAACCACAAAACAAAGTGGCAGTGGCTGTTAGGTTCGTCTGGCCATTGGAGATGGCGGGTACTGAGATGCCGTATCTAAGAATGTAAGGATCATGGCATTTAATTTCATTTTAGACCATTTGGAATGTAGAAAAACATGTTGTTAGGTTTAGATTCAAGATTTGATCAAGAGCCATAAAAAGATTAAATTGATTTATATAATTGATATTAGAAGCTTGAAATAATTGTTTGGAATCATGTTTGATTGATTGGATGATGTGTTTTGATGGATTGAAATTGATTGGTTGGTTTATTGTTGGATTGAAATTGCTTGATTTGGCTTGATTGTGTTGTGAATGATGTTGGAAATTGTTGAATGTTTATATTTTTGTAGGTGATTGTTTAAAATTACTTATTTAATTGTGATTATTAACATATTGCATATGCATGAGTCTTTTTGGGGGTTTTACAAAGATTCAAGTGAAAAATAATTGATGTTGGCTAACCGGGACTGCGGTAGCCATGAAAAGAAAGAAAAGAAAAGAAAAGAAAGAAAAGAAAGATTAAATGTTGACTAACCGAGACTGCGGTAGTCATGAGAAACAAGTTGATATATGAGAAATGATTTAGTTGACTAACCGGGACTGCGGTAGTCATGTGAAATGAAAATGATTGAGAAATGATTTTGTTGACTAACCGGGAGTGCGGTAGTCATGTGAAAGGAATATGATTTGAGAATTGAATCTTTGGGGTGAGCAGAATAAGTTAGACAGGGCTGTATAGTCTGTGATTATATAGTCTGTGGGGTGAAGGATATTGGCAATTCCACATGTGGCTGGAAACTGGACTGAGTTGCGGTCGTGGTGGCCTTCCGGGTATCCTGATCTCCTAATTCTGTCTAGTTTATTCGCGTTTAGTAGGGGCTGATAGCTGAATTGCAGTACGTAATGGTAGGCCAGTTTCTTACTAAACACTCAAAGGGGAAGTCTCCATGGAGCAGGGTCAAAATGATTTTGAGTCAAAACTGCATTTGCATAAATCATACTGCAATTGTTTTAATTGTGTGACTTATGATGTTATGACTCATTGTGATTAGTGGTGATGGTGTATGTGGTTGATCTTGTTGATGATTCATGTTATAAATATGTTTATGAACTAAGTTTTGTATAACATTTTCAGTTATTATATATAGTATTTTGAAGTGTACAAAATCTAGTTTTTCGTCCTTTTCCTTAATAATTGGAATTTCACTTATTTTCTTATATGTATAGTTTTGTTTGGTAAGCTTACCCTTGCAATGTTTGCACATGTGGTTCGTGCCTGTGATGATCTCGGACATCGTGTTCGGGGGAGCAGATGGTTTTTAGGTGGATCTTTCTCTTGGAGAGTTTGTGGATAGTGCATACGAGGGATTGAAGACATTATCATTTCTTTCCATTTCTTTGTTTGGTCTTATGTATAAAATGAACCAGTTAGGGGTATTATGTATTTATCATATGAAAAGATGTATGTACACATAGTTTTATTTAGTTAAGTTTTGTATAAGAGATATTTATAAATTAAGCTTTAAATTTTATCTGTCAGTTTTGGGAATCGCGAAAAAAAAAATTATCCAATATTTTATCAATAAACTAATTAGAGAGTTTTTAAAATTTAATGAAATAAAATCTTTAGTATAACAAATCTGTAACGAAGACGGGTCGTTACAACTTCTACTAACTTAGTATTTGGGTCCTATTCTACTTTCTTAATCAAGGTTTGACCAACAAGAATTCTCATATATATATACCTACCAACTAAGACCTACAACATGGATCCTTGATAACCTCAATTATACAAGTCTTAAATCATCACTTACACCATGGGAATGTAATTAAACATATTAAACCCGCAGGCTATTTTACTGCACCAGAAAAATGCACTATTTTGGTTCTAATTCATGTCTAAAACACAAAATTTCAAGTCCTAATAGTTAAGATATCAATCCTGTGACAAATTTATACTACGATACACTGTTTCAGCCTTCAAAACACATGAAAACATCCATTAGAACAATATGGCAATAACCATACTTTCAACATCTCATTATATTCCAAACATCAAGGTACCTTCAAAACTTTGTTTTCTTTCTTTTGTCAAACTCAACTATTATTCTATAAACTCAAATATTTGGACCTCTATTCTCAACCTTGATCTACGAACTCAGGTCTTTAGATCTCCTTTCTCAACTAACTCAAGATTATAAGTCTTAAATTCACAATATAAGTAACATGGAAAATAACCCAACTTGAACAATATTAAAATTTAGCATTAGGAGGGAAAAGTCATCTCGATTGAGTCCTGAGTGTGCACCCTCACAACTCTATCAAGATTTCCTTTCTTCCTTTCTGCCATCCCTTCCTTTCTTAGAATCTCAGCTATACTATTAGTTTCAACTCTAGGATTTATAACTAGCCTTCCTCTTCTCATTTCTACATGTCTTAAAATTTCAGATTTAGTTACTACCCTTTTTTTCCATAATATTCTTAACAAACAAACAATTCTAATCAGGGTAACACAGCAAAACACCTAATAGACCCACTACTCGCAAGTCCTAGAGATGCATAACCAGAGCTCTGATACCACTTTTGTAACCCCCCTTTTTTTTTTTTTATAAAACATAATTTAACTATTTAATTCATTTTATATATTTATTTCAAAGTTCTGATACGATCTCTTACAATCCAAAATATGTTCTGTAATTTACATCATTAAAATTTATATAAACACTGCTACAAAATAATTCTAACTACTACAAATTATTGTCTACCCAAAATAGTCCCATCCTATATGCTCTGGAATTTCTGCATCTTTATCATTTAACTATATCTTCAAGCACCTGCAATTCACACTCCCCTAGAATCTGGGGACAGCATTACAGGATCAGGCATTTAATTTCTCATAGAATTAAAACAATTTCAAACAAATACATATCATAACAATATAATTAGTTACACACATAATTAAATGCAGTATGATTTATGCAATGCAGTTTTTGACTCAAATTCGTTTTGACCCTGCTCCATGGAGACTTCCCCTTTGAGTGTTTAGTAAGAAACTGGCCTACCATTACGATCTGTAATTCAGCTATCAGCCCCTACTAAACGCGAATAAACTAAACAGAATTAGGAGGTCAGGATACCCGGAAGGCCACCACGGCAGCATCTCTGTCCAGATTACAGCCACATGTGGAATTGCCAATATCCCTCACCCCACAGACTATATAATCACAGACTATACAGTCCTGTCTAACTTATTCTGCTCACCCCAAAGATTCAATTCTCAAATCATATTCATTTCACATGACTACCGCAGTCTCGGTTAGTCAACAAAATCATTTCTCATAGATCAACTCAATTCTCATGACTACCGCAGTCTCGGTTAGTCAACATAATTCTTTCTCAATCATTTTCATTTCACATGACTACCGCAGTCCCGGTTAGTCAACATAATTCTTTCTCAATCATTTTCTTTTCTTTTCTTTCTTTTCATGGCTACCGAAATCCCGGTTAGCCAACATCAATTATTTTTCACTTGAATCTTTATAAATCCCCCAAAAAGACTCATGCAACGAATTATGTTCATGATCACAATTAAATAAATAATTTGTACACATTAATATACAAGAATACAAAAATTAAGCAATTTACCTTATAACATTAGTATTTTAATAATTTCCGAAAATGCCCTCAATCTTTTTCCAAAATACCCAATGTGTCCCTACATGTAAAATGACCATTTTGCCCTTGGTTTTATAAAAATTTCCACATAATATCCCTTGCATTTTAGGGCTGGCCGAATGGTCTACAAGCCATTCTCAACAATTCTTCCAAAGCTACAAACTCCAATTCCAACCAAAATTCAATCAAATCACAATTTCAATCAAAATTCAACAAACCAAATTTCAACCATTACAACACCTTAAAAATTCAATCAAACATCATTCCAATCCATGAATTGCAATCACAAGCATCAAAAACACAAAACCCCTAAATCAATTTCAAGTTTTCATGATTCTAGTTCAAATTTTTAATCTAAGCCTACAACATGTTTTCTTCTAATTCCAAGGGTTCTAATTGAAATTAAATGCCTAGATCCTTACCTTAAACTCTTTAATTGAAGAAAAAGCCTTGAATTCCTTTCTCCCTCACTCCTTGGTCTTGTAGGAATTTTTGAGATTTTCTCCAATTCTTTCTCTACTAGCCGAATTAGCTTTGTGTTTTGGAAGTTTGGATGGTTTGGTTTCTTAATTTGAGTTGAAATGGTGAAGTTAAGATGAAATTTAATGAAGAACTGCAGCTGCTGGGTTAAGAACTCACGGTTCTGTTTTTTCAGAAAAGCTAGCTTTGTGCCTTTTACTTTTAGCTTAAGTTTTAAGGCTTCATTTAACACTTAATTCACCAAATTGAATTTTTTCTTCAAGTCCACTGCCCTGCACGTCCAGCAGCCTCTATTGGCCAAGGGAGATCAGTTCTCCAAGCTTCCCCATCCACTTGGACAGCCAAAGGAGTGCAGCAAGTGACTTGCCTTCCAAAAGGTCAAAAGTCAACATTTGTAGGTAATTTAATATAATTTTCTAGAATAATTTAGGGCTGTTAATTATCTTACAAACTAATTAGAATTTGAAGAAAATAACACCACCATTGGATTCCTCACTATCAAAAACCTTGGGGTAGTGTCTTACTTATCTCTTAATCCAAGTCTAATTAGCTTAATTTAGTGATCTTAGAAAAGCCTAAGTTGTCACTTTTTGATTGGTTAAGGTTCTAAATTAAATTTTTCTTGGTTAAACATTTTTAATAATTATTTTAAGTATATTACAATTATTAGATAATTCTATAGATATCCTATGAATTTTCTCTAAATTTTCTGTCTTAAAATTTTACCGTAATAATTTCTCAAAGTTCTAACTTTCAGAAAATTCTAACAATTCTGAATAAGCATTTTAATTCTTTATCTGTATATATTTTTAATCTATATTCTATTACCTTTCTTTTAAGTTATAAATGAGTTCAAAATTCTATACTTGAAATTTTATCCTGGACAGCTGTCTGACATAGCAGTCCAGTCAACTATCAATTTCAGCAAAAACAGAGACATTTACAAATTCAGAAAATTCTTCTGAGTAGAACTGTATTAATTTCATTAAGAGAATATGTACATAAGGTTTCTATAAAATATAGTGCATAAATGTTAATAATATACATATATAAATGCGTACAATTAATAAAATGAGGATGTTACAATTCTCCCCTACTAATAAAAATTTCGTCCTCGAAATTTCTAATACAAATATATAACCATACAACTATACAACAAAATAACTATACAAACAAATGAGGATATGTTTCTTTCATTTTCTCTTCTAACTCCCATGTAGCATCACCTCTGATATCATCCCAAATAACCTTAACTAGAGAAATTTCTTTACCTCTCAGGTACTTAATCCTTCTGTCCTCAATCTTAATAGGCTTTGTTTCAAATGTTAGGTTTTCCTTTCTCTTCTAATGTACAGGCTCTTAAGAGATCTTCTAATGTCCGAATAGTCCTTTCTGTTTGATCATCAATCTTAGGGTGTTATACTAAACTAAGATAAAATTTTACTTCTTAAAGCGTTCTGAAAATCTTTCCAAAAATTTAAAAACAAAGCTAGGGTCTTTATTAGACTCTATACTAGTAGGTACTCCAGATAATCTAATTATTTCCTTTAAGTATAATTAAGCTAATTTTTCTAAAGAATACCTAATATTTATTGAAAGCAAAATGTACTAATTTAGTTAATCTATCTACAATTACTCAAATGGTATCAAAATTCCTATGTGTTCTAGGTAATCCTACCACAAAATCTATTGATATACTATTCCGTTTCCATATAGGCATCTCTAAAGGATGTAACATATCAAAGGGTTTCTGATATTCAATCTTTGCTTTCTAACATGTTAAACATCTAGCCACATATTCTGCTACATCTCTCTTCATCCTAGACCACAAAAACATTCCCTTTAAATCTTTATATATTTTTGTTGTTCTAGGATGAATACTAAGTTTACTTTTGTGCCCTTCCTCCAAAATTAATTCCTTAAATTCTTGATTATTAGGTACACAAATTCTATTTTTAAATCTAATAATTCCATCTGTTCCTAAATTAAATTCTTTTACTTTATTTGTTCCTATTAATGCTTTCTTTTCTTGAATAAATATATCTACATCTTGTTTCTTCTTAATCTCTTCCAAAAATCATTAGTAATCCTTCCTAATTGAATTTTATCTTTTTCTCTAACTGTACGCAAGTTCAAATCTCTAAATTGTTCTATTAATTCTAATTCTTTAATCATCATAGTTGACACATGTACAATTTTTCTACTTAAGGCATCTGCTACTACATTAGCTTTTCCTAGATGATACATTAATTGAAAATCATAGTCTTTAATAAACTCCATCCATCTTCTTTGTCTCATTTCCATTTATTTTTTTCAAACAAATAGTTTAAACTCTTATGATCACTATATACATCAAATCTTGATCCATATAAATAATGTCTCCAAATCTTCAAAGCAAAAACTATAGCTGCTAACTCCAAATCATGAGTAGGATAATTTCTCTCATGTGATTTCAACCGCCTAGATGCATAAGCTACCACTTTCCTATTTTATATCAACACACATCTTAACCTTAGAGATGAAACATCACAGTATACCTCATAGGATTCATTTGGGTCGGGTAAAACTAAAACTAGTGAGGTAGTCAATTTATGTTTCAATTCTTCGAAAATTTTCTCACAACTCTCACTCCAAATAAAATTCTATTAAGGGTTCAGCTATCTTAGAAAATCCTTCAATCAATCTTCTATAATATCCATCAAATCTTAAGAACTACTAATCTCAGTTACTGTCTTAGGCCTTTCCCATTCTAAAACTGCTTCTACCTTAGAAAAATCTACACTTAGTTCATCTTTAGAAATTAAATGTCCTAAAATTTTCACTTCCTCCACCCAAAATTCACACTTAGACAATTTAGCATATAATTTTCTATCTTTTAAAATTTCTAATTTTATTCTAAGATGATTTTCATGTTCTTCTTTATTTTTAGAATATATTAATATAACATCTACTCTAGATCAAGGATATTTATTCTTTATAGTTACTTTATTTAATTTTCTATAATCTACACATAACCTAGATCCTCCATCTTTCTTTTTAACTAATAATACTGGGCTCACCATATGGACACACTAGGCCTTACAAACTATTTTTCTAATAATTCTTCCAATTGTTTCTTTAACTCGATTAATTTCAATAATGACATTCTATATGGTTGCATAGAAATTGGTCTAGTACCAGGCATCAAATCTATACTAAATTCTATTCTCTTTCAGGACGCAAACCAGAAACATCATCAGGAAAATTTCAGGATATTCATTTACAACTAGCACAGAGTCAATTTCAATTTTTATCTTCTTTAGTTCCAAGAGATGATAACATATATTTTTGAATTTCACTTTTAAATGATATTTCCTTAGGTTGGATAGGGTTAAGTCTAGAAACATCAAGTTTAGGAAAAATTAAAGTTTTAGAAACACAATCTATTAGAATACGGTTGGCTGCTAACCAATCCATTCCTAATATCACATCAAGGTCAGTTAAAGGCAAACAAATCAAGTTCACAACAAATGATCTATCTCTGATGGTTATCACATAATGCAAACATATTTTAGAGGTTAGGATTGGGTTAGATGTAGGCACAGAAACAAGCAAGGTATAGGGCATGTTAAACATGATTAACATCCTCAAATTACTCCAATTCACTACTACCAATTTATTTATTTATTTATTTATTTATTTATTTATTTTTTTACTTGGGTTCAATATCCAACATCAAGACACACACCCTTAGGCCTTCCAATCACTTACTCTTTCAACTAAAAATATTCTTAGGACAACTTCTACTAACTTAGTATTTGGGTCCTATTCTACTTTCTTAATCAAGGTTTGACCAACAAGAATTCTCATATATATATACCTACCAACTAAGACCTACAACATGGATCCTTGATAACCTCAATTATACAAGTCTTAAATCATCACTTACACCATGGGAATGTAATTAAACATATTAAACCCGCAGGCTATTTTACTGCACCAGAAAAATGCACTATTTTGGTTCTAATTCATGTCTAAAACACAAAATTTCAAGTCCTAATAGTTAAGATATCAATCCTGTGACAAATTTATACTACGATACACTGTTTCAGCCTTCAAAACACATGAAAACATCCATTAGAACAATATGGCAATAACCATACTTTCAACATCTCATTATATTCCAAACATCAAGGTACCTTCAAAACTTTGTTTTCTTTCTTTTGTCAAACTCAACTATTATTCTATAAACTCAAATATTTGGACCTCTATTCTCAACCTTGATCTACGAACTCAGGTCTTTAGATCTCCTTTCTCAACTAACTCAAGATTATAAGTCTTAAATTCACAATATAAGTAACATGGAAAATAACCCAACTTGAACAATATTAAAATTTAGCATTAGGAGGGAAAAGTCATCTCGATTGAGTCCTGAGTGTGCACCCTCACAACTCTATCAAGATTTCCTTTCTTCCTTTCTGCCATCCCTTCCTTTCTTAGAATCTCAGCTATACTATTAGTTTCAACTCTAGGATTTATAACTAGCCTTCCTCTTCTCATTTCTACATGTCTTAAAATTTCAGATTTAGTTACTACCCTTTTTTTCCATAATATTCTTAACAAACAAACAATTCTAATCAGGGTAACACAGCAAAACACCTAATAGACCCACTACTCGCAAGTCCTAGAGATGCATAACCAGAGCTCTGATACCACTTTTGTAACCCCCCTTTTTTTTTTTTTATAAAACATAATTTAACTATTTAATTCATTTTATATATTTATTTCAAAGTTCTGATACGATCTCTTACAATCCAAAATATGTTCTGTAATTTACATCATTAAAATTTATATAAACACTGCTACAAAATAATTCTAACTACTACAAATTATTGTCTACCCAAAATAGTCCCATCCTATATGCTCTGGAATTTCTGCATCTTTATCATTTAACTATATCTTCAAGCACCTGCAATTCACACTCCCCTAGAATCTGGGGACAGCATTACAGGATCAGGCATTTAATTTCTCATAGAATTAAAACAATTTCAAACAAATACATATCATAACAATATAATTAGTTACACACATAATTAAATGCAGTATGATTTATGCAATGCAGTTTTTGACTCAAATTCGTTTTGACCCTGCTCCATGGAGACTTCCCCTTTGAGTGTTTAGTAAGAAACTGGCCTACCATTACGATCTGTAATTCAGCTATCAGCCCCTACTAAACGCGAATAAACTAAACAGAATTAGGAGGTCAGGATACCCGGAAGGCCACCACGGCAGCATCTCTGTCCAGATTACAGCCACATGTGGAATTGCCAATATCCCTCACCCCACAGACTATATAATCACAGACTATACAGTCCTGTCTAACTTATTCTGCTCACCCCAAAGATTCAATTCTCAAATCATATTCATTTCACATGACTACCGCAGTCTCGGTTAGTCAACAAAATCATTTCTCATAGATCAACTCAATTCTCATGACTACCGCAGTCTCGGTTAGTCAACATAATTCTTTCTCAATCATTTTCATTTCACATGACTACCGCAGTCCCGGTTAGTCAACATAATTCTTTCTCAATCATTTTCTTTTCTTTTCTTTCTTTTCATGGCTACCGAAATCCCGGTTAGCCAACATCAATTATTTTTCACTTGAATCTTTATAAATCCCCCAAAAAGACTCATGCAACGAATTATGTTCATGATCACAATTAAATAAATAATTTGTACACATTAATATACAAGAATACAAAAATTAAGCAATTTACCTTATAACATTAGTATTTTAATAATTTCCGAAAATGCCCTCAATCTTTTTCCAAAATACCCAATGTGTCCCTACATGTAAAATGACCATTTTGCCCTTGGTTTTATAAAAATTTCCACATAATATCCCTTGCATTTTAGGGCTGGCCGAATGGTCTACAAGCCATTCTCAACAATTCTTCCAAAGCTACAAACTCCAATTCCAACCAAAATTCAATCAAATCACAATTTCAATCAAAATTCAACAAACCAAATTTCAACCATTACAACACCTTAAAAATTCAATCAAACATCATTCCAATCCATGAATTGCAATCACAAGCATCAAAAACACAAAACCCCTAAATCAATTTCAAGTTTTCATGATTCTAGTTCAAATTTTTAATCTAAGCCTACAACATGTTTTCTTCTAATTCCAAGGGTTCTAATTGAAATTAAATGCCTAGATCCTTACCTTAAACTCTTTAATTGAAGAAAAAGCCTTGAATTCCTTTCTCCCTCACTCCTTGGTCTTGTAGGAATTTTTGAGATTTTCTCCAATTCTTTCTCTACTAGCCGAATTAGCTTTGTGTTTTGGAAGTTTGGATGGTTTGGTTTCTTAATTTGAGTTGAAATGGTGAAGTTAAGATGAAATTTAATGAAGAACTGCAGCTGCTGGGTTAAGAACTCACGGTTCTGTTTTTTCAGAAAAGCTAGCTTTGTGCCTTTTACTTTTAGCTTAAGTTTTAAGGCTTCATTTAACACTTAATTCACCAAATTGAATTTTTTCTTCAAGTCCACTGCCCTGCACGTCCAGCAGCCTCTATTGGCCAAGGGAGATCAGTTCTCCAAGCTTCCCCATCCACTTGGACAGCCAAAGGAGTGCAGCAAGTGACTTGCCTTCCAAAAGGTCAAAAGTCAACATTTGTAGGTAATTTAATATAATTTTCTAGAATAATTTAGGGCTGTTAATTATCTTACAAACTAATTAGAATTTGAAGAAAATAACACCACCATTGGATTCCTCACTATCAAAAACCTTGGGGTAGTGTCTTACTTATCTCTTAATCCAAGTCTAATTAGCTTAATTTAGTGATCTTAGAAAAGCCTAAGTTGTCACTTTTTGATTGGTTAAGGTTCTAAATTAAATTTTTCTTGGTTAAACATTTTTAATAATTATTTTAAGTATATTACAATTATTAGATAATTCTATAGATATCCTATGAATTTTCTCTAAATTTTCTGTCTTAAAATTTTACCGTAATAATTTCTCAAAGTTCTAACTTTCAGAAAATTCTAACAATTCTGAATAAGCATTTTAATTCTTTATCTGTATATATTTTTAATCTATATTCTATTACCTTTCTTTTAAGTTATAAATGAGTTCAAAATTCTATACTTGAAATTTTATCCTGGACAGCTGTCTGACATAGCAGTCCAGTCAACTATCAATTTCAGCAAAAACAGAGACATTTACAAATTCAGAAAATTCTTCTGAGTAGAACTGTATTAATTTCATTAAGAGAATATGTACATAAGGTTTCTATAAAATATAGTGCATAAATGTTAATAATATACATATATAAATGCGTACAATTAATAAAATGAGGATGTTACATAATTTACATCATTAAAATTTATATAAACACTGCTACAAAATAATTCTAACTACTACAAATTATTGTCTACCCAAAATAGTCCCATCCTATATGCTCTGGAATTTCTGCATCTTCATCATTTAACTATATCTTCAAGCACCTGCAATTCACACTCCCCTAGAATCTGGGGACAGCATTACAGGATCAGGCATTTAATTTCTCATAGAATAAAATAATTTCAAACAATTACACATCATAACAATTTAATTAATTACACACATAATTAAATGCAGTATGATTTATGCAAATGCAATTTTTGACTCAAATTCAGTTTTGACCCTGCTCCATGGAGACTTCCCCTTTGAGTGTTTAGTAAGAAACTGGCCTACCATTACGATCTGTAATTCAGCTATCAGCCCCTACTAAACGCGAATAAACTAAACAGAATTAGGAGATCAGGATACCCAGGAAGGCCACCACGACCGCATCTCTGTCCAGATTACAGCCACATATGGAATTGCCAATATCCTTATCCCCACAGACTATATAATCACAGATTATACGGTCCTGTTTAACAAATTCTACTCACCCCAAAAATCCTTTCTCAATCATTTTCATTTCACATGACTACCGCAGTCCCGGTTAGTCAACAATTCATTTCTCAATCAGTTTCATTTCACATGACTACCGCAGTCCCGGTTAGTCAACAAAAGTCATTTCTCATAGATCAACTCAATTCTCATGACTACCACAGTCCTGGTTAGTCAACATAATTCTTTCTCATTTGATACTTTTATAAATCCCCCAAAAAGACTCATGCTAATGAATTTTGTTCATGACCACAATCAAATAAATAATTTGTACACATTAACATACAAGGATACAAAGATTTAAGCAATTTATATTATAACATTAGTATTTTTAATAATTTCCGAAAATGCCCTCAATCTTTTTCCAAAATACCCAATGTGCCCCTACATGTAAAATGACCATTTTGCCCTTGGTTTTATAAAAATTTCCACATAATATCCCTTGCATTTAGGGCTGGCCGAATGGTCTACAAGCCATTCTCAACAATTCTTCCAAAGCTACAAACTCCAATTCCAACCAATTTCAATCAAATCACAATTTCAATCAAAATTCAACAAACCAAATTTCAACCATTACAACACCTTAAAAATTCAATCAAACATCATTCCAATCCATGAATTTCAATCACAAGCATCAAAAACACAAAACCCCTAAATCAATTTCAAGTTTTCATGATTCTAGGCCAAAATTTTAATCTAAGCCTACAACATGTTTTCTTCTAATTCCAAGGGTTCTAATTGAAATTAAATGCCTAGATCCTTACCTTAGACTCTTTAATTGAAGAAAAAGCCTTGAATTCCTTTCTCCCTCACTCCTTGGTCTTGTAGGAATTTTTGAGATTTCCTCCAATTTCTTTTCCTTTTTGCCGATTAGCTTAGGGTTTAGGAAGTTTGGATGGTTTGGTTTCTTAATTTGAGATGAGATGATGAAGTTAAGATGAAATTGAAATGAAAACTGCAGCTGCTGGGTTTGGAGACTCATGGTTCTGTTTTTGAGTTTTTGGTGATTTTTTTCTCCTTTTACTTAAGTTAAATGCTTCTAAAAAATTTTATTAACCAAATTGGACTTTGCCTTCAAGTCCAGCTGCTGCCCTGCACGTCCAGCAGCTCATTTGGACCAAGGGAAGTCCACTTACCAAGCCTTTCCAGCCCACTTGGACAGCCAAGGAGTTCCAAGTCACTTGCCTACCCCAAAAGTCAACATTTCAAGCACTTTGTAGAAAGTTCTAGAAGGTAATTAGGGCTGCTAATTATTTTACAATGTGATTAGAATTTGAAGAAAATAACATCACCATTGTATTCCTCACTATCAAAAACCTTGGGGTAGTGTCTTACTTATCTCTTAATCCAAGCCTAATTGGCTTAATTTAGTGACATTAGAAAAGCCTAAGTTGTCACTTTTTGATTGGTTAAGGTTCTAAATTAAATTTTTCTTGGTTAAACATATTTAATAATTATTCTAAGTATATTACAATTATTAGATAATTCTATAGATATCCTATGAATTTTCTCTAAATTTTCTGTCTTAGAATTTTACCGTAATAATTCCTCAAAGTTCTAACTTTCAGAAAATCCTAACAATTCTGAATAAGCATTTTAATTCTTTATCTGTATATATTTTTAATCTATATTCTATTACCTTTCTTTTAAGTTATAAATGAGTTCAAAATTCTATACTTGAAAATTTATCCTGGACAGCTGTCTAACATAGCAGTCCAGTCAACTATCAATTTCGGCAAAAATAAAGACATTTGGAAATTCAGAAAATTCTTCTGAGTAAAACTGTATTAATTTCATTAAGAGAATATGTACATAAGGTTTCTATAAAATATAGTGCATAAATGTTAATAATATACATATATAAATGCGTACAATTAATAAAATGAGGATGTTACATTTTGGAAGGCAAGTCACTTGCTGCACTCCTTTGGCTGTCCAAGTGGATGGGGAAGCTTGGAGAACTGATCTTGTAACATCCTCATTTTTATTATTTTACCATTTGTAAATATTTTTATATAAATAATTATGAGAAATTATGTACTGTATCTTAGAGAATATTTTCTGTACATATTTTAATAATAACATTAATACAGTTCTATTCAGTAAAATTTTCTAAGTCTTTTAATACTTTTGTTTATACCTAAATTTCTTATTGACCGGACAGTTGTGTCAGACAACTGTCCAGGATAAGATTTTCCAGTATAACATTTTGGATTAAAGTGTACTCTAATAAATCAAGAATTTAATGTAGATTTAAAATATATACAGTTGAGAAATGAATTACTTGTTGACTGGACCGTTGTGTCTGACGACTGTCCAGGATAAATTTTCAAGTGTAAAATTTTGGACTAATCTGTAACTTAATAAAAAGGTAAGTGAATATAGATTAAAAATATATACAGTTAAAGAATTAAAATGCTAATTCCGAATTGTTAGAATTTTCTGAATGTTAGAACTTTGAGAAATTATTACGGTAAAATTCTAAGGCAGAAAATTAAGATAAAATCTATATGACATCTATTGAATTATCTATAAATTATAACATACTTAGAATAATTATTAACATTGTTTAACTAAGAAAAATAGAAATACAAATTATTAGCCAATCAAAACTTGACAAATTGACATTTCTAATGTAATTAAATTAAGCTAATTAAACTTTGATTAAGAGATAATTAAGACATTACCCCAAGGTTTTTGATAGTGAGGAATCTAATGGTGGTGTTAGTTTCTTAAAATTCTAATTAGTTTGTAAGATAATTAAAAAGTCAAACAACATTCTAGAAAAGTCTACACTTTTTGACTAATTGACTACAAGGTTAGAAGCTCACGTTGGGAACTCATCTTGGACGACCAAGTGGGCTGAAAAGTTTGGACCAAGGCAGCAGCTGCAGCAACTGGACGTGAAGGTGGAATTAAATTGGGTGAAGAAAAAAAAATATTTAAAAACATAAGAATCCAAAGCAAAAGAAAAACGTGAAAAGCTAGCTCTCCAAAGCTCTCCAAACCGTGAGTTGGGCAGCTGCAGCCCCTCCATGAAACCTTCATCCTTTCTTCCAATTCTAAGAATTAAACCAATCAAAACCTCCTAAATTTCAATATAGCTTTGGCCAAAGAGAAAGATTTAGGAGGAAAACCCCAAAATTTCAAGAAACCAAAGGAGAAAGGGAGAAAAGAAATTCAAGAGTTCTCCATCAAATTAAGGATCCAAGGTAAGGATCATGGCATTTAATTTCAATTTAGACAACTTGGAATGTAGAAAATCATGTCTTGAGGTTTATATTTAAAGTTTGGTTAAGAATCATGAAAATATGAAATTGATTTAGGGCTTTCCTATAATTGAGATTAGAAAATTGAAATGGATGATTGAAATAATGTCTTGTTGAATTATTGATGTGTTGTGATGAATTGTGATGGATTGAACTTTGATTTGTTTGATCTTGATTGAAACTTGATTTGGTTGATTATTGATTGGAAAGTTGCTTGGTTGTTTTGGAAATGTTGTTGGAAATGTGAAGGAGGCCATACGGCCATGATGAGAATGATAGGGATATCATGTGGAATTTTTCAAATGACCAAGGGTAAAATAGTCATTTCACATGTAGGGACACATTGGGAATTTTAGAAAAAGTTTAAGGGCATTTTCGACAATAATTAAAAAGTATAAGGGTAATTAGGTAATTTCACATTTAGAGGATACAATTGGAATTTTATAAAAAGATTGAGGTTAATTAGGTAATTTCACATTTAGAGGATACAATTGGAATTTTATAAAAAGATTGAGGTTAATTAGGTAATTTCACATTTAAAGGATACAATTGGAATTTTATAAAAAAATTGAGGGTAATTAGGTAATTTCATAGATTCTAGAACAATTAGGGACACATTAGGAATTTCATAAAAAGATCAAGGGCAAAATGAGAAATTTTAGAAAATAGTAAGGGTGATTTGGAAATTTCACACTTTGAGGGCAAAATTGGAATTTTAGAAAATATCAAGGATAGTTTAGAAATTTTACATAGTAATGAACTAGTTGGTGTTTTATTAAAGTGTTAATGTTATAATGTTAATTATTGAATTTGTATAATTATTATGTGATTGTTTAATAATAATTATTTACTTATTAGCATCATTATCATATTGCATGATCATGAGTCTTTTGAGCGAAAAATAAAGATTTTTAAACGAGTTTGATAAATGAGAATTGAGTATTTATGGGGGAATTGATTTCCAGGACTGTGTTGACTGACCGGACTGCGGTAGTCATGTATTTGAAAATATGATTGAGATTATGAACAGAGAACTGTGTTGACTGACCGAACTGCGGTAGTCATGTATTTGAAAAGATGATTGAGATTATGAACAGAGAATTTGATAGTCCTGAGAAATGGGTGAGCAGAGTAAGTTAGACAGGACTGTATAGTCTGTGATTATATAGTCTGTGGGGTGAAGGGTATTGGCAATTCCACATGTGGCTGTAATCTGGACAGAGATGCTGCCGTGGTGGCCTTCCGGGTATCCTGATCTCCTAATTCTGCTAGCTTATTCGCGTTTAGTAGGGGCTGATAGCTGAATTACAGTGCGTAATGGTAGGCCAGTTACTTACTAAACACTCAAAGGGGAAGTCTCCATGGAGCACGGGTCAAAATGATTTTGAGTCAAAAGGATTTTGAGTCAAAACTGCATCTGCTTTATAAACTTGCATTTTCATAAAGCATATTGCATTTGCATTATTTATGTGAATTCTTAGTTATGAAATGAAATGTCATTGGTTGTGATTGTTTTTCTATGTATTAGAAATTAAATGCCTGATCCGGTAATGCTGTCCTCAGATTCTAGGGGAGTGCGAATTGCAGGTATTTTGAAGATTAATTAGAAGTTAAAGATGCAGATATTTTCCAGAGCTATAGGAAGGGGTGTTTTTGGCTTTAGATACTTTTGTATTAATTAGAAATAAATTGGTAGTAGTATTTTTCTGTAAATTTTAATAATGTAAATTATAATGACAAACTTTAAATTTTAATGGAATGTATTTATTTTAATGGTAAATTCTTTTTATGGATTTTAGATGGAAATTAATTAATTAGAAGGGGGGTTACAGATCTCCCTTGGCCAATAGAGGCTGCTGGACGTGCAAGGCAGTGGACTTGAAGAAAAAATTCAATTTGGTGAATTAAGTGTTAAATGAAGCCTTAAAACTTAAGCTAAAAGTAAAAGGCACAAAGCTAGCTTTTCTGAAAAAACAGAACCGTGAGTTCTTAACCCAGCAGCTGCAGTTCTTCATTAAATTTCATCTTAACTTCACCATTTCAACTCAAATTAAGAAACCAAACCATCCAAACTTCCAAAACACAAAGCTAATTCGGCTAGTAGAGAAAGAATTGGAGAAAATCTCAAAAATTCCTACAAGACCAAGGAGTGAGGGAGAAAGGAATTCAAGGCTTTTTCTTCAATTAAAGAGTTTAAGGTAAGGATCTAGGCATTTAATTTCAATTAGAACCCTTGGAATTAGAAGAAAACATGTTGTAGGGTTAAATTCAATTTTTGACCTAAAATCATGAAAACTTGAAATTGATTTAGGGGTTTTGTGTTTTTGATGCTTGTGATTGAAATTCATGGATTGGAATGATGTTTGATTGAATTTTTAAGATGTTGTAATGGTTGAAATTTGGTTTGTTGAATTTTGATTGAATTTGTGATTTGATTGAATTTTGGTTGGAATTGGAGTTTGTTACTTTGGAAAATATGTTGAGAATGGTAGTGAGACCATTCGGCCAGCCCTAAATGCAAGGGATATTATGTGGAAATTTTTGTAAAATCAAGGGCAAAATGGTCATTTTACATGTAGGGACAAAATGGGAATTTTTGAAAAAGAGCAAGGGTAATTTGGTCATTTCAAAATTTAGGACATAGATGGAATTTTAGAAAAGATTAAGGGTAGTTTAGTAACTTTACCTAATAGTGAATTTTTATAATTTTTATGTGATTGCTTAATATTAATTATTTGTTTATTAGCATCATTGTCATATTGCATAAGCTTGAGTTCTTGGAAAATACAAAGATTTCAAATGAGAAATGAGTATTTATGGGGGAATTGATTTCCAGGACTGTGTTGACTGACCGGACTGCGGTAGTCATGTATTTGAAAATATGATTGAGATTATGAACAGAGAACTGTGTTGACTGACCGGACTGCGGTAGTCATGTATTTGAAAATATGATTGAGATTATGAACAGAGAATATGATAGTCCTGAGAAATGGGTGAGCAGAGTAAGTTAGACAGGACTGTATAGTCTGTGATTATATAGTCTGTGGGGTGAGGGATATTGGCAATTCCACATGTGGCTGTAATTTGGACAGAGATGCTGCCGTGGTGGCCTTCCGGGTATCCTGACCTCCTAATTCTGTTTAGTTTATTCGCGTTTAGTAGGGGCTGATAGCTGAATTACAGATTGTAATGGTAGGCCAGTTTCTTACTAAACACTCAAAGGGGAAGTCTCCATGGAGCAGGGTCAAAACGAATTTGAGTCAAAAACTGCATTGCATAAATCATACTGCATTTAATTATGTGTGTAACTAATTATATTGTTATGATATGTATTTGTTTGAAATTGTTTTAATTCTATGAGAAATTAAATGCCTGATCCTGTAATGCTGTCCCCAGATTCTAGGGGAGTGTGAATTGCAGGTGCTTGAAGATATAGTTAAATGATGAAGATGCAGAAATTCCAGAGCATATAGGATGGGACTATTTTGGGTAGACAATAATTTGTAGTAGTTAGAATTATTTTGTAGCAGTGTTTATATAAATTTTAATGATGTAAATTACAGAACATATTTTGGATTGTAAGAGATCGTATCAGAACTTTGAAATAAATATATAAAATGAATTAAATAGTTAAATTATGTTTTATAAAAAAAAAAAAGGGGGGGGGGGGGTTACAAATTACATTAAAAAGATAACAATAACATTAATAGTTTCCTTTATTAGTTTTTTATCACAACGTTTATAAGAATTTCCATTATTAATGGGAGGAGATATGTATTTTTAATAACATTAAACGAGATATCCTAGAATTTTTTAAAGTCTTCTTTCATGTTATACCTATTAGTTAGGGAATGATCTTTTTAGATCTCACCAAAAAAATTATAATCTTTTTATTGTTTCACCTCACAAACATATCGTGAAATCTTGATATTTCTACGACAGTTACCAGTCACATTAAAAGATAACAATCGCATTAATAGTTTCCTTTATTTGTTCTTTATCACAACGTTTATAAAAATTTCCATTATTAATGAGAGGAGATATGTATTTTTAATAAAATTAAATAAGATATCCTGAAATTTTATTAGGTCTTCTTTCATTTTATGCCAATTTGGAAGGGAATGATCTTTTTAGATCTCACAAAAAAAAAATTATAATCTTTTTATTGTTTCACCTCCCAAACATATCGTGAAATTTTCATATTTTTATGACAAATACCAATCGCATTAAAAAGATAACAATAACATTAATAGTTTCCTTTATTAGTTTTTTATCACAACGTTTATAAGAATTTCCATTATTAATGGGAGGAGATATGTATTTTTAATAACATTAAACGAGATATCCTGGAATTTTTTAAAGTCTTCTTTCATGTTATGCCTATTAGTTAGGGAATGATCTTTTTAGATCTCACCAAAAAAAATTATAATCTTTTTATTGTTTCACCTCACAAACATATCGTGAAATCTTGATATTTCTACGACAGTTACCAGTCACATTAAAAGATAACAATCGCATTAATAGTTTCCTTTATTTGTTCTTTATCACAACGTTTATAAGAATTTCCATTATTAATGAGAGGAGATATGTATTTTTAATAAAATTAAATAAGATATCCTGAAATTTTATTAGGTATTCTTTCATTTTATGCCAATTTGGAAGGGAATGATCTTTTTAGATCTCACCAAAAAAAAAAATTATTATCTTTTTATTATTTCAACTCTCAAATATATCGTGAAATTTTGATATTTCTATGACAATTACCAATCACATTAAAAAGATAACAATCACCTTAACAGTGTCGTTTATTAGTTTTTGATCACAACGTTTATAAGAATATCCATTATTAATGAGAGGAGATATGTATTTTTAATAAAATTAAATGAGATATCCTGAAATTTTTTTAGGTCTTCTCTCATTTTATGCCAATTTGGAAGGGAATGATATTTTTAGATCTCACCCAAACAAAAATTAGAATCTTTTATTTATGTCACCTCCCAAACATATCGGGAAATTTTGATATTTCCACGACAATTACCAATCACATTAAAAAGATAACTATCACATTAATAGTTTCCTTTATTAGCTTTTTATCACAATGTTTATAAGAATTTCCATTATTAATGAGAGGAGATACGTATTTTTAATAAAATTAAATGAGATATCCTGAAATTTTGTTAGGTCTTCTCTCATTTTATGCCAATTTGGAAGGGAATGATCTTTTTAGATCTCACCAAAAAAAAAATTATAATCTTTTTATTGTTTCACCTCCCAAACATATCGTGAAATTTTGATATTTCTACGACAATTACCAAGCACATTAAAAAGATAACAATCACCTTAACAGTGTCGTTTATTAGTTTTTGATCACAACGTTTATAAGAATATCCATTATTAATGAGAGGAGATATGTATTTTTAATAAAATTAAATGAGATATCCTGAAATTTTTTTAGGTCTTCTCTTATTTTATGCCAATTTGGAAGGGAATGATCTTTTTAGATCTCACCCAAACAAAAATTAGAATCTTTTATTTATGTCACCTCCCAAACATATCGGGAAATTTTGATATTTCCACGACAATTACCAATCACATTAAAAAGATAACTATCACATTAATAGTTTCCTTTATTAGCTTTTTATCACAATGTTTATAAGAATTTCCATTATTAATGAGAGGAGATACGTATTTTTAATAAAATTAAATGAGATATCCTGAAATTTTGTTAGGTCTTCTCTCATTTTATGCCAATTTGGAAGGGAATGATCTTTTTAGATCTCACCAAAAAAAAATTATAATCTTTTTATTATTTCACCTCCAAAACATATCGTGAAATATTGATATTTCTACGACAATTACCAATCACATTAAAAGGATAACAATCACATTAATAGTTTCCTTTATTAGTTTTTTATAACAACGTTTATAAGAATTTCCATTATTAATGAGAGGAGATATGTATTTTTAATAAAATTAAACAAGATATCCTGAAATTTTTTTAGGTCTTCTCTCATATTATGCCAATTTGGAAGGGAATGATCTTTTTAGATCTCACCAAAAAAATATATATTCTTTTTATTATTTCACCTCCCAAACATATCGTGAAATTTTGATATTTCTACGACAATTACCAATCACATTAAAAAGATAACAATCACATTAATAGTTTCCTTTATTAGTTGTTTTATCATAATGTTTATAAGAATTTCCATTATTAATATGTAGAAGATATGTAACATCCCTAAATTACGGATGTTAGAAATAAATAATAAAGAGATATATTGATGGAATAGTCTATATATTTAATGGTTAAAGGATACCCTTAGGCATTATTAATAATGGTTACCTTATAATAAGATACAATAGAAATAAGATAATAGGACCCAGATGAGGAGCCAAGGCCCAAGATGGGCCAAGAACCACACAACCATACACACACCCCACGATTTTAAATAGAAAGGGAGAGAGAGAGTTAGAGGGAGAAAGTGAAAGAAAGAAGGAGAGTTAGAGAGAAGGTGGAGAAGAAGGAAGAAGAGGAAGAGGAGAAAAGTGGAGCAGAGATCAGGGATCCAGTGCCCAGACCTCAGATCCGAGTATCCCGAGGTGAGTGATTCTTCCCCTTGTCTTCTCCATCCTTCCATTTGTTTATCCTTTTTTCCCCTTTTGAATCCCTAGGTTTGGAGATTTGGGATTTTGATGATTATGCATGTTTAAGGATGTTTTTGAGTAGATTAATCGGTTTGAAAAGTAATAGAAGTGTTTAGGGTGTGATTCTATGCTTGGGAGAGTCTTTGCATAGGGTTAGAATGAGTGGGTAACCCATTGATGGCCATGGAGCTCGCAGATCGCAGCCCTTGTTTTCGCTCATGCTCAGCATGAATTTTTGGTCATGCCGGGCATGAGAAAGTTAGTAGCTATTTTTAGTTACAGGGGTGCTCATGCTCAGCATGAAAGTTTGGGATGTCGGGCATGAGAGTGTCAGTATGTGTTTTTAGTTCCAGGGGTTCTCATGCTCAGCATGAAAGTTGGGGATGCTGGGCATGAGAAAGTTAGTAGCGATTTTTAGTTCGACGAGTGCTTATGCTTAGCATAAAAGTTTGGGATGCCAGGCATGAGAGTGCCAATATGTGTTTTTAGTTCCAGGGGTGCTCATGCTCAGCATGAAAGTTTGGGATGCCGAGCATGAGAGTGTCAGTATGTGTTTTTAGCTCCACGGGTTCTCATGCTCAGCATGAAAGTTGGGAATGCCGGGCATGAGAGAGTCAGTAGTGATTTTTAGTTCCAGGAGAGCTCATGCTTAGCATGAAAGTTCGTGATGCCAAGCATGAGTGTATCAGAATATGTATTTAGCTCCAGGGGGGCTGGGGCTCAGCATGAATGCTTGGGAGGCTGAGCATGGGGGTTCTGGCTCAGCACGAAAGCTTGTGAGGTCAGGCTAGAATTTAGTTAATCGATATTCTTTTGAAGCTTTTCCCTTTTTATTTATATGATGTAGTATGTTTAATTATAAGATGTTTATGTTGTTTTGAGGTGTTTAGATGATTGTATGGTAGTTGTATTCTTATGGTTATGCCTTATACTTAGGATTGATTGTATGTAATGATAAACCCTCTTTAATAAAATACTTAAGACTATGTCTATGCCTCTTAGTAAAAAGGTGCGGAGTTTTCCCCTAAGTTTCAGAAAAAGGTGGGGAGTTACCCCTAAGTTTTAGAAAAAGGCTTTTAAGCAAAGTTTATAGTTCTAAGAAAGGTTTTTTAGAAAATGATATCGCCTCAATGACATAGGGTGGAACCTTCCCCGGTACCAGTCACATTCGAGAGCCACACGCTCGGCGTACAACGGTGTGCAAATGGCTAAGGATCCTCTAAGTCACCAAGGAGTGATGAGTTTCAGAAAGGTTATGAAAAGGATTATTTATGAAAAGGTTTTATGAAAGATTTTTCAAAGGAAAGTTATGATCCCAATAAAGGGAAGAAGTCATGTTTTAGGGCTAAGAGGCCCCCTAGTGGTGAGAGATGGGGACCGTCACCCTGACACCTATGGGGAAAACAACCTTCTTCATAGGGAGAAGGGGTTCTTCATAGAGAAGAACAAGTTAGAAAAGAGACTCCTCCTTATAACGGAGATGTAGTCAACCCACTTGGACTGGTGGGGGTTAATTAAAGGTTGTTTCAAGAGGGACGCCTCTTGTTGCCTAGAGCTCAGCCAAATTAATAAAATAGGCGGTGGAAGTGAAATTTAAATAAAGAGATAATGCAAACCACACAGTTGTAGAAACAAACTAGGATATATTGATGTGCTTGATGTATGTATGTTCTATGTTTGAACATGAGAGTAGTCATGAGCCTAGTTGTTAGGTGAGTGATGTAAGATAAGTCTAGACATTAGATGAGGACGTGTGTAATTGTATACTACCTTTGAGGTAAGAGAGGGGTTATACCCATAGAAAGTTAATGTAAGCTACCGAGAGAGGTATGCAAGATGTTATGCCTCACAGAGAGAGGCAATGTAAGCCCAAGATGGGCAGGTCAGAGGAAGGAAAGATTATGCACGTTCCCATCCAATACTATAGTAAAGTGAGACCCTAGTTAGTGGTCAAGAAGAAAAGAATGATGTCTAGGTGCCTTAGTGCACTAGTGGCCTTAGATTTGGCATGGGAGACCAACTCTAAGTGCCAAAGTAACATGCATGATGAGGTAATAGTTGTGAGTGTGAGCATCTATAAAAGAAAAGAGAAGCCAGGAGAGTTAAGAAAAGGATCTCTGGAATAGAGAGTCAGCCTAGAGTCCTTCGAACACTCACTGAGACATTATGTCTCATCCCGTTTTGTTTCCATGTTTTTACAGGTTAGCGGGTGGACACCTTGTGGGAAGAGCTTGGAGCATGGAGCTGCTTTCCAGGAGAAAGATGTTGTTAGTATATTTTTTGTGTAAGTCCGAATGGATGGGAATTTAGTTTATGTTTAATGTATATTGCTTATGTCTTGTACGGCACATAAGTGCCAAGAGCTTTGTACTAGATTTATTTCATGTAATGTAAGTTTAAGTTTTAATTTCCGCATAGTTAACTCTGATATTTTTATATGCTAATTTCTATTAATTTAGCAATATAAGGAGAAAAAGGTAATATCCTATAGGGTGTTACAAAAAATGTATTTTTAATAAAATTAAACGAAATATCCTGAAATTTTTTTAGGTCTTCTCTCATTTTGTACCAATTTGGAAGGGAATGATCTTTTTAGATCTCACCAAAAAAAAATTATAATCATTTTATTATTTCACCTCCCAAACATATCGTGAAATTTTGATATTTCTACGACAATTACCAATCACATTAAAAAGATAACAATCAAATTAATAGTTCCTTTATTAGTTATTTATCACAACGTTTATAAGAATTTTCAATATTAATCAGAGGAGATATGTATTTTTAATAAAATTAAACGAGAAATCCTGAAATTTTTTTAGGTCTTCTCTCATTTTATGCCAATTTGCAAGGGAATGATCTGTTCAGATCTCACCAAAAAAAAATTATAGTCTTTTTATTATTTCACCTCCCAAACATATAGTGAAATTTTGATATTTCTACGACAATTACCAATCACATTAAAAAGATAACAATCACATTAATAGTTTCCTTTATCAGTTTTTTATCACAACAATTATAAGAATTTCCATTATTAATGAGAGGAGATATGTATTTTCAATAAAATTAAACGAGATATCCTGAAATTTTTTAGGTCTTCTCACATTTTATGCCAATTTGGAAGGGAATGATCTTTTCAGATCTCACAAAAAAAAATTATAATCTTTTTATTATTTCACCTCCCAAACAAATCGTAAAATTTTGATATTTCTACGACAATTACGAATCACATTAAAAAGATAACAATCACATTAATAGTTTCCTTTATTAGCTTTTTACCTAAACGTTTATAAGAATTTCCATTATTAATGTGAGGAGATATGTATTTTCAATAAAATTAAACGAGATATCCTAAAATTTTTTTAGGTATTCTCTCATTTTATGCCAATTTGGAAGGGAATGATCTTTTCAGATCTCACCAAAAAAAAATTATAATATTTTTATTATTTCACCTCCCAAACATATCTTGAAATCTTGATATTTCTACGACAATTACCAATCACATTAAAAAGATAACAATCACATTAATAGTTTCCTTTATTAGTTTTTTTATCACAACGTTTATAAGAATTTTTATTATTAATGAGAGGAGATATGTATTTTCAATAAAATTAAACGAGATATCCTGAAATTTTTTAAGTCTTCTCTCATTTTATGCCAATTTGGAAGGGAATGATCTTTTCAGATCTCAAAAAAAAAATTATAATCTTTTTATTATTTCACATCCCAAACATATCGTAAAATTTTGATATTTATACGACAATTACCAATCACATTAAAAAGATAACAATCACATTAATAGTTTCCTTTATTAGTTTTTTATCACAACGTTTATAAGAATTTCCATTATTAACGAGAGGAGATATGTATTTTCAATAAATTAAACGAGATATCCTGAAATTTTTTTAGGTCCTTCTCTCATTTTATGCCAATTTGGAAGGGAATGATCTGTTCAGATCTCACCAAAAAAAATTATAGTCTTTTTATTATTTCACCTCCCAAACATATCGTGAAATTTTGATATTTCCACGACAATTACCAATCACATTAAAAAGATAACAATCACATTAATAGTTTCCTTTATTATTTTTTTATCACAATGATTATAAGAATTTCCTTTATTAATTTTTTTTATAAGAATTTTTTGTCTCGTTTAATTTAATGAACAAAACATATTTCCTCTCATTAATAAATGGAAATTACTATAAACGTTGTGATAAAAAAAATTAATAAAGGAAACTATTAATGTGATTGATATCTTTTTAATGTGACTGGTAATTGTCGTAGAAATATCAAAATTTCACGATATGTTTGGGTGGTGAAATAATAAAAAGATTATAATTTTTTTGTGACATCTAAAAAGATCATTCCCTTTCAAATTGGCATAAAATTAGAGAAGACCTAAAAAAATTTCAGGATATCTCGTTTAATTTATTGAAAATACATATCTCCTCTCGTTAATAATGGAAATTCTTATAAACGTTGTGATAAAAAACTAATAAAGGGAACTATTAATGTGATTTTATCTTTTTAATGTGATTGGTAATTGTCGTAGAAATATCAAAATTTCATGATATGTTTGGGAGGTGAAATAATAAAAAGATTATATTTTTTTTTGGTCAGATCTGAAAAAATCATTCCCTTCCAAATTGGCATAAAATGAGAGAAGACCTAAAAAAATTTCAGGATATCTCATTTAATTTTATTGAAAATACATATCTCCTCACATTAATAATGGAAATTCTTATAAACGTTTAGGTAAAAAGCTAATAAAGGAAACTATTAATGTGATTGTTATCTTTTTAATTTGATTGGTAATTGTCGTAGAAATATCAAAATTTTACGATATGTTTGGGATGTGAAATAATAAAAAGATTATAATTTTTTTTGTGAGATCTGAAAAGATCATATCCTTCCAAATTGGCATGAAATGAGAGAAGACCTAAAAAATTTCAGGATATCTCGTTTAATTTTATTGAAAATACATATCTCCTCTCATTAATAATGAAAATTCTTATAAACTTTGTGATAAAAAAAAACTAATAAATGAAACTATTAATGTGATTGATATCTTTTTAATGTGACTGGTAATTGTCGAAGAAATATCAAAATTTCACGATATGTTTGGGAGGTGAAATGTTAAAAAGATTATAATTTTTTTTGTGAGATTTAAAAAGATCATTCCCTTTCAAATTGGCATAAAATTAGAGAAGACCTAAAAAAATTTCAGGATATCTTGTTTAATTTTGTTAAAAAAATGGATATCTTCTCTCATTAATAACAAAAATTATGATAAACGTTGCATTAAAAAACTAATAAAAGAAACTGTTAATGTGATTGTTATCTTTTTAATGTGATTGGTAAGTGTGGTAGAAATATCAAAATTTCACGATATGTTTGGGAGGTGAAATAATTAAAAGATTATAATTTTTTTTGGTGAGATCTAAAGAGATCATTCCCTTACAAATTGGCATAAAATGAGAGAAGACCTAATAAAATTTCAGGATATCTCGGTTAATTTAATTAAAAATACATATTTTTTCTCATTAATAATGGAAATTATTATAAACGTTCTGATAAAAAACTAATAAAGGAAGCTATTAATGTGATTTTTATCTTTTTAATGTGATTGGTAAGTGTGTTAGAAATATCAAAATTTCACGATATGTTTGGGAGGTGAAATGATAAAAAGATTATAATTTTTTTTTTGTGAGATCTAAAGAGATCATTCCCTTTCAAATTGGCATAAAATGAGAGAAGACCTAAAAAAGTTTCAAGATATCTTGTTTAATTTTATTAATAATACATATCTCCACTCGTTAATAATGGAAATACTTGTAAACTTTGTGATAAAAAAACTAAAAAAGGAAACATTTAATGTGATTGGTAATTGTCGTAGAAATATCATAATTTCAAGATATGTTTGGGGGGTGAAATAATAAAAAAATTATAATTTTTTTTGGTGAGATCTAAAGAGATCATTCCCTTCCAATTTGGCATAAATTGAGAGAAGACCTAAAAAAATTTCAGGATATCTCGTTTAATTTTATTAACAATACATATCTCCTCTCATTAATAATGGAAATTCTTATAAACGTTGTGATAAAAAACTAATCTAGGAAACTATTAATGTGATTGTTATCTTTTTAATGTGATTGGTAATTGTCGTAGAAATATTAAAATATCACGATATGTTAGGGAGGTGAAATAATAAAAAGATTATAATTTTTTTTTGTTGAGATCTAAAGAGATCATTCAATTCCAAATTGGCATAAAATGGGAGAAGACCTAAAATTTTTTTAGGATATCTCGTTTAATTTTATTAATAATACATATCTCCTCTCATTAATAATGGAAATTCTTATAAACGTTGTGGTAAGAAACTAATAAAGGACGCTATTAATGTGGTTGTTATCTTTTTAATATGATTGGTAATTGTCGTAAAAATATCAAAATTTCAAGATATGTTAGGGAGGTGAAATAATAAATAGATTATAATTTTTTTTGGGAGACAGCTAAAGAGATTATTCCCTTCCAAATTGGCATAAAATGGGAGCAGACCTAAAAAATTTTTAGGATATCTCGTTTAATTTTATTAACAATACATATCTCCTCTCATTAATAATGGAAATTCTTATAAATGTTGTAATAAAAAACTAATATAGGAAACTATTAATGTGATTGTTATCTTTTTAATATGATTGGTAATTGTCGTAGAATTATTAAAATGTCACGATATGTTAGGGAGGTGAAATAATAAAAAGATTATAATTTTTTTTGGTGAAATCTAAAGAGATCATGCACTTCCAAATTGGCATAAAATGGGAGAAGACCTAAAAAAATTTTAGGATATCTCGTTTAATTTTATTAAAAATACATATCTCCTCTCATTAATAATGGAAATTCTTATAAACGTTGTGATAAGAAACTAATAAAGGAAACTATTAATGTGATTGTTATCTTTTTAATGTGATTGGTAATTGTCGTAGAAATATCAAAATTTCAAGATATGTTTGGGAGGTGAAATAATAAAAAGATTATAATTTTTTTTTTGGTGAGATCTAAAGAGATCATTCCCTTCCAAATTGGCATAAAATGAGAGAAGACCTAAAAAAATTTCAGGATATCTAGTTTAATTTTATTAACAATACATATCTCCTCACATTAATAATGGATATTCTTATAAACGTTGTGATAACAAACTAATAAAGGAAACTGTTAATGTGATTGTTATCTTTTTAATGTGATTGGTAATTGTCATAGAAATATTAAAATGTCACGATATGTTAGGGAGGTGAAATAATAAAAAGATTATAATTTTTTTTTGGAGAGATCTAAGGAGATCATGCACTTCCAAATTGGCATAAAATGGGAGAAGACCTAAAAAAATTTTAGGATATCTCGTTTAATTTTATTAAAAATACATATCTCCTGTCATTAATAATGGAAATTCTTATAAACGTTGTGATAAGAAACTAATAAAGGAAACTATTAACGTGATTGTTATCTTTTTAATGTGATTGGTAATTGTTGTAGAAATATCAAAATTTCAAGATATGTTTGGGAGGTGAAATAATAAAAAGATTATAATTTTTTTTTGGTGAGATCTAAAGAGATCATTCCCTTCCAAATTGGCATAAAATGAGAGAAGACCAAAATAAATTTCAGGATATCTCGTTTAATTTTATTAACAATACATATCTCCTCTCATTAATAATGGAAATTCTTATAAACGTTGTGATATAAAACTAATATAGGAAGCTATTAATGTGATTGGTATCTTTTTAATGTGATTGGTAATTGTCGTCGAAATATTAAAATGTCACGATATGTTAGGGAGGTGAAATAATAAAAAGATTATAATTTTTTTTGGGAGAGAGCTAAAGAGACCATTCCCTTCCAAATTGGCATAAAATGTGAGAAGACCTAAAAAAATTTCAGGATATCTAGTTTAATTTTGTTAAAAATACATATCTCCTCTCATTAATAATTGAAATTCTTATAAACGTTTTGATAAAAAAACTAATAAAGGAAACTATTATTATGGTTGTTATCTTTTTAATGTGATTGGTAATTGTCGTAGAAATATCAAAATTTGACGATATATTTGGGAGGTGAAATAATAAAAAGATTATAATTATTTTTTGGTGAGATCTAAAGAGATTATTCCCTTCCAAATTGGCATAAAATGAGAGCAGACCTAAAAAAATTTCAGGATATATCATTTAATTTTATTAGCAATACATATCTCCTCTCATTAATAATGGAAATTCTTATAAATGTTGTGATAAAAAAACTAATATAGGAAACTATTAATGTGATTGTTATCTTTTTAATGTGATTGGTAATTGTCGTAGAAATATCAAAATTTCAAGATATGTTTGGGAGGTGAAATAATAAAAAGATTATAATTTTTTTTTTGGTGAGATCTAAAGAGATCATTCCCTTCCAAATTGGCATAAAATGAGAGAAGACCTAAAAAAATTTCAGGATATCTAGTTTAATTTTATTAACAATACATATCTCCTCACATTAATAATGGATATTCTTATAAACGTTGTGATAAGAAACTAATAAAGGAAACTATTAACGTGATTGTTATCTTTTTAATGTGATTGGTAATTGTTGTAGAAATATCAAAATTTCAAGATATGTTTGGGAGGTGAAATAATAAAAAGATTATAATTTTTTTTTGGTGAGATCTAAAGAGATCATTCCCTTCCAAATTGGCATAAAATGAGAGAAGACCAAAATAAATTTCAGGATATCTCGTTTAATTTTATTAACAATACATATCTCCTCTCATTAATAATGGAAATTCTTATAAACGTTGTGATATAAAACTAATATAGGAAGCTATTAATGTGATTGGTATCTTTTTAATGTGATTGGTAATTGTCGTCGAAATATTAAAATGTCACGATATGTTAGGGAGGTGAAATAATAAAAAGATTATAATTTTTTTTGGGAGAGAGCTAAAGAGACCATTCCCTTCCAAATTGGCATAAAATGTGAGAAGACCTAAAAAAATTTCAGGATATCTAGTTTAATTTTGTTAAAAATACATATCTCCTCTCATTAATAATTGAAATTCTTATAAACGTTTTGATAAAAAAACTAATAAAGGAAACTATTATTATGGTTGTTATCTTTTTAATGTGATTGGTAATTGTCGTAGAAATATCAAAATTTGACGATATATTTGGGAGGTGAAATAATAAAAAGATTATAATTATTTTTTGGTGAGATCTAAAGAGATTATTCCCTTCCAAATTGGCATAAAATGAGAGCAGACCTAAAAAAATTTCAGGATATATCATTTAATTTTATTAGCAATACATATCTCCTCTCATTAATAATGGAAATTCTTATAAATGTTGTGATAAAAAACTAATATAGGAAACTATTAATGTGATTGTTATCTTTTTAATGTGATTGGTAATTGTCGTAGAAATATCAAAATTTCAAGATATGTTTGGGAGGTGAAATAATAAAAAGATTATAATTTTTTTTTTGGTGAGATCTAAAGAGATCATTCCCTTCCAAATTGGCATAAAATGAGAGAAGACCTAAAAAAATTTCAGGATATCTAGTTTAATTTTATTAACAATACATATCTCCTCACATTAATAATGGATATTCTTATAAACGTTGTGATAACAAACTAATAAACGAAACTATTAATGTGATTGTTATCTTTTTAATGTGATTGGTAGTTGTCGTAGAAATATCAAAATTTCAAGATATGTTTGGGAGGTGAAATAATAAAATGATTATAATTTTTTTTTGGTGAGATCTAAAGAGATCATTCCCTTCCAAATTGGCATAAAATGAGAGAAGACCAAAAAAAATTTCAGGATATCTAGTTTAATTTTATTAACAATACATATCTCCTCACATTAATAATGGATATTCTTATAAACGTTGTGATAAGAAACTAATAAAGGAAACTGTTAATGTGATTGTTATCTTTTTAATGTGATTGGTAATTGTCGTAGAAATATTAAAATGTCACGATATGTTAGGGAGGTGAAATAATAAAAAGACTATAATTTTTTTTTGGTGAGATCTAAAGAGATCATGCACTTCCAAATTGGCATAAAATGGGAGAAGACCTAAAATTTTTTTAGGATATCTCGGTTAATTTTATTAAAAATACATTTCTCCGCTCATTAATAATGGAAATTCTTATAAACGTTGTGATAAGAAACTAATAAAGGAAATTATTAATGTGATTGTTATCTTTTTAATGTGATTGGTAGTTGTCGTAGAAATATCAAAATTTGAAGATATGTTTGGGAGGTGAAATAATAAAAAGATTATAATTTTTTTTTGGTGAGATCTAAAGAGATCATTCCCTTCCAAATTGGCATAAAATGAGAGAAGACCTAAAAAAATTTCAGGATATCTAGTTTAATTTTATTAACAATACATATCTCCTCACATTAATAATGGAAATTCTTATAAATGTTGTGATAAAAAACTAATATAGGAAACTATTAATGTGATTGTTATCTTTTTAATGTGATTGGTAATTGTCGTAGAATTATTAAAATGTCATGATATGTTAGGGAGGTGAAATAATAAAAAGATTATAATTTTTTTTGGTGAGATCTAAAGAGATCATGCACTTCCAAATTGGCATAAAATGGGAGAAGACCTAAAAAAATTTTAGGATATCTCGTTTAATTTTATTAAAAATACGTATCTCCGTTCATTAATAATGGAAATTCTTATAAACATCGTGATAAGAAACTAATAAAGGAAACTATTAATGTGATTGTTATCTTTTTAATGTGATTGGTAGTTGTCGTAGAAATATCAAAATTTCAAGATATGTTTGGGAGGTGAAATAATAAAATGATTATAATTTTTTTTTGGTGAGATCTAAAGAGATCATTCCCTTCCAAATTGGCATAAAATGAGAGAAGACCAAAAAAAATTTCAGGATATCTAGTTTAATTTTATTAACAATACATATCTCCTCACATTAATAATGGATATTCTTATAAACGTTGTGATAAGAAACTAATAAAGGAAACTGTTAATGTGATTGTTATCTTTTTAATGTGATTGGTAATTGTCGTAGAAATATTAAAATGTCACGATATGTTAGGGAGGTGAAATAATAAAAAGACTATAATTTTTTTTTGGTGAGATCTAAAGAGATCATGCACTTCCAAATTGGCATAAAATGGGAGAAGACCTAAAATTTTTTTAGGATAACTCGGTTAATTTTATTAAAAATACATTTCTCCGCTCATTAATAATGGAAATTCTTATAAACGTTGTGATAAGAAACTAATAAAGGAAATTATTAATGTGATTGTTATCTTTTTAATGTGATTGGTAGTTGTCCTAGAAATATCAAAATTTGAAGATATGTTTGGGAGGTGAAATAATAAAAAGATTATAATTTTTTTTTGGTGAGATCTAAAGAGATCATTCCCTTCCAAATTGGCATAAAATGAGAGAAGACCTAAAAAAATTTCAGGATATCTAGTTTAATTTTATTAACAATACATATCTCCTCACATTAATAATGGAAATTCTTATAAATGTTGTGATAAAAAACTAATATAGGAAACTATTAATGTGATTGTTATCTTTTTAATGTGATTGGTAATTGTCGTAGAATTATTAAAATGTCATGATATGTTAGGGAGGTGAAATAATAAAAAGATTATAATTTTTTTTGGTGAGATCTAAAGAGATCATGCACTTCCAAATTGGCATAAAATGGGAGAAGACCTAAAAAAATTTTAGGATATCTCGTTTAATTTTATTAAAAATACGTATCTCCGTTCATTAATAATGGAAATTCTTATAAACATCGTGATAAGAAACTAATAAAGGAAACTATTAATGTGATTGTTATCTTTTTAATGTGATTGGTAGTTGTCGTAGAAATATCAAAATTTCAAGATATGTTTGGGAGGTGAAATAATAAAATGATTATAATTTTTTTTTGGTGAGATCTAAAGAGATCATTCCCTTCCAAATTGGCATAAAATGAGAGAAGACCAAAAAAAATTTCAGGATATCTAGTTTAATTTTATTAACAATACATATCTCCTCACATTAATAATGGATATTCTTATAAACGTTGTGATAAGAAACTAATAAAGGAAACTGTTAATGTGATTGTTATCTTTTTAATGTGATTGGTAATTGTCGTAGAAATATTAAAATGTCACGATATGTTAGGGAGGTGAAATAATAAAAAGACTATAATTTTTTTTTGGTGAGATCTAAAGAGATCATGCACTTCCAAATTGGCATAAAATGGGAGAAGACCTAAAATTTTTTTAGGATATCTCGGTTAATTTTATTAAAAATACATTTCTCCGCTCATTAATAATGGAAATTCTTATAAACGTTGTGATAAGAAACTAATAAAGGAAATTATTAATGTGATTGTTATCTTTTTAATGTGATTGGTAGTTGTCGTAGAAATATCAAAATTTGAAGATATGTTTGGGAGGTGAAATAATAAAAAGATTATAATTTTTTTTTGGTGAGATCTAAAGAGATCATTCCCTTCCAAATTGGCATAAAATGAGAGAAGACCTAAAAAAATTTCAGGATATCTAGTTTAATTTTATTAACAATACATATCTCCTCACATTAATAATGGATATTCTTATAAACGTTGTGATAAGAAACTAATAAAGGAAACTGTTAATGTGATTGTTATCTTTTTAATGTGATTGGTAATTGTCGTAGAAATATTAAAATGTCACGATATGTTAGGGAGGTGAAATAATAAAAAGATTATAATTTTTTTTTGGTGAGATCTAAAGAGATCATGCACTTCCAAATTGGCATAAAATGGGAGAAGACCTAAAAATTTTTTAGGATATCTCGTTTAATTTTATTAAAAATACATATCTCCTCTCATTAATAATGGAAATTCTTATAAACTTTGTGATAAAAAAACTAATAAAGGAAACTATTAATGTAACTGTTATCTTTTTAATGTGATTGGTAATTTTAATATCCCTAATTTACGGACCTTAGAAATAAATAATAAAGAGATATCTTTATAGAATAGTTTTGTATTTAATGGTTAAAGGATACCCTTAGGCATTATTAATAATAGTTACCTTATAATAAGATACAATAAAAATAAGATAATAGGACCCAGATGGGGAGCCAAGGCCCAAGATGGGCCAAGAACCACATAACCACACACACACCCCACGGTTTTAAATAAAAAGGGAGAGTCAGAGTTAGAGAGAGAAAGTGAAAGAAAGAAAAGAGTTAGAGAGAAGGAGGAGAAGGAAGAAGAGGAAGAGGAGAAAAGTGGAGCAGAGATCAGGGATCCAGTCCCCAGAGCTCATATCCGAGTACCCCGAGGTGAGTGATTCCTCCCATTGCCTTCTCCATCCTTCCATATTTCTTGTTCTCTTGTTTATCCCTTTTTCCCCTTTTGAATCCCTAGGTTTGGAGATTTGGGATTTTGATGATTATGCATGTTTAAGGATGTTTTTGAGTAGATTAATCGGTTGGAAATGTAATAGAAGTGTTTAGGGTGTGATTCTATGCTTGGGAGAGTTTCTGCATAGGGTTAGGATGAGTGGGTAAGCCATTAATGGCCATGGAGGTCGTAGGTCGCAGCCCTTATTTTCGCTCATGCTCAGCATGAATTTTTGGTCATGCCGGGCATGAGAAAGTCAGTAGTGATTTTTAGTTCCAGGGGCGCTCATGCTCAGCATGAAAGTTGGTCATGCCGGGCATGAGAAATTCAGTAGTGATTTTTTGTTCCAGGGGTGCTCATGCTCAGCATGAAAGTTTGGGATGCCGGGCATGAGAGTGCCAGTATGTGTTTTTAGCTCCAGGAGAGCTCATGCTCAGCATGAATGTTTGTGATGCCGGGCATGAGAGTATCAGAATATGTATTTAGCTCCAGGGGGCTCCGGCTCAGCATGAACGCTTGCGAGGCCAGGCATGGGGCTCTGGCTCTGCACAAGAGTTTGTGTGGCTGGGCTAGAATTTAGTTAATCGATACTCTTTTGAAGCTTTTCCCTTTTTATTTATTTGATGTAGTATGTTTAATTATAAGATTTTTATGTTGATTTGAGGTGTTTAGATGATTGTATGGTAGTTGTATTCTTATGGTTATGCCTTATACTTAGGATTGATTGTATGTAACTATAAACCCTTTAAATAAAAGACACCTAAAATACTTAAGACTATGTCTATGCCTCTTAGTAAAAAGGTGGGGAGTTTTCCCCTAAGTTTCAGAAAAAGGTGGGGAGTTTCCCCTAAGTTTCAGAAAAGGCTTTTAAGCAAAGTTTATAGTTTCATGAAAGGTTTTTAGTAAAAGGTATCCCCTCAGTGACATAGAGTGGAACCTTCCCCGGTACCAGACATGTCCGAGAGCCGCACGCTCGGCGTACAACGGTGTGCAAAGGGTTAAGGATCCTACATGTCACCAAGGAGTGATGAGTTTCAGAAAGGTTATGAAAAGGATTATTTATGAAAAGGTTTTATGAAGGATTTTTCAAAGGAAAGTTATGATCCCAATAAAGGGAATAAGTCATGTTTTAGGGCTAAGAGGCCCCCTAGTGGTGAGAGACGCGGACCATCACCCTGACACCCATGGGGAAAACAACCTTCTTCATAGGGAGAAGGGGTTCTTCATAGAGAAGAACAAGTTAGAAAAGAGACTCCTCCTTATAACGGAGATGTAGTCAACCCACTTGGACCGGTGGGGATTAATTAAAGGTTGTTTCAAGAGGAACGCCTCTTATTGGCTAAAGCTCAGCCAAATTAAGAAAATAGGCAGTGGAAGTGAAGTTTAAATAAAGAGATAATGCAAACCACACAGTTGTAGAAACAAACTAGGATATATTGTTTTGCTTGATGTGTGTATGTTCTATGTTAGAACATGAGAGGAGTCAAGAGTCTAGTTGTTAGGTGAGTGATGGAAGATAAGTCTAAACATTAGATGAGGACATGTGTAATTAGATACTACCTTTGAGGTAAGAAAGGGGTTATACCCATAGAAAGTTAATGTAAGCTACCGAGAGAGGTATGCAAGATGTTATGCCTCATAGAGAGAGGCGATGTAAGCCTAAGTTGGGCAAGTCAGTGGAAAGGAAGGTTACACATGTTCCCATCCAATGCTATAGTAAAGTGAGACCCTAGTTAGTGGTCAAGAAGAAAAGAATGATGTCTAGGTGCCTTAGTGCACTAGTGGCCTTAGATTTGGCATAGGAGACCAACTCTAAGTGCCAAAGTAACATGCATGATGAGGTAATAGTTGTGAGTGTGAGCATCTATAAAAAAAAAGAGAGAAGTCAGGAGAGTTAAGAAAAAAAGGAACTCTAGAATAGAGAGTCAGCCTAGAGTCCTTGGAACACTCACTGAGACATTATGTCTCATCCCGTTTAGTTTCCATGTTTTCACAGGTTAGCAGGTGGACACCTTGTGGGAAGAGCTTGGAGCATGGAGCTGCTTTCCAGGAGGAAGATGTTGTTAGTATAGTTTTTGTATAATTCCCAATGGATGGGAATTTAGTTTATGTTTTATGTATCTTGCTTATGCCTTATACGACACATAAGTGCCAAGAGCTTTGTACTAGATTTATTTCATGTAATATAAGTTTAAGTTTTAATTTCCGCATAGTTAACTCTGATATTCTTATATGCTAATTTCTATTAATTTAGCAATATAAGGAGAAAAAGGTAATATCCTCTAGGGTGTTACATTTTGGTATCAGAGCAGTTTGATTCAAATCGGACTGTGGTTAGCATTGTTAGACTAGCTTGTATGTTCTGATAGCATAGTCATATTAGTTTGATTGTTTTGGTTCTTTACCTTACCATAAGTCCTTATTTGCTTTGACATAGGATATTGAGACTGATCACCTTAATACTTTGTGCACTGCATGTAGGAATTATGCCAGGTAGAAACCGAGGCCTAGGACAACCGTTCTTGAATCCCTTAGGACTAATTCCACCAAACCAAGCAAACCTTAGATGGGAAACCTTTGGGAGAGCAGAGAGTACCCATAATGGGCCAACTATAGGAAACCAAAGTTCAGGATTTGTGGAATTCCAAAGTAGGAGACCACCATCCTTTAGAAGCTATAGTCCTGCAAAGGCAAGACTATAGATGAGGGAGATGGAGAGGATCCTTGAGGGAGTACCTTGCTCATCTGAGCAAATGGTGGCTTATGCCTCATTCATGTTAGAGGATGAGGCTGAGTTTTGGTGGAGAGGTGTAAAGGATAAGATGGCTTTTTTCGGAATACCCTTGGAGTGGGAGAACTTCAAGGTGGTATTTTTGAAAAAGTACATCATAGGTAGTGAGAGATCACAAGAAGAAGTTCAGAGTATGCAGCGAAAGCATACTTTTGGGGAAAGAGAGAGTTTAGGATCCCACCAACCTGAGAGACCAAAGATAAATAAGTTTAAGGGTAAGGGAGCGCAACCTTTGAGAAGTCCGAGAGCTAAGGGATGACCCAAATGTGGAAAATGCCATAGGGGAGTTTGTTTGATGGGACATGGTGTGTGCTACAAGTGTCAGATGCCTGGACACTACAAGAAGGAGTGCCCCAATAGGACAAAGAAAGAACCAAATGAGTCAACACCCTTAGCCATAGTTTGGCCTTCTACCCTATGTGTTAGGAGGACAAACCAAGATGATGGACCTACCCTAGGTATGTGTTCCTAAACCAACCTTTTGTTTGTCTTATGTTTTCATAATAGCATGTTTCCTCTAGTTGTTTGAACATCCTAGGAATACAGTGTTTGTGTTTCCTTGGATGTGTAGCATGTTTTTCTATGCTTTGCAATGTATGTTTTCCTATGCTTGATGTGATGTTGTTTCACTTGGTGTGGCTTGTTCCAAGACCAACCAAGTTAGGTTTAAGATGTTATAAATAGTTTTGTTATTTTGCCTGCCTGGTGAGTTTTCTAAGTTTCAGGTGAGCTTGTCAGGGAGAGGACATAGAGTTAGCTACACTTTTACCTTGGGAATGGGAAGTAGAATATAGTTGACCTAAGATGAGTTAGTAGCAACCTAGTTTTTAAGTAGCCAAACCTCATAAGGTAAGAGTGTCGTCCTAGATAGTTCAGTGTAATAGCGAGCCTTATAGACTAGAGATCCCTACCAACATTTCAAGATAAGAATAGTAAGATAGATAGAATATCCAACCTAAGTGGTGTTTGGAATAGAAAAGAGGTAGAGCTACTTCAAAGAGGTCAACCTGAAGAAGTTGCGTAGAGTAGAAGCCTATAGAAGACAAAGTTCCCTAGTAACACCTATCTCATAGATAGACACCTAAACTAAGAGAATCACGTTAACCAAGAGTTATGTTCAAGGGTTAAACCTAGAATAAAGGAAGGAAATTGTGATGGATACCTAGTAGATAGAACAAACCTATATTTATGGTTAGCTCTAGTCTAAGAATTTGAGGAGTCCTTAGACACCTTAAGAGTAGAATTAACCAGAGTGGAGTTAAGAGGAAATTACTAAACCCTCCATAGTTAAGGTTAAGCTAGATAACCATAGTTAAGGTTAACTTGAACAAACCAAGAGGATTAGAATGAGATAGAAACCCTTTTTAGCTAAAGTGAGAACCTAAGGGGTGTGATTCGTGAAGGAGTAGAATGGTTATGGTAAGTATTTACCAAATAGTTACCAACCTAGTTATAACCTAAGATTAAGAGTAAAAAAAAAGCATAGAACCCCTTTAGTGAAAAAGAGGTAGTTTTGCCGAAAAGGAGTTAAGAAAGATTCAGAGATCCTTTTAAGGTTAAGCCTAGTTCTAGAAACCTTTAGTAAGATGAAATTGAATACGGAGGAGGAAGTAAAATAGTGAAAGAACTTTTGGGAGACTTTAAGAATAGGATTTTCTTGAGTTATTGAGAGATAGACCACCTAAGAGTTGAGATAAGGACAGAAGACATAGGATAAGAATATGAGAACAGAGAATTGTCAATGGACAAGTGGTTTGAAAGAAGCCTACTATTTGGGTTAGAGAAATATAGTGATTGCAATCATAGGAGAGTAGAACTCTAAGTTTGGATATCACCTCAAATGGACCTTAGGAGTAAGTTTTCCCTAAGTAAAGTTAAGAGAGAATCTATTAATCTTTTGAGGAGTAGAGACCTAGAATGGATCAGTGGAGGAAAAATAGTTGTCTAGAAGTGTTATAAGAGGATTAGACATAGAAATCCTTATGCCTAACAGAGGGTAGTAGGTGTTTCTTAAGATAGAACCTAAACTAGTGTAGTGTTAGATCATAAGGAACCTATAGTGATCCTAGGAATGTGAGTTTCTAGGAAAGATTAGAATTAAAAATGGATGGTTAGTTTGACAATAGTCTTAGCTAGAAAAATCCTAAGAATAAGATTTCCTTAGGACCTTGAAAGTAGAGATGTATGGGGATATAAGGATATAATGGAGGTTCAATTTTTTAGGACGAAAATCTTTTTAAGGTGGGGAGAAATGTAACATCCCTAATTTATGGACCTTAGAAATAAATAATAAAGAGATATCTTTATAGAATAGTTTTGTATTTAATGGTTAAAGGATACCCTTAGGCATTATTAATAATAGTTACCTTATAATAAGATACAATAGAAATAAGATAATAGGACCCAGATGGGAAGCCAAGGCCCAAGATGGGCCAAGAACCACACAACCACACACACACCCCACGATTTTAAATAGAAAGGGAGAGAGAGAGAGTTAGAGAGAGAAAGTGAAAGAAAGAAAAGAGTTAGAGAGAAGGAGGAGAAAAAGGAAGAAGAGGAAGAGGAGAGAAGTGGAGCAGAGATCAGGGATCCAGTGCCCAGAGCTCATATCCGAGTACCCTAAGGTGAGTGATTCCTCCCCTTGCCTTCTCCATCCTTCCATAGTTCTTGTTCTCTTGTTTATCCCTTTTTCCCCTTTTGAATCCCTAGGTTTGGAGATTTGGGATTTTGATGATTATGCATGTTTAAGGATGTTTTTGAGTAGATTAATCGGTTGGAAATGTAATAGAAGTGTTTAGGGTGTGATTCTATGATTGGGAGAGTCTTTGTATAGGGTTAGGATGAGTCGGTAAGCCATTAATGGCCATGGAGGTCGCAGGTCGCAGCCCCTATTTTCGCTCATGCTCAGCATGAATTTTTGGTCATGCCGGGCATGAGAAAATCAATAGTGAGTTTTAGTTCCAGGGGCGCTCATGCTCAGCAAGAAAGTTGGTCATGCCGGGCATGAGAAAGTCAGTAGTGATTTTTAGTTCCAGGGGAGCTCATGCTCAGCATGAAAGTTGGTCATGCCGGGCATGAGAAAGTCAGTAGTGATTTTTACTTCCAGGGGTGCTCATGCGCAGCATGAAAGTTTGGGATGCCGGGCATGAGAGTGCTAGTATGTGTTTTTAGCTCCAGGAGAGCTCATGCTCAACATGAAAGTTTATGTTGTCGGGCATGAGAGTATCAGAATATGTATTTAGCTCCAGGGGGCTCGGGCTCAGCATGAATGCTTGCGAGGCCGGGCATGGGGCTCTGGCTCAGCACAAGAGTTTGTGCGGCTGGGCTAGAATTTAGTTAATCGATACTCTTTTGAAGCTTTTCCCTTTTTATTTATATGATGTAGTATGTTTAATTATAAGATGTTTATGTTGATTTGAGGTGTTTAGATGATTGTATGGTAGTTGTATTCTTATGGTTATGCCTTATATTTAGGATTGTTTGTATGTAACGATAAACCCTTTAAATAAAAGACACCTAAAATACTTAAGACTATGTCTATGCCTCTTAGTAAAAAGGTGGGGAGTTTTCCCCTAAGTTTCAGAAAAAGGTGGGGAGTTTCCCCTAAGTTTCAGAAAAGGCTTTTAAGCAAAGTTTATAGTTTCATGAAAGGTTTTTATTAAAAGGTATCCCCTCAGTGACATAGGGTGGAACCTTCCCCGGTACCAGTCACGTCCGAGAGCCGCACGCTCGGCGTACAACGGTGTGCAAAGGGTTAAGGATCCTACATGTCACCAAGGAGTGATGAGTTTCAGAAAGGTTATGAAAAGGATTATTTATGAAAAGGTTTTATGAAGGATTTTTCAAAGGAAAGTTATGATCCCAATAAAGGGAATAAGTCATGTTTTAGGGCTAAGAGGCCCCCTAGTGGTGAGAGATGTAACCCCCCTTTTTTTATAAAACATAATTTAACTATTTAATTCATTTTATATATTTATTTCAAAGTTCTGATACGATCTCTTACAATCCAAAATATGTTCTGTAATTTACATCATTAAAATTTATATAAACACTGCTACAAAATAATTCTAACTACTACAAATTATTGTCTACCCAAAATAGTCTCATCCTATATGCTCTGGAATTTCTGCATCTTCATCATTTAACTATATCTTCAAGCACCTGCAATTCACACTCCCCTAGAATCTGGGGACAGCATTACAGGATCAGGCATTTAATTTCTCATAGAATTAAAACAATTTCAAACAAATACATATCATAACAACTTAATTAGTTACACACATAATTAAATGCAGTATGATTTATGCAATGCAGTTTTTTTTGACTCAAATTCATTTTGACCCTGCTCCATGGAGACTTTCCCTTTGAGTATTTAGTAAGTAACTGGCCTACCATTACGCACTGCAATTCAGCTATCAGCCCCTACTAAACACGAATAAACTAAACAGAATTAGGAGATCAGGATATCCAGGAAGGCCACCACGACAGCAATCCCGTTCCGGATTACTATCACATGTGGAATTGCCAATATCCCTCACCCCACAGGTTATATAATCACAGACCATACAACCCTGCCTAACTTATTCTGCTCACCCAAATATTCATTTCTCAATCATTTCCATTTCCACATGACTACCGTAGTCTCGGTTAGTCAACAATTCATTTCTCAATCATTTTCATTTCACATGACTACCGCAATCCTGGCTAGTCAACAAAAGTCATTTCTCATAGATCAACTCAATTCTCATGACTACCGCAGTCCCGGTTAGTCAACATAATTCTTTCTTTTCTTTTCTTTTCTTTCTTTTCTTTTCTTTTCTTTTCTTTTCTTTCTTTTCTTTTCTTTTCTTTTCTTTTCTTTCTTTCCTTTTCTTTTCTTTCTTTTCATGGCTACCGCAATCCCGGTTAGCCAACATCAATTATTTTTCACTTGAATCTTTATAAATTCCCCAAAAAGACTCATGCAATGAATTATGTTCATGATCACAATTAAATAAATAATTTGTACACATTAACATACAAGGATACAAAGATTTAAGCAATTTACATTATAACATTAGTATTTTTAATAATTTCCGAAAATGCCCTCAATCTTTTTCCAAAATACCCAATGTGTCCCTACATGTAAAATGACCATTTTGCCCTTGGTTTTATAAAAATTTCCACATAATATCCCTTGCATTTAGGGCTGGCCGAATGGTCTACAAGCCATTCTCAACAATTCTTCCAAAGCTACAAACTCCAATTCCAACCAAAATTCAATCAAATCACAATTTCAATCAAAATTCAACAAACCAAATTTCAACCATTACAACACCTTAAAAATTCAATCAAACATCATTCCAATCCATGAATTACAATCACAAGCATCAAAAACACAAAACCCCTAAATCAATTTCAAGTTTTCATGATTCTTGTTCAAATTTTTAATCTAAGCCTACAACATGTTTTCTTCTAATTCCAAGGGTTCTAATTGAAATTAAATGCCTAGATCCTTACCTTAAACTCTTTAATTGAAGAAAAAGCCTTGAATTCCTTTCTCCCTCACTCCTTGGTCTTGTATGAATTTTTGAGATTTCCTCCAATTTCTTTTCCTTTTTGCCGATTAGCTTAGGGTTTAGGAAGTTTGGATGGTTTGGTTTCTTAATTTGGGATGAGATGATGAAGTTAAGATGAAATTGAAATGAAAACTGCAGCTGCTGGGTTTGGAGAGCTCAAGGTTCTGTTTTGAGAGAAAATAGCTTTTTGTGACTTTTTCTCCTTTTACTTAAGTTAAATGCTTCTTAAAACAAATTATTAACTAAATTGGACTTTGCCTTCAAGTCCAGCTGCTGCCCTGCACGTCCAGCAGCTCATTTGGACCAAGGGAAGTCCACTTGCCAAGCCTTTCCAGCCCACTTGGACAGCCAAGGAGTTCCAAGTCACTTGCCTACCCCAAAAGTCAACATTTCAAGCACTTTGTAGAAAGTTCTAGAAGGTAATTAGGGCTGCTAATTATTTTACAATGTGATTAGAATTTGAAGAAAATAACATCACCATTGGATTCCTCACTATCAAAAACCTTGGGGTAGTGTCTTACTTATCTCTTAATCCAAGCCTAATTAGCTTAATTTAGTGATCTTAGAAAAGCCTAAGTTGTCACTTTTTGATTGGTTAAGGTTCTAAATTAAAATTTTCTTGGTTAAACATTTTTAATAATTATTCTAAGTATATTACAATTATTAGATAATTCTATAGATATCCTATGAATTTTCTCTAAATTTTCTGTCTTAGAATTTTACCGTAATAATTCCTCAAAGTTCTAACTTTCAGAAAATCCTAACAATTCTGAATAAGCATTTTAATTCTTTATCTGTATATATTTTTAATCTATATTCTATTACCTTTCTTTTAAGTTATAAATGAGTTCAAAATTCTATACTTGAAAATTTATCCTGGACAGCTGTCTGACATAGCAGTCCAGTCAACTATCAATTTCGGCAAAAATAAAGACATTTGGAAATTCAGAAAATTCTTCTGAGTAGAACTGTATTAATTTCATTAAGAGAATATGTACATAAGGTTTCTATAAAATATAGTGCATAAATGTTAATAATATACATATATAAATGCGTACAATTAATAAAATAGGATGTTACAATTCTCCCCTACTAATAAAAATTTCGTCCTCGAAATTTCTAATACAAATATATAACCATACAACTATAAAACAAAATAACTATACAAACAAATGAGGATATGTTTCTTTCATTTTTTCCTCTAACTCCCATGTAGCATCACCTCTGATATCATCCCAAATAACCTTAACTAGAGAAATTTCTTTACCTCTCAGGTACTTAATCCTTCTGTCCTCAATCTTAATAGGCTTTGTTTCAAATGTTAGGTTTTCCTTTCTCTTCTAATGTACAGGCTCTTAAGAGATCTTCTAATGTCCGAATAGTCCTTTCTGTTTGACCATCAATCTTAGGGTGTTATACTAAACTAAGATAAAATTTTACTTCTTAAAGCGTTCTGAAAATCTTTCCAAAAATTTAAAAACAAAGCTAGGGTCTTTATTAGACTCTATACTAGTAGGTACTCCAGATAATCTAATTATTTCCTTTAAGTACAATTAAGCTAATTTTTCTAAAGAATACCTAATATTTATTGAAAGCAAAATGTACTAATTTAGTTAATCTATCTACAATTACTCAAATGGTATCAAAATTCCTATGTGTTCTAGGTAATCCTACCACAAAATCTATTGATTTACTATTCTGTTTCCATATAGATATCTCTAAAGGATGTAACAGATCAAAGGGTTTCTGATATTCAATCTTTGCTTTCTAACATGTTAAACATCTAGCCACATATTCTGCTACATCTCTCTTCATCCTAGACCACCAAAACATTCCCTTTAAATCTTTATATATTTTTGTTGTTCTTGGATGAATACTAAGTTTACTTTTGTGCCCTTCCTCCAAAATTAATTCATTAAATTCTTGATCATTAGGTACACAAATTCTATTTTAAACCTAATAATTATATCCATTCCTAAATTAAATTCTTTTTCCTTACCTGATCCCATTAATCCTTTCTTTTCTGGAATACATTCATCTGCATCTTGTTTCTTCCTAATTTCTTCCAAAAATTCTTTAGTGATGGTAATAATTCCAAATGGAATTTTATCCTTTTTCCTAACTGTACATAGATTTAAATCTCTAAATTATTCTATTAACTCTAATTCTTTAATCCTCATAGTTGACATATGCACAATTTTCCTACTTAAAGCATCTTCTACTACATTAGCCTCTCTTGGATGATACCTTAATTGAAAATCATAATCTTTAATAAACTCCATCCATCTTCTTTTTCTCCTTTCCAATTTTTTTTTTAAAACAAATATTTTAAACTCTTATGATCACTATATATACATCAAATATTGATCCATATAAATAATGTCTCCAAATCTTCAAAGTAAAAACTATAGCTGCTAACTCCAAATCATGAGTAGGATAATTTCTCTCATGTGATTTCAACCGCCTAGATGCATAAGCTACCACTTTCTTATTTTATATCAACACACATCTTAACCCTAGAGATGAAACATCACAGTATACCTCATAGGATTCATTTGGGTCGGTTAAAACTAAAACTAGTGAGGTAGTCAATTTATGTCTCAATTCTTGGAAAATTTTCTCACAACTCTCACTCCAAATAAAATTCTATTAAGGGTCTAGCTATCTTAGAAAATCCTTCAATCAATCTTCTATAATATCCATCAAATCCTAAGAACTACTAATCTTAGTTATTGTCTTAGGCCTTTCCCATTCTAAAACTGCTTCTACCTTAGAAAAATCTACACTTAGTCCATCTTTAGAAATTAAATGTCCTAAAATTTTCACTTCCTCTAACCAAAATTCACACTTAGACAATTTAGCATATAATTTTCTATCTTTCAAAGTTTGCAATGTTATTCTAAGATGATTTTCATGTTCCTCTTTATTTTTAGAATATATTAATATATCATCCATAAATACTACTACAAAATGATCTAAGTATGGTCCAAACACCCTATGCATATAATCCAACACTGCTGGGGCATTAGTCACTCCAAATGGCATCACTTGATATTCATAATGTCCATATCTAGTCCTAAAAGCAGTCTTGGGTATATCCTCCTTTTTACTGTAATTTGTTGGTACCCAGACCTTAAATCTATTTTAGAGAAAATTGTTGCTCCTCTAAGTTGGTCCATTAAATCATCTATTCTAGGTAAAGGATATTTATTCTTTATAGTTACTTTATTTAATTTTCTATAATCTACACATAACCTAGATCCTCCATCTTTCTTTTTAACTAATAATACTGGGCTCACCATATGGACACACTACGCCTTACAAACTGTTCTTCTAATAATTCTTCCAATTGTTTCTTTAACTCAATTAATTTCAATAATGACATTCTATATGGTTGCATAGAAATTGGTCTAGTACCAGGCATCAAATCTATACTAAATTCTATTTCTCTTTCAGGAGGCAAACTAGAAACATCCTCAGGAAAAATTTCAGGATATTCATTTACATCTAGCACAGAGTCTATTTTAATTTTATCTTCGTTAGTTCCAAGAGATGATAACTTGTATTTTCGAATTTCACTTTTAATTGATATTTCTTTAGGTTGGACAGGTTTAAGTCTAGAAACATCATGTTCAGGGAAAATCAAAGATTTAAAGGCACAATCTATTAGAATATGGTTGGTTGCTAACCAATCCATTCCTAATATCACATCAAGGTCAGTTAAAGGCAAACAAATCAAGTTCACAACAAATCATCTATCTCTGATGGTTATCACATAATGCAAACATATTTTAGAGGTTAGGATTGGGTTAGATGTAGGCACAGAAACAAGCAAGGTATAGGGTATGTTAAACATGATTAACATCCTCAAATTACTCCAATTCACTACTACCAATTTAATTTTTTTTTTTTTTACTTGGGCTCAATATCCAACATCAAGACACACACCCTTAGGCCTTCCAATCACTTACTCTTTCAACTAAAAATATTCTTAGGACAACTTCTACTAACTTAGTATTTGGGTCCTATTCTACTCTCTTAATCAAGGTTTGACCAACAAGAATTCTCATATATATATACCTACCAACTAAGACCTACAACATGGATCCTTGATAACCTCAATTATACAAGTCTTAAATCATCACTTACACCATGGGAATGTAATTAAACATATTAAACCCGCAGGCTATTTTACTGCACCAGAAAAATGCACTATTTTGGTTCTAATTCATGTCTAAAACACAAAATTTCAAGTCCTAATAGTTAAGATATCAATCCTGTGACAAATTTATACTACGATACACTGTTTCAGCCTTCAAAACTTTATTTTCTTTCCTTTGTTAAACTCATCCTATAAACTCAAATATTTGGACCTCTATTCTCAATCTTGATCTACGAACTCAGGTCTTTAGATCTCCTTTCTCAACTAACTCAAGATTATAAGTCTTAAATTCACAATATAAGTAACATGGAAAATAACCCAACTTGAACAATACTAATAATAATAAAATTTTAAGCATTAGGAGAGAAAGTCATCTCGACTGAGTCCTGAGTGTGCACCCTCACAACTCTATCAAGATTTCCTTTCTTCCTTTCTGCCATCTCAGCTATACTATTAGTTTCAACTCTAGGATTTATAACTAGCCTTCCTCTTCTCATTTCTACATGTCTTAAAATTTCAGATCTAGTTACTACCCTTTTTCCCATAATATTCTTAACAAACAAACAATTCTAATCAGGGTAACACAGCAAAACACCTAATAGACCCACTACTCGCAAGTCCTAGAGATGCATAACCAGAGCTCTGATACCACTAATGTAACCCCCCTTTTTTTATAAAACATAATTTAACTATTTAATTCATTTTATATATTTATTTCAAAGTTCTGATACGATCTCTTACAATCCAAAATATGTTCTGTAATTTACATCATTAAAATTTATATAAACACTGCTACAAAATAATTCTAACTACTACAAATTATTGTCTACCCAAAATAGTCCCATCCTATATGCTCTGGAATTTCTGCATCTTCATCATTTAACTATATCTTCAAGCACCTGCAATTCACACTCCCCTAGAATCTGGGGACAGCATTACAGGATCAGGCATTTAATTTCTCATAGAATTAAAACAATTTCAAACAAATACATATCATAACAACTTAATTAGTTACACACATAATTAAATGCAGTATGATTTATGCAATGCAGTTTTTTTTGACTCAAATTCATTTTGACCCTGCTCCATGGAGACTTCCCCTTTGAGTATTTAGTAAGTAACTGGCCTACCATTACGCACTGCAATTCAGCTATCAGCCCCTACTAAACACGAATAAACTAAACAGAATTAGGAGATCAGGATATCCAGGAAGGCCACCACGACAGCAATCCCGTTCCGGATTACTATCACATGTGGAATTGCCAATATCCCTCACCCCACAGGTTATATAATCACAGACCATACAACCCTGCCTAACTTATTCTGCTCACCCAAATATTCATTTCTCAATCATTTCCATTTCCACATGACTACCGTAGTCTCGGTTAGTCAACAATTCATTTCTCAATCATTTTCATTTCACATGACTACCGCAATCCTGGCTAGTCAACAAAAGTCATTTCTCATAGATCAACTCAATTCTCATGACTACCGCAGTCCCGGTTAGTCAACATAATTCTTTCTTTTCTTTTCTTTTCTTTCTTTTCTTTTCTTTTCTTTTCTTTTCTTTCTTTTCTTTTCTTTTCTTTTCTTTTCTTTCTTTCCTTTTCTTTTCTTTCTTTTCATGGCTACCGCAATCCCGGTTAGCCAACATCAATTATTTTTCACTTGAATCTTTATAAATTCCCCAAAAAGACTCATGCAATGAATTATGTTCATGATCACAATTAAATAAATAATTTGTACACATTAACATACAAGGATACAAAGATTTAAGCAATTTACATTATAACATTAGTATTTTTAATAATTTCCGAAAATGCCCTCAATCTTTTTCCAAAATACCCAATGTGTCCCTACATGTAAAATGACCATTTTGCCCTTGGTTTTATAAAAATTTCCACATAATATCCCTTGCATTTAGGGCTGGCCGAATGGTCTACAAGCCATTCTCAACAATTCTTCCAAAGCTACAAACTCCAATTCCAACCAAAATTCAATCAAATCACAATTTCAATCAAAATTCAACAAACCAAATTTCAACCATTACAACACCTTAAAAATTCAATCAAACATCATTCCAATCCATGAATTACAATCACAAGCATCAAAAACACAAAACCCCTAAATCAATTTCAAGTTTTCATGATTCTTGTTCAAATTTTTAATCTAAGCCTACAACATGTTTTCTTCTAATTCCAAGGGTTCTAATTGAAATTAAATGCCTAGATCCTTACCTTAAACTCTTTAATTGAAGAAAAAGCCTTGAATTCCTTTCTCCCTCACTCCTTGGTCTTGTATGAATTTTTGAGATTTCCTCCAATTTCTTTTCCTTTTTGCCGATTAGCTTAGGGTTTAGGAAGTTTGGATGGTTTGGTTTCTTAATTTGGGATGAGATGATGAAGTTAAGATGAAATTGAAATGAAAACTGCAGCTGCTGGGTTTGGAGAGCTCAAGGTTCTGTTTTGAGAGAAAATAGCTTTTTGTGACTTTTTCTCCTTTTACTTAAGTTAAATGCTTCTTAAAACAAATTATTAACTAAATTGGACTTTGCCTTCAAGTCCAGCTGCTGCCCTGCACGTCCAGCAGCTCATTTGGACCAAGGGAAGTCCACTTGCCAAGCCTTTCCAGCCCACTTGGACAGCCAAGGAGTTCCAAGTCACTTGCCTACCCCAAAAGTCAACATTTCAAGCACTTTGTAGAAAGTTCTAGAAGGTAATTAGGGCTGCTAATTATTTTACAATGTGATTAGAATTTGAAGAAAATAACATCACCATTGGATTCCTCACTATCAAAAACCTTGGGGTAGTGTCTTACTTATCTCTTAATCCAAGCCTAATTAGCTTAATTTAGTGATCTTAGAAAAGCCTAAGTTGTCACTTTTTGATTGGTTAAGGTTCTAAATTAAAATTTTCTTGGTTAAACATTTTTAATAATTATTCTAAGTATATTACAATTATTAGATAATTCTATAGATATCCTATGAATTTTCTCTAAATTTTCTGTCTTAGAATTTTACCGTAATAATTCCTCAAAGTTCTAACTTTCAGGAAATCCTAACAATTCTGAATAAGCATTTTAATTCTTTATCTGTATATATTTTTAATCTATATTCTATTACCTTTCTTTTAAGTTATAAATGAGTTCAAAATTCTATACTTGAAAATTTATCCTGGACAGCTGTCTGACATAGCAGTCCAGTCAACTATCAATTTCGGCAAAAATAAAGACATTTGGAAATTCAGAAAATTCTTCTGAGTAGAACTGTATTAATTTCATTAAGAGAATATGTACATAAGGTTTCTATAAAATATAGTGCATAAATGTTAATAATATACATATATAAATGCGTACAATTAATAAAATAGGACGTTACAAGAGACGCGGACCGTCACCCTGACACCCATGGGGAAAACAACCTTCTTCATAGGGAGAAGGGGTTCTTCATAGAGAAGAACAAGTTAGAAAAGAGACTCCTCCTTATAACGAAGATGTAGTCAACCCACTTGGACCGGTGAGGATTAATTAAAGGTTGTTTCAAGAGGGATGCCTCTTGTTGGCTAAAGCTCAGCCAAATTAAGAAAATAGGCGGTGGAAGTGAAATTTAAATAAAGACATAATGCAAACCACACAGTTGTAGAAACAAACTAGGATATATTGTTTTGCTTGATGTATGTATGTTCTATGTTAGAACATGAGAGGAGTCATGAGCCTAGTTGTTAGGTGAGTGATGTAAGATAAGTCTAGACATTAGATGAGGACGTTGTAATTGTATACTACCTTTGAGGTAAGAAAGGGGTTATACCCATGGAAAGTTAATGTAAGCTACCGAGAGAGGTATGCAAGATGTTATGCCTCACAGAGAGAGGCGATGTAAGCCCAAGTTGGGCAAGTCAGAGGAAAGGAAGGTTACACATGTTCCCATCCAATGCTATAGTAAAGTGAGACCCTAGTTAGTGGTCAAGAAGAAAATAATGATGTCTAGGTGCCTTAGTGCACTAGTGGCCTTAGATTTGGCATAGGAGACCAACTCTAAGTGCCAAAGTAACATGCATGATGAGGTAATAGTTGTGAGTGTGAGCATCTATAAAAAAAAAAGTCAAGAGAGTTAAGAAAAGGAACTCTAGAATAGAGAGTCAGCCTAGAGTCCTTGGAACACTCACTGAGACATTATGTCTCATCCCGTTTAGTTTCCATGTTTTCACAGGTTAGCAGGTGGACACCTTGTGGGAAGAGCTTGGAGCATGGAGCTACTTTCTAGGACGAAGATGTTGTTAGTATAGTTTTTGTATAATTCCCAATGGATGGGAATTTTGTTTATGTTTTATGTATCTTTCTTATGTCTTGCACGACACATAAGTGCCAAGAGCTTTGTACTAGATTTATTTCATGTAATATAAGTTTAAGTTTTAATTTCCACATAGTTAACTCTGATATTCTTAGTTGCTAATTTCTATTAATTTAGCAATATAAGGAGAAGAAGGTAATATACTCTAGGGTGTTACAGTAATTGTCGTAGAAATATCAAAATTTCAAGATATGTTTGGGAGGTGAAATAATAAAAAGATTATAATTTTTTTTTGGTGAATCTAAAGAGATCATTCCATTCCAAATTGGCATAAAATGAGAGAAGACCTAAAAAAATTTCAGGATATCTCATTTAATTTTATTAACAATACGTATCTCCTCTCATTAATAATGAAAATTCTTATAAACGTTGTGATTTAAAACTAATATAGGAAACTATTAATGTGATTGATAATTGTCGTAGAAATATCAAATTTTCACGATATGTTTGGGAGGTGAAATAATAAAAAGATTCTATTTTTTTTTTTGTGATATCTAAAGAGATCATTCCCTTCCAAATTGGAATAAAATGAGAGATGACCTAAAAAAATTTCAGGATATCTTGTTTAATTTTATTAAAAATACATATCTCCTCCCATTAATAATGGAAATCTTATAAACGTTGTGATAAAAAAATAATATTGGAAACTATTAATGTGATTGTTATCTTTTTAATGTTATTGGTAATTGTCGTAGAAATATCAAAATTTCACGATATGTTTGGGAGGTGAAATAATAAAAAGATTATAATTTTTTTTGGTGAGATCTAAAGAGGTCATTCCCTTCCAAATTGGAATAAAATGAGAGAAAACCTAAAAAAATTTCAGGATATCTCGTTTAATTATATTAAAAATACATATCTCCCCTCATTAATAATGGAAATTCTTATAAACATTGTGATAAAAAACTAATAAAGGAAACTATTAATGTGATTGTTATCTTTTTAATGTGATTGGTAATTATCGTAGAAATATCAAAATTTCATGATATGTTTGGGAGGTGAAATAATAAAAAGATTATACTTTTTTTTTTGTGAGATCTAAAGAGATAATTCCCTTCCAAATTGGCATAAAATGAGAGAAGACCTCAAAAAATTTCAGGATATCTCGTTTAATTTTATTAACAATACATATCTCCTCTCATTAATAATGGAAATTCTTATAAACGTTGTGATTAAAAACTAATACAGGAAACTATTAATGTGATTGTTATCTTTTTAATGTGATTGTTAATTGTCGTAGAAATATAAAAAATTTCACGATATGTTTGAGAGGTGAAATAATAAAAAGATTATAATTTTTTTTTCGTGAGATGTGAATGGATCATTCCCTTCCAAATTGGCATAAAATGAGAGAAGACCTAAAAACATTTCAGGATATCTCGTTTGATTTTATTAAAAATACATATCTCCTTTCATTAATAATGGATATTCTTATAAACATTGTGATAAAAAAACTAATAAAGGAAACTATTAATGTGATTGTTATCTTTTTAATGTGATTTGGTAATTGCCATAGAAATATCAAAATTTAGTGTTATGTTTGGGAGGTGAAATAATAAAAAGATTATATTTTTTTTTGGTGAGATCTAAAGAGATCATTCCCTTCCAAATTGGCATAAAATGAGAGAAGACCCAAAAAAAATTTCAGGATATGTCATTTAATTTTATTAAAAATACATATCTCCTCTCATTAATAATGGAAATTCTTCTAAGCGTTGTGATAAAAACTAATAAAGGAAACTTTTAATGTGATTGTTATCTTTTTAATGTGATTGGTAATTGTCTTAAAAATATCAAAATTTCACGATATTTTTGGGAGGTGAAATAATAAAAAGATTATAATTTTTTTTGGTGAGATCTGAATAGATCATTCCCTTCCAAATTTGCATAAGATGAGTGAAGACATAAAAAAATTTCAGGAGATCTCGTTTAATTTTATTAAAAATACATATCTCCTCTCATTAATAATGGAAATTCTTATAAACGTTGTGATAAAAAAACTAATAAACGAAACTATTAATGTGATTGGTAATTGTCGTAGAAATATCAAAATTTCACGATATGTTTGGGAGGAGAAATAATAAAAATATTACAACTTATTTTTGGTGAGAAGTGAAAAGATCATTCCCTTCCAAATTGGCATAAAATGAGAGAAGACCTAAAAAAATTTCAGGATATCTTGTTTAATTTTATTAAAAATACATATCTCATCTCATTAATAATGGAAATTGTTATAAACGTTGTGATAAAAAACTAATAAAGGAAACTATTAATTGGATTGGTAATTGTTGTAGAAATATCAAAATTTCACGATATGTTTGGGAGGTGAAATAATAAAAAGAGTATAATTTTTTTCGTGAGATATGACAAGATCATTCCCTTCCAAATTGGCATAAAATGAGAGAAGACCTAAAAAAATTTTAGGATATCTCGTTTAATTTTATTAAAAATACATATCTCCTCTCATTAATAATGGATAATCTTATAAACATTGTGATAAAAAACTAATAAAGGAAACTATTAATGTGATTGTTATCTTTTTAATGTGATTGGTAATTGTCGTAAAAATATCAAAATTTCACGATATGTTTGGGAGGTGAAATAATAAAAAGATTATAATTTTTTTTTGGTGAGATCTGAAAGATCATTCCCTTCCAAATTGACATAAAATGAGAGAAGACCTAAAAAAATTTCAGGATATATCGTTTAATTTTATTAAAAATACATATCTACTTTCATTAATAATGAAAATTCTCGTAAACGTTGTGATAAAAAACTAATAAAGGAAACTATTAATGTGATTGGAAATTCTTGTAGAAATATCAAAATTTCACGATATGTTTGGGAGGTGAAATAATAAAAAGATTAAATTTTTTGTTTTGTGAGATCCGAAAAGATCATTCCCTTCCAAAATGGCATAAAATGAGAGAAGACCTAAAAAAATTTAAGGATATCACGTTTAATTTTATTAAAAATAAATATCTCCTCTCATTAATAATGGAAATTCTTGTAAACGTTGTGACAAATAACTAATAAAGTAAACTATTAATGTGATTGTTATCTTTTTAATGTGATTGGTAACTATCATAGAAATATCAAAATTTCATGATATGTTTGGGAGGTGAAATAATAAAAAGATTATAATTTTTTTTTCGTGAGATGTGAATGGATCATTCCCTTCCAAATTGGCATAAAATGAGAGAAGACCTAAAAACATTTCAGGATATCTCGTTTGATTTTATTAAAAATACATATCTCCTTTCATTAATAATGGATATTGTTATAAACATTGTGATAAAAATCTAATAAAGGAAACTATTAATGTGATTGTTATCTTTTTAATGTGATTTGGTAATTGCCGTAGAAATATCAAAATTTAGTGTTATGTTTGGGAGGTGAAATAATAAAAAGATTATAATTTTTTTTGGTGAGATCTAAAGAGATCATTCCCTTCCAAATTGGCATAAAATGATAGAAGACCCAAAAAAATTTCAGGATATCTCATTTAATTTTATTAAAAATACATATCTCCTCTCATTAATATTGGAAATTCTTCTAAACGTTGTGATAAAAACTAGTAAAGGAAACTTTTAATGTGATTGTTATCTTTTTAATGTGATTGGTAATTGTCTTAGAAATATCAAAATTTCACGATATGTTTGGGAGGTCAAATAATAAAAAGATTATAATTTTTTTTTGTGAGATCTGAATAGATCATTCCCTTCCAAATTTGCATAAGATGAGTGAAGACATAAAAAATTTTTAGGATATCTCGTTTAATTTTATTAAAAATACATATGTCCTCTCATTAATAATGGAAATTCTTGTAAACATTGTGATAAAATAACTAATAAAGGAAACTATTAATGTGATTGGTAATTGTCGTAGAAATATCAAAATTTCACGATATGTTTGAGAGGAGAAATAATAAAAATATTATAACTTATTTTTGGTTAGAAGTGAAAAGATCATTCCCTTCCAAATTGGCATAAAATGAGAGAAGACCTAAAACAATTTCAGGATATCTCGTTTAATTTTATTAAAAAAAACATATCTCCTCTCATTAATAATTGAAATTCTTATAAACGTTGTGATAAAAAACTAATAAAGGAAACTATTAATTGGATTGGTAATTGTTGTAGAAATATCAAAATTTCACGATATGTTTGGGAGGTGAAATAATAAAAAGAGTATAATTTTTTTTCGTGAAATCTGACAAGATCATTCCCTTCCAAATTGGCATAAAATGAGAGAAGACCTAAAAAAATTTCAGGATATCTCGTTTAATTTTATTAAAAATACATATCTCCTCTCATTAATAATGGATATTCTTACAAATGTCGTGATGAAAAACTAATAAAGGAAATTATTAATTTGATTGTTATCTTTTTAATGTGATTGGTAATTGTCGTAGAAATATCAAAATTTCACGATATGTTTGAGAGGAGAAATAATAAAAATATTATAACTTATTTTTGGTTAGAAGTGAAAAGATCATTCCCTTCCAAATTGGCATAAAATGAGAGAAGACCTAAAACAATTTCAGGATATCTCGTTTAATTTTATTAAAAAAACATATCTCCTCTCATTAATAATTGAAATTCTTATAAACGTTGTGATAAAAAACTAATAAAGGAAACTATTAATTGGATTGGTAATTGTTGTAGAAATATCAAAATTTCACGATATGTTTGGGAGGTGAAATAATAAAAAGAGTATAATTTTTTTTCGTGAAATCTGACAAGATCATTCCCTTCCAAATTGGCATAAAATGAGAGAAGACCTAAAAAAATTTCAGGATATCTCGTTTAATTTTATTAAAAATACATATCTCCTCTCATTAATAATGGATATTCTTACAAATGTCGTGATGAAAAACTAATAAAGGAAATTATTAATTTGATTGTTATCTTTTTAATGTGATTGGTAATTGTCGTAGAAATATCAAAATTTCACGATATGTTTGGGAGGTGAAATAATAAAAAGATTATAATTTTTTTTTTGTGAGATCTGAAAGATCATTCCCTTCCAAATTGACATAAAATGAGAGAAGACCTAAAAAAATTTCAGGATATATTGTTTAATTTTATTAAAAATACATATCTGCTGTCATTAATAATGGAAATTCTTGTAAACGTTGTGATAAAAAACTAATAAAGGAAACTGTTAATGTGATTGGTAATTGTTGTAGAAATATCAAACTTTCACGATATGTTTGGGAGGTGAAATAATAAAAAGATTATAATTTTCTTTTGTGAGATCCGAAAAGATCATTCCCTTCCAAAATGGCATAAAATGAGAGAAGACCTAAAAAAATTTCAGGATATCACGTTTAATTTTATTAAAAATAAATATCTCCTCTCATTAATAATGGAAATTCTTGTAAACGTTGTGATAAAAAATTAATAAAGGAAACTTTTAATGCGATTGTTATCTTTTTAATGTGATTGGTAATTGTCTTAGAAATATCAAAATTTCACGATATGTTTGGGAGGTGGAATAATAAAAAGATTATAATTTTTTTTTGTGAGATCTTAATAGATCATTCCCTTCCAAATTTGCATAAGATGAGTGAAGACATAAAAAAATTTTCAGGATATCTCGTTTAATTTTATTAAAAATACATATCTCCTCTCATTAATAATGAAAATTCTTATAAACATTGTGATAAAAAAACTAATAAAGGAAACTATTAATGTGATTGGTAATTGTCGTAGAAATATCAAAATTTCACGATATGTTTGAGAGGAGAAATAATAAAAATATTATAACTTATTTTTGGTTAGAAGTGAAAAGATCATTCCCTTCCAAATTGGCATAAAATGAGAGAAGACCTAAAAAAATTTCAGCATATCTCGTTTAATTTTATTAAAAATACATATCTCCTCTCATTAATAATGGAAATTCTTATAAACGTTGTGATAAAAAACTAATAAAGGAAACTATTAATTGGATTGGTAATTGTTGTAGAAATATCAAAATTTCACGATATGTTTGGGAGGTGAAATAATAAAAAGAGTATAATTTTTTTTCATGAGATCTGACAAGATCATTCCCTTCCAAATTGGCATAAAATGAGAGAAGACCTAAAAAAATTTCAGGATATCTCGTTTAATTTTATTAAAAATACATATCTCCTCTCATTAATAATGGATAATCTTATAAACATTGTGATAAAACACTAATAAAGGAAACTATTAATGTGATTGTTATCTTTTTCATGTGATTGGTAATTGTCGTAAAAATATCAAAATTTCATGATATGTTTGGGAGGTGAAATAATAAAAAGATTATAATTTTTTTTTGGTGAGATCTGAAAGATCATTCCCTTCCAAATTGACATAAAATGAGAGAAGACCTAAAAAAATTTCAGGATATATCATTTAATTTTATTAAAAATACATATCTACTCTCATTAATAATGGAAATTCTTGTAAACGTTGTGATAAAAAACTAATAAAGGAAACTATTAATGTGATTGGTAATTGTTGTAGAAATATCAAAATTTCACGATATGTTTGGGAGGTGAAATAATAAAAAGATTATAATTTTTTTTGTGGGATCCGAAAAGATCATTCCCTTCCAAAATGGCATAAAATGAGAGAAGACCTAAAAAAATTTAAGGATATCACGTTTAATTTTATTAAAAATAAATATCTCCTCTCATTAATAATGGAAATTCTTGTAAACGTTGTGACAAATAACTAATAAAGTAAACTATTAATGTGATTGTTATCTTTTTAATGTGATTGGTAATTGTCGTAGAAATATCAAAATTTCATGATATGTTTGGGAGGTGAAATAATAAAAAGATTATAATTTTTTTTCGTGAGATGTGAATGGATCATTCCCTTCCAAATTGGCATAAAATGAGAGAAGACCTAAAAACATTTCAGGATATCTCGTTTGATTTTATTAAAAATACATATCTCCTTTCATTAATAATGGATATTCTTATAAACATTGTGATAAAAAACTAAAAAAGGAAACTATTAATGTGATTGTTATCTTTTTAATGTGATTTGGTAATTGCCGTAGAAATATCAAAATTTAGTGTTATGTTTGGGAGGTGAAATAATAAAAAGATTATTATTTTTTTTGGTGAGATCTAAAGAGATCATTCCCTTCCAAATTGGCATAAAATGATAGAAGACCCAAAAAAATTTCAGGATATCTCATTTAATTTTATTAAAAATACATATCTCCTCTCATTAATAATGGAAATTCTTCTAAACGTTGTGATAAAAACTAATAAAGGAAACATTTAATGTGATTGTTATCTTTTTAATGTGATTGGTAATTGATTTAGAAATATCAAAATTTGACGATATGTTTGGGAGGTGAAATAATAAAAAGATTATAACTTTTTTTTGTGAGATCTGAATAGATCATTCCCTTCCAAATTTGCATAAGATGAGTGAAGACATAAAAAAATTTCAGGATGTCTCGTTTAATTTTATTAAAAATACATATCTCCTCTCATTAATAATGGAAATTCTTATAAACATTGTGATAAAAAAACTAATAAAGGAAACTATTGATGTGATTGGTAATTGTCGTAGAAATATCAAAATTTCACGATATGTTTGAGAGGAGAAATAATAAAAATATTATAACTTATTTTTGGTTAGAAGTGAAAAGATCATTCCCTTCGAAATTGGCATAAAATGACAGAAGACCTAAAAAAATTTCAGGATATCTCGTTTAATTTTATTAAAAATACATATCTCCTCTCATTAATAATGGAAATTCTTATAAACGTTGTGATAAAAAACTAATAAAGGAAACTATTAATTGGATTGGTAATTGTTGTAGAAATATCAAAATTTCACGATATGTTTGGGAGGTGAAATAATAAAAAGAGTATAATTTTTTTTTCGTGAAATCTGACAAGATCATTCCCTTCCAAATTGGCATAAAATGAGAGAAGACCTAAAAAAATTTCAGGATATCTCGTTTAATTTTATTAAAAATACATATCTCCTCTCATTAATAATGGATATTCTTATAAACATTGTGATAAAAAAACTAATAAAGGAAATTATTAATGTGATTGTTATCTTTTTAATGTGATTGGTAATTGTCGTAGAAATATCAAAATTTCACGATATGTTTGGGAGGTGAAATAATAAAAAGATTATAATTTTTTTTTTGTGAGATCTGAAAGATCATTCCCTTCCAAATTGACATAAAATGAGAGAAGACCTAAAAAAATTTCAGGATATATTGTTTAATTTTATTAAAAATACATATCTGCTGTCATTAATAATGGAAATTCTTGTAAACGTTGTGATAAAAAACTAATAAAGGAAACTGTTAATGTGATTGGTAATTTTTGTAGAAATATCAAACTTTCACGATATGTTTGGGAGGTGAAATAATAAAAAGATTATAATTTTCTTTTGTGAGATCCGAAAAGATCATTCCCTTCCAAAATGGCATAAAATGAGAGAAGACCTAAAAAAATTTCAGGATATCACGTTTAATTTTATTAAAAATAAATATCTCCTCTCATTAATAATGGAAATTCTTGGAAATGTTGTGATAAAAAATTAATAAAGGAAACTTTTAATGCGATTGTTATCTTATTAATGTGATTGGTAATTGTCTTAGAAATATCAAAATTTCACGATATGTTTGGGAGGTGAAATAATAAAAAGATTATAATTTTTTTGTTGGTGAGATATGAGAAGACCATTCCCTTCCAAATTGGCATAAAATGAGAGAAGACCTAAAAAAATTTCAGGATATCTTGTTTAATTTTATGAAAAATACATATCTCCTCTCATTAATAATGGAAATTCTTATAAACGTTGTGATAAAAAACTAATAAAGGAAACTATTAATGTGAATTGTAATTGTTGTAGAAATATCAAAATTTCATGATATGTTTGGGAGGTGAAATAATAAAAAGATTATAATTTTTTTTCGTGAGATCTGCAAAGATCATTCCCTTCCAAATTGGCATAAAATGAGAGAAGACCTAAAAAAATTTCAGGATATCTCGTTTGATTTTATTAAAAATACATATCTCCTTTCATTAATAATGGATATTCTTATAAACATTGTGATAAAAAACAAATAAAGGAAACTATTAATGTGATTGTTATCTTTTTAATGTGATTTGGTAATTGCCGTAGAAATATCAAAATTTAGTGTTATGTTTGGGAGGTGAAATAATAAAAAGATTATAATTTTTTTTGGTGAGATCTGACAAGATCATTCCCTTCCAAATTCGCATAAAATGAGAGAAGACCTAAAAAAATTTCAGGATGTCTCGTTTAATTTTATTAAAAATACATATCTCCTCTCATTAATAATGGTAATTCTTATAAACGTTGTGATAAAAAACTAATAAAGGAAACTATTAATGTGATTGTTATCTTTTTAATGTGATTGGTAATTGTCTTAGAAATATCAAAATTTCACGATATGTTTGGGAGGTGAAATAATAAAAAGATTATAATTTTTTTTTGGTGAGATCTGAAAAGATCATTCCCTTCCAAATTCGCATAAAATGAGAGAAGACCTAAAAAAATTTCAGGATGTCTCGTTTAATTTTATTAAAAATACATATCTCCTCTCATTAATAATGGTAAATCTTATAAACGTTGTGATAAAAAACTAATAAAGGAAACTATTAATGTGATTGTTATCTTTTTAATGTGATTGGTAATTGTCTTAGAAATATCAAAATTTCACGATATTTTTGGGAGGCAAAATAATAAAAAGATTATAATTTTTTTGTTGGTGAGATCTGAAAAGACCATTCCCTTCCAAATTGCCATAAAATGAGGGAAGACCTAAAAAAGTTTTAGGATATCTCGTTTAATTTTATGAAAAATACATATCTCCTCTCATTAATAATGGAAATTCTTATAAACGTTGTGATAGAAAAACTAATAAAGAAAACTATTAATGTGATTGTTATCTTTTCAATGTGATTGCTAATTGTTGTAGAAATATCAAAATTTCACAATATGTTTAGGAGGTGAAATAATAAAAAGATTATAATTTTTTTTGTGAGATCTGAAAAGATCATTCCCTTCCAAATTGGCATGAAATGAGAGAAGACCTAAAATAATTTCAGGATATCTCGTTTAATTTTGGTAAAAATACATATCTCCTCTCATTAATAATGGAAATTCTCATAAACGTTGTGATAAAAAACTAATAAAGGAAACTACTAATGTGATTGGTAACTGTTGTAGAAATATCAAAATTTCACGATATTCTTGGGAGGTGAATTAATAGAAAGATTATAATTTTTTTTTGTGAGATCTGAATAGATCATTCCCTTCCAAATTGGCATAAAATGAGCGAAGACCTAAAATAATTTCAGGATATCTCGTTTAATTTTATTAAAAATAGATATCTCGTCTCATTAATATTGGATATTCTTATAAACATTGTGGTAAAAAAACTAATAAAGGAAACTATTAATGTGATTGTTATCTTTTTAATGTGATTGGTAATTGTCTTAGAAATATCAAAATTTCACGATATGTTTGGGAGGTGAAATAATAAAAAGATTATAATTTTTTTTTGGTGAGATCTGAAAAGATCATTCCCTTCCAAATTCGCATAAAATGAGAGAAGACCTAAAAAAATTTCAGGATGTCTCGTTTAATTTTATTAAAAATACATATCTCCTCTCATTAATAATGGTAAATCTTATAAACGTTGTGATAAAAAACTAATAAAGGAAACTATTAATGTGATTGTTATCTTTTTAATGTGATTGGTAATTGTCTTAGAAATATCAAAATTTCACGATATTTTTGGGAGGCGAAATAATAAAAAGATTATAATTTTTTTGTTGGTGAGATCTGAAAAGACCATTCCCTTCCAAATTGCCATAAAATGAGGGAAGACCTAAAAAAGTTTTAGGATATCTCGTTTAATTTTATGAAAAATACATATCTCCTCTCATTAATAATGGAAATTCTTATAAACGTTGTGATAGAAAAACTAATAAAGAAAACTATTAATGTGATTGTTATCTTTTCAATGTGATTGCTAATTGTTGTAGAAATATCAAAATTTCACAATATGTTTAGGAGGTGAAATAATAAAAAGATTATAATTTTTTTTGTGAGATCTGAAAAGATCATTCCCTTCCAAATTGGCATGAAATGAGAGAAGACCTAAAATAATTTCAGGATATCTCGTTTAATTTTGGTAAAAATACATATCTCCTCTCATTAATAATGGAAATTCTCATAAACGTTGTGATAAAAAACTAATAAAGGAAACTACTAATGTGATTGGTAACTGTTGTAGAAATATCAAAATTTCACGATATTCTTGGGAGGTGAATTAATAGAAAGATTATAATTTTTTTTTGTGAGATCTGAATAGATCATTCCCTTCCAAATTGGCATAAAATGAGCGAAGACCTAAAATAATTTCAGGATATCTCGTTTAATTTTATTAAAAATAGATATCTCGTCTCATTAATATTGGATATTCTTATAAACATTGTGGTAAAAAAACTAATAAAGGAAACTATTAATGTGATTGTTATCTTTTTAATGTGATTGGTAATTGTCTTAGAAATATCAAAATTTCACGATATGTTTGGGAGGTGAAATAATAAAAAGATTATAATTTTTTTTTGGTGAGATCTGAAAAGATCATTCCCTTCCAAATTCGCATAAAATGAGAGAAGACCTAAAAAAATTTCAGGATGTCTCGTTTAATTTTATTAAAAATACATATCTCCTCTCATTAATAATGGTAAATCTTATAAACGTTGTGATAAAAAACTAATAAAGGAAACTATTAATGTGATTGTTATCTTTTTAATGTGATTGGTAATTGTCTTAGAAATATCAAAATTTCACGATATTTTTGGGAGGCGAAATAATAAAAAGATTATAATTTTTTTGTTGGTGAGATCTGAAAAGACCATTCCCTTCCAAATTGCCATAAAATGAGGGAAGACCTAAAAAAGTTTTAGGATATCTCGTTTAATTTTATGAAAAATACATATCTCCTCTCATTAATAATGGAAATTCTTATAAACGTTGTGATAGAAAAACTAATAAAGAAAACTATTAATGTGATTGTTATCTTTTCAATGTGATTGCTAATTGTTGTAGAAATATCAAAATTTCACAATATGTTTAGGAGGTGAAATAATAAAAAGATTATAATTTTTTTTTGTGAGATCTGAAAAGATCATTCCCTTCCAAATTGGCATGAAATGAGAGAAGACCTAAAATAATTTCAGGATATCTCGTTTAATTTTGGTAAAAATACATATCTCCTCTCATTAATAATGGAAATTCTTATAAACGTTGTGATAAAAAACTAATAAAGGAAACTACTAATGTGATTGGTAACTGTTGTAGAAATATCAAAATTTCACGATATTCTTGGGAGGTGAATTAATAGAAAGATTATAATTTTTTTTTGTGAGATCTGAATAGATCATTCCCTTCCAAATTGGCATAAAATGAGCGAAGACCTAAAATAATTTCAGGATATCTCGTTTAATTTTATTAAAAATAGATATCTCGTCTCATTAATATTGGATATTCTTATAAACATTGTGGTAAAAAAACTAATAAAGGAAACTATTAATGTGATTGTTATCTTTTTAATGTGATTGGTAATTGTCGTAGAAATATCAAAATTTCATGTTATGTTTGGGAGGTGAAATAATAAAAAGATTAGAATTTTTTGTTGGTGAGATCTGAAAAGATCATTCCCTTCCAAATTGGCATAAAATGAGAGAAAACCTAAACAAATTTCAGGATGTCTAATTTAATTTTATTAAAAATACATATCTCCTCTCATTAATAATGGTAATTCTTATAAACGTTGTGATAAAAAACTAATAAAGGAAACTATTAATGTGATTGTTATCTTTTTAATGTGATTGGTAATTGTCTTAGAAATATCAAAATTTCACGATATGTTTGGGAGGTGAAATAATAAAAAGATTATAATTTTTTTGTTGTTGAGATCTGAAAAGACCATTCCCTTCCAAATTGCCATAAAATGAGGGAAGACCTAAAAAAATTTCAGGATGTCTCGTTTAATTTTATTTAAAATACATATCTCCTCTGATTAATAATGGAAATTCTTACAAACGTTGTGATAAAAAAAACTAATAAAGGAAACTATTAATGTGATTGTTATCTTTTTAGTGTGATTGGTAATTGTCGTAGAAATATCAAAATTTCACGGTATGTTTGGGACGTTAAATAATAAAAATATTATAATTTTTTTGTGAGATCTAAAGAGATCATTCCTGTCCAAATTGGCATTAAATGAGAGAAGACCTGAAAAAATTTCAGGATATCTCATTTAATTTTATTAAAAATACATATCTCCTCTCATTAATAATGGAAATTATTATAAACGTTGTGATAAAAAACTAATAAAGGAACTATTAACATGATTGTTATCGTTTTAATGTGATTAGTAATTGTCGTAGAAATATCAAAATTTCACGATATGTTTGGGAGGTGAAATAATAAAAAGTTTATAATTTGTTTTTGGTGAGATCTAAAGAGATCATTCCCTTCCAAATTGGCATATAATGATAGAAGACCTAAAAAATTTTTAGGATATGCCATTTAATTTTATTATAAATACATATCTCCTCTCATTAATAATGGAAATTCTTATAAACGTTGTGATAAAAACCTAATAAGGGAAACTATTAATGTGAATGTTATATTTTTAATATGATTGGTAACTGTCGTAGAAATATCAAATTTCACGATATGTTTGGGAGGTGAAATAATAAAAAGATTATAATTTTTTTTGTGAGATCTAAAGAGATCATTCCCTTCCAAATTGGCATAAAATGAGAAAAGACCTAAAAAAATTTCAGGATATCTCGTTTAATTTTATTAAAAATACATATCTCCTCTCATTAATAACGGAAATTATTATAAATGTTGCGATAAAAAAGTAATAAAGGAAACTATTAATGTGATTGTTATCTTTTTAATGTGATTGGTAATTGTCGTAGAAATATGAAAATTTCACGATATGTTTGGGAGGTGAAATAATAAAAAGATTTTAATTTTTTTTTGGTGAGATCTAAAGAGATCATTCCCTTCCAAATTGCAATAAGATGATAGAAGACCTAAAACAATTTCAGGATATCCCGTTTAATTTTATTATAAATATATATTGTAACATCCTCATTTTATTTTACTAATTGTACGTATTTATATATGAATATTATGAACAATTATGTACTGTATTTTATAGAAACTTTCTGTACATATTTTCCTAATGAAATTAATACAGTTCTACTCAGAAGAATTTTCTGAATCTTCTAATATCTTTGTTTTTCTTTGAATTGCTTGTTGACCAGATAGTTGTGTCAAACAACTGTCCAGGACTGTATTTTATAGAAACCTACTATACATAGTTTCATAATAAAATTAATACATTTCTATTCAGAAAAACTTTCTGAATCTTCTGATATCTGTGTTTTTGGTTAAACTGACTGTTGACTGGACAGTGTGTCAAACAGCTGTCCAGGATAAATTCTCCAGTGTAGCATTTTGGATAAATCTGTAACCTAATAAAAAGATAATTGAATATAGATTAAAAATATATACAGATAAAGAATTAAAATGCTTATTCCGAATTGTTAGAATTTTCTGAATGTTAGAACTCTGTGAAATTATTACGGTAAAATTCTAAAGCAGAAAATTTAGAGAAAATTCGTATGACATCTATAGAATTATCTAATAATTGTAATATACTTAGAATAATTAGTAAAAATGTTTAACCAAGAAAAATTAAATTTAGAGTATTAACCAATCACAAGGTGACAAATCAAAGTTTCTAATGTCACTAAATTAAGCTAATTAGACTTGGATTAAGAGATAAGTAAGACACTACCCCAAGGTTTTTGATAGTGAGGAATCCAATGGTGGTGTTAATTTCTTCAAATTCTAATTAGTTTATAAGATAATTAAGAGCCCTAAAAATATTCTAGAAAATACTACACCTTGGACCAATTGACCAAGCTAGTTGGAAGGTCACACAAGGCACCATTTTGGGACGTTCAAGTGGGGCTGGAAATTTAGCCAAATTGGCTGCCTCATTCTCATGTGAATTACTGCCCTTGGACAGCAGCTGGATGGGAAGATTTAATTAAATTGAGTGAAGAAGAAAAATTGCCTACAATTATTGACTTTTGGCCAAGCAAATGGCAAGTCACGTAGGGAATTCTCTTGGCTGTCCAAGTGGGCTGGAGACTTAGCTAAATTGGCTGCCCCATTCTCACGTAAGTGACTGCCTTTGGCCAGCAGCTGGACGTGAAACATTAATTAAATGGGGTGCAGAAAAATTAATTAAAATATAAGAAATCAACACAAAGGAAAAAGCAAGCAAAGCTAGCTCTCAAAAACTCTCCACCCGTGAGCTCTCTGTCCAGCAGCCCTTCATTTTCTTTTCACCTTTTCTTCTAAAAATCAAGAGAGAAACCAATCTAAACCTCACAAAATTTAAACCACCTTCAACCAAAGAGAAGAGAGTTAGGAGAAAAAGCTCAAAATTCCAAAAGACAAGAAGACCAAGGAGGAAGGGAGTAAAAGGATTCAAGGGTTTTTCATCAAATTAAGGATTCAAGGTAAGGATCTTGGCATTTAATTTCAATTTAGAACTCTTGGAATTAGGAGAAAACATGTTGTAGGGTTAAATTCAAGATGTGACCTAGAACCATGAAAAGTTGAAATTGATTTAGGGGTTTTGTGTATTTGATGTTAGTAATTGGAAATTATTGATTGGAATGATGTTTGATTGAATTCTTGGTGTGTTGTGATGGTTGGAACTTTGGTTTGGTTGATTTTGATTGAAGTGTGAATTGGTTGATTTTTTGGTTGGAATTTGGCTTTGTTGCTTTGGAAAAGATGTAGGAAATGGCTTGTAGGCCATTCGGTTATGTTGATTTTACAAGGGATACTATGTGCAAATTTTTGAAAAACCAAGGGCAAAATGGTCATTTCACATGTAGGGATACATTGGGAATTTTGGAAAAAGATTGAGGACATAATTGGAATTCTAGAAAAATTAAAGGTAGTTTAGTATTTTTATCTAATAGTGATTTAATTGATAATTTATTAAAATATCAATGTTATAATGTTAATTATTGAATTTTTATATATTTGTATGTGATTATTTAAAATTCCTTATTTAATTATGATTATCATCATATTGCATATGCATGAGTCTTTTTGGGGGATTTTTAAAAGATTTCAAGTGAAAACTAAATTATGTTGGCTAACCGGGACTGCGGTAGCCATGGATTTTAAAAGATCAGTGATGTTGACTAACCGGGACTGCGGTAGTCATGAGAAATGTTTTGAAAGATGAGAAATGATTTGTTTTTGGGTGAGCAGAATAAGTTAGACAGGACTGTAAAATCTGTGATGTTATAGTCTGTGGGGAGAAGGATATTGGCAATTCCATATGTGGCTGTAATCTGGACAGAGATGCGGTCGTGGTGGCCTTCCTGGGTATCCTGATCTCCTAATTCTATTTAGTTTATTCGCGTTTAGTAGGGGCTGATTGCTGAATTGCAGTGCGTAATGGTAGGCCAGTTTCTTACTAAACACTCAAAGGGGAAGTCTCCATGGAGCAGGGTCAAAAATGAATTTGAGTCAAAAACTACATTTGCATAAATCATATTGCATTTAATTATGTGTGTAACTAATTAAATTGTTATGATATGTATTTGTTTGAAATTGTTTTATTGTATGAGAAATTAAATGCCTGATCCGGTAATGCTGTCCCTAGATTCTAGGGAAGTTTGATTTGCAGGTGTTTAAAGAATAGTTAGATGGAAAACATGCAGCAACTTCCAGAGCTATAGGATGGGGACTTTTTGGGGTATTTTAATGCTTGTAATAACTAGAATTATTTTGTAGTAGTATTCTGTAAATTTTTAGGATGTAAATTATAATGATATATCTTGAACTTTAATAGAATGTATTTGGAAATTTTTTTATATATATTCGATGTAGATTAATTAATTATAAGGGGGGTTACAATTAGTGGTATCAGAGCTCTGGTTATGCATCTCTAGGACTTGTGAGTAATTGGTCTATTATGTATTTTGCTGTGTTACTTTGATTGAAATTGGTTGTTTTCTATGAATTGGGTGCTTAGTTGTTTGTTAGGAATATTATAGGAACAAGGGTAGTAACTGGATCAAAGATATTTTTTTTAGACAGGTAGAGATGGCAGGAAGAGGAAGAGGAAGAGGAAGGCCAGTTGCAAATCCCACAGTTGGGAATGATAGTATAGCTGAGATGGCCAGAGCCATGAGGGATATGGCTAATGCAGTGACTCAGCAGACTGAGATGTTGACTAATCAGGCACTAGCTCAGCATCAGCTACCCCCTGTTGACAGGACCACTTTGACAGATTTTAAAAAGCATGATCCACCTTCCTTTAAAGGAGAATATGATCCAGAGAAAGCTGAAGAGTGGATTCAGAATTTGGAGGATATTTTTGTGGCCATGGAGTGTCCAGATGAGAGGAGGGTATCACATGCAGCCTTCCAGTTGCTTGGTGATGCGAGGTTATGGTGGAAAGCTACCCAGAGGATGTTGGAGAATAGAGAAGAAGTGATCACCTGGGATATTTTCAAGACCCTGTTTCTTGAGAAATATTTTCCAGAGACTGTTAGGCAAGCTAAAGAGGAAGAATTTATCAGCTTAACTCAAGGAGGTATGAATATTCCTGAATACACTGCTAAATTTGAATCTTTGGCAAAGTATTCTAAATATTTGCAAATTACTGGAGATGAGCCATGGAAATGCAGAAGGTATGAAAAAGGATTGAGATATGAAATTAAAGAAGCCATAGTTCCATTGAGGATCTCTGTATTTCCTGAGTTAATGGATCAATGCAAGGTAATTGAAGATATGAAAAGGGAGCAAAGATCCAAGATGGCTGGATATGCAGGTAGGAATAATTTTGGAAGAGGAGGTCCTATGCTAAAAGGAAAGAGTATGCAGCCACAGAAACCATATAGTAGACCCCCACAATGGCGTCCTGGAGGAGTAGGAGGAGCAGGTGGGTTTAGACCTATGGGAGGAGTAAGTGGAGCTGGGAATTCTCAAAAATCCCAGTTAGCAGTCAGGTGTTGGAAATGTGGAAAGGGACATTTGGCCAAGGATTGCACTATATCTGGTCCAGTTTGCTTTATTTGTGGGAAATTAGGTCATATGGCTAGGGAATGTTCTACACCTAGGAGGGATCAGACTGGGAGAACTGTACAGACCCAGAGACCTACAGCTAGTGGAAGAGTATTTACCTTGAGTGGTACTGAGGCCTCACGTTCTGCAGATCTGATACAGGACAAGGGTCAAATGAAAGGTAAGTCCTTGACTGTATTATTTGATTCAGGTGCTACCCATTCATTTATATCTGATGACTGTGTTGAGAATTTGAGTTTAGTTGTGTCACCATTACCCTATACCTTGCTTGTTTCTGTGCCTACATCCAAACCAATCCTAACCTCTAAAATATGTTTGAATTGTGTGATAACCATCAGAGATAGACCATTTGTTGTGAACTTGATTTGTTTGCCTTTGACTGACCTTGATGTGATATTAGGAATGGATTGGTTAGCAGCCAACCATATTCTAATAGATTGTGCCTCTAAATCTTTGATTTTCCCTGAACATGATGTTTCTAGACTTAAACCTGTCCAACCCAAAGAAATATCATTTAAAAGTGAAATTCAAAAATACATGTTATCATCTCTTGGAACTAAAGAAGATAAAATTGAAATTGACTCTGTGCTAGTTGTAAATGAGTATCCTGAAGTTTTTCCTGATGATGTTCCTGGTTTACCTCCTGAGAGAGAGATAGAATTTAGCATTGACTTGATGCCTGGTACTAGACCAATCTCTATGCAACCCTATAGAATGGCACCATTGGAATTAACTGAATTAAAGAAACAATTGGAAGAGTTGTTAGAAAAACAATTTATAAGACCTAGTGTGTCACCATGGGGAGCCCCAGTATTATTAGTTAAAAAGAAAGATGGAGGATCTAGGTTATGTATAGATTATAGACAATTAAATAAAGTAACTATAAAGAATAAATATCCTTTACCTAGAATAGATGATTTAATGGATCAACTTAGGGGAGCAACAATTTTTTCTAAAATAGATTTAAGGTCTGGGTACCATCAAATTAGAGTTAAAAAGGAAGACATACCCAAGACTGCTTTTCGGACTAGATATGGACATTATGAATATCAAGTGATGCCATTTGGAGTAACTAATGCACCAGCCGTGTTTATGGATTATATGAATAGGGTGTTTAGACAATATTTAGATAATTTTGTAGTAGTATTTATAGATGACATATTAATATATTCTAAAAATAAAGAAGAACATGAAAATCATCTCAGAATAATATTAGAAACTTTAAAAGATAGAAAATTATTTGCAAAGATGTCTAAATGTGAATTTTGGTTAGAGGGAGTAAAATTTTTGGGGCATGTAATTTCTAAAGATGGAATAAGTGTAGATCCTTCTAAGGTAGAAGCGGTTTTGGAATGGGAGAGACCTAAAACAGTAACTGAAATTAGGAGTTTCTTAGGATTAGCTGGGTATTATAGAAGATTTATTGAAGGGTTTTCTAAGATAGCTGGACCATTAACAGAATTAACTAGGAAAAATCAACCTTTTGTGTGGAGTGAAAGTTGTGAGAAAAGTTTTCAAGAGTTGAAAGATAAATTGACTACCTCACCAGTTTTAATTCTACCTGACCCAAATGAACCCTATGATGTATATTGTGATGCTTCTTATCAAGGGTTAGGATGTGTGTTGATGCAAAACAGGAAAGTGGTAGCATATGTGTCTAGGCAGTTGAGACCACATGAGAGAAATTATCCTACACATGATTTGGAATTAGCTGCTATAGTTTTTGCTTTAAAAATTTGGAGACATTATTTGTATGGATCTAGATTTGATGTATATAGTGACCATAAGAGTTTAAAATATTTATTTGATCAAAAGGAACTGAACATGAGACAAAGAAGATGGATGGAGTTTATTAAAGATTATGATTTTCAATTAATGTATCATCCAGGAAAAGCTAATGTAGTAGCAGATGCTTTAAGTAGGAAAATTGTACATATGTCAACTATGATGATTAAAGAATTAGAATTAATAGAACAATTTAGAGATTTGAATTTGTGTACAGTTAGGGAAAAAGATAAAATTCAATTAGGAATGATTACTATTACTAATGATTTTTTAGAAGAAATTAAGAAGAAACAAGATGTAGATACATTTATTCAAGAAAAGAAAGGATTAATAGGGACAGATAAAGTAAAAGAATTTAATTTAGGAACAGATGGAATTGTTAGATTTAAAAATAGAATTTGTGTACCTAATAATCAAGAGTTAAAAGAATTAATTTTGGAAGAAGGACACAAAAGTAAATTAAGTATTCACCCTGGAACAACAAAAATGTATACAGATTTAAAAGAGATGTTTTGGTGGCCTAGGATGAAGAAAGATGTGGCAGAATATGTAGCTAGATGTTTAACGTGTCAGAAAGCAAAGATTGAACATCAGAAACCATCTGGCATGTTACAACCTTTAGAAATACCTGTGTGGAAATGGGATAGTATATCAATGGATTTTGTGGTAGGATTACCTAGAACTAATAAAAATTGCGATTCTATTTGGGTAATTGTAGATAGATTAACTAAATCAGCACATTTTCTTCCAATAAATATTAGATATTCTTTAGAAAGACTAGCTCAATTGTACATAAAAGAAATAGTTAAATTACATGGAGTACCTACTAGTATAGTGTCAGATAGAGATCCTAGATTTGTTTCTAAATTTTGGAGAGAATTTCAGAAAGCCTTAGGAAGTAAATTACATCTTAGTTCAGCATACCACCCCCAAACTGATGGCCAAACAGAAAGAACTATACAGTCATTAGAAGATCTTTTAAGAGCATGTACATTAGAAGAAAAAGGGAACTGGGAAGATATATTACCTTTAGTAGAATTTACATATAATAATAGTTATCATTCTAGTATAGGTATGGCTCCCTATGAAGCATTGTATGGTAGAAAATGTAGGACACCTTTGGTATGGTATCAGGATGGTGAGAATCTTTTGATAGGACCAGACATTATTCAGCAAACCACTGAGAAAGTAAAATTTATTCAGGAGAAAATGAAAACTGCACAGAGTAGACAGAAAAGCTATGCAGATAAAAGAAGGAAACCCTTGGAATTTCAAGAAAGTGAACATGTCTTTTTGAAAGTCACACCAATAACTGGGGTTGGCAGAGCAATAAAGTCTAAGAAACTAACTCCTAAATTTATTGGACCTTACCAAATTCTCAGAAAAATTGGACCTATGGCCTATCAAATAGCCTTACCACCCTTTTTGTCAAACCTCCATGATGTATTCCATGTGTCACAACTAAGGCAGTATATCTCAGATCCTTCACATGTCATTGAACCTGATCAAATACAGGTAAAGGAAAATCTAACATTTGAAACAAAGCCTGTTAAGATTGAGGACAGAAGGATTAAGTACCTGAGAGGTAAAGAGATTCCTCTGGTTAAGGTTATTTGGGATGATATCAGAGGTGATGCTACTTGGGAGTTAGAGGAGAAAATGAGGGGAGCATATCCTCATTTGTTTGTATAGTTGTATAGTTCTATAGTTGTATAGTTGTATGGTTGTATAGTTGTATTAGAAATTTCGAGGACGAAATTTTATTAGTAGGGGAGAATTGTAACATCCTCATTTTATTTTACTAATTGTACGTATTTATATATGAATATTATGAACAATTATGTACTGTATTTTATAGAAACTTTCTGTACATATTTTCCTAATGAAATTAATACAGTTCTACTCAGAAGAATTTTCTGAATCTTCTAATATCTTTGTTTTTCTTTGAATTGCTTGTTGACCAGATAGTTGTGTCAAACAACTGTCCAGGACTGTATTTTATAGAAACCTACTATACATAGTTTCATAATAAAATTAATACATTTCTATTCAGAAAAACTTTCTGAATCTTCTGATATCTGTGTTTTTGGTTAAACTGACTGTTGACTGGACAGTGTGTCAAACAGCTGTCCAGGATAAATTCTCCAGTGTAGCATTTTGGATAAATCTGTAACCTAATAAAAAGATAATTGAATATAGATTAAAAATATATACAGATAAAGAATTAAAATGCTTATTCCGAATTGTTAGAATTTTCTGAATGTTAGAACTCTGTGAAATTATTACGGTAAAATTCTAAAGCAGAAAATTTAGAGAAAATTCGTATGACATCTATAGAATTATCTAATAATTGTAATATACTTAGAATAATTAGTAAAAATGTTTAACCAAGAAAAATTAAATTTAGAGTATTAACCAATCACAAGGTGACAAATCAAAGTTTCTAATGTCACTAAATTAAGCTAATTAGACTTGGATTAAGAGATAAGTAAGACACTACCCCAAGGTTTTTGATAGTGAGGAATCCAATGGTGGTGTTAATTTCTTCAAATTCTAATTAGTTTATAAGATAATTAAGAGCCCTAAAAATATTCTAGAAAATACTACACCTTGGACCAATTGACCAAGCTAGTTGGAAGGTCACACAAGGCACCATTTTGGGACGTTCAAGTGGGGCTGGAAATTTAGCCAAATTGGCTGCCTCATTCTCATGTGAATTACTGCCCTTGGACAGCAGCTGGATGGGAAGATTTAATTAAATTGAGTGAAGAAGAAAAATTGCCTACAATTATTGACTTTTGGCCAAGCAAATGGCAAGTCACGTAGGGAATTCTCTTGGCTGTCCAAGTGGGCTGGAGACTTAGCTAAATTGGCTGCCCCATTCTCACGTAAGTGACTGCCTTTGGCCAGCAGCTGGACGTGAAACATTAATTAAATGGGGTGCAGAAAAATTAATTAAAATATAAGAAATCAACACAAAGGAAAAAGCAAGCAAAGCTAGCTCTCAAAAACTCTCCACCCGTGAGCTCTCTGTCCAGCAGCCCTTCATTTTCTTTTCACCTTTTCTTCTAAAAATCAAGAGAGAAACCAATCTAAACCTCACAAAATTTAAACCACCTTCAACCAAAGAGAAGAGAGTTAGGAGAAAAAGCTCAAAATTCCAAAAGACAAGAAGACCAAGGAGGAAGGGAGTAAAAGGATTCAAGGGTTTTTCATCAAATTAAGGATTCAAGGTAAGGATCTTGGCATTTAATTTCAATTTAGAACTCTTGGAATTAGGAGAAAACATGTTGTAGGGTTAAATTCAAGATGTGACCTAGAACCATGAAAAGTTGAAATTGATTTAGGGGTTTTGTGTATTTGATGTTAGTAATTGGAAATTATTGATTGGAATGATGTTTGATTGAATTCTTGGTGTGTTGTGATGGTTGGAACTTTGGTTTGGTTGATTTTGATTGAAGTGTGAATTGGTTGATTTTTTGGTTGGAATTTGGCTTTGTTGCTTTGGAAAAGATGTAGGAAATGGCTTGTAGGCCATTCGGTTATGTTGATTTTACAAGGGATACTATGTGCAAATTTTTGAAAAACCAAGGGCAAAATGGTCATTTCACATGTAGGGATACATTGGGAATTTTGGAAAAAGATTGAGGACATAATTGGAATTCTAGAAAAATTAAAGGTAGTTTAGTATTTTTATCTAATAGTGATTTAATTGATAATTTATTAAAATATCAATGTTATAATGTTAATTATTGAATTTTTATATATTTGTATGTGATTATTTAAAATTCCTTATTTAATTATGATTATCATCATATTGCATATGCATGAGTCTTTTTGGGGGATTTTTAAAAGATTTCAAGTGAAAACTAAATTATGTTGGCTAACCGGGACTGCGGTAGCCATGGATTTTAAAAGATCAGTGATGTTGACTAACCGGGACTGCGGTAGTCATGAGAAATGTTTTGAAAGATGAGAAATGATTTGTTTTTGGGTGAGCAGAATAAGTTAGACAGGACTGTAAAATCTGTGATGTTATAGTCTGTGGGGAGAAGGATATTGGCAATTCCATATGTGGCTGTAATCTGGACAGAGATGCGGTCGTGGTGGCCTTCCTGGGTATCCTGATCTCCTAATTCTGTTTAGTTTATTCGCGTTTAGTAGGGGCTGATTGCTGAATTGCAGTGCGTAATGGTAGGCCAGTTTCTTACTAAACACTCAAAGGGGAAGTCTCCATGGAGCAGGGTCAAAAATGAATTTGAGTCAAAAACTACATTTGCATAAATCATATTGCATTTAATTATGTGTGTAACTAATTAAATTGTTATGATATGTATTTGTTTGAAATTGTTTTATTGTATGAGAAATTAAATGCCTGATCCGGTAATGCTGTCCCTAGATTCTAGGGAAGTTTGATTTGCAGGTGTTTAAAGAATAGTTAGATGGAAAACATGCAGCAACTTCCAGAGCTATAGGATGGGGACTTTTTGGGGTATTTTAATGCTTGTAATAACTAGAATTATTTTGTAGTAGTATTCTGTAAATTTTTAGGATGTAAATTATAATGATATATCTTGAACTTTAATAGAATGTATTTGGAAATTTTTTTATATATATTCGATGTAGATTAATTAATTAGAAGGGGGGTTACACATATCTCCTCTCATTAATAATAGAAATTCTTATAAACGTTGTGATAAAAACTAATAAAGGAAATTATTAATGTGAATGTTATATTTTTAATGTGATTGGTAATTGTCGTAGAAATGTCAAAATTTCACGATATGTTTGGGAGGTGAAATAATAAAAAGATTATACTTTTTTTGTGAGATCTAAAAAGACCTTTCCCTTCCAAATTGGCATAAAATGAGAGAACACCTAAAAAAATTTCAGGATATCTCATTTAATTTTATTAAAAATACATATCTCCTCTCATTAATAATGGAAATTATTATAAACGGTGATAAAAAAAACTAATAAAGGAAACTATTAATGTGATTGTTATCTTTTAATGTGATCGGTAATTGTCGCAGAAATATCAAAATTTCACGATACGTTTGGGAAGTGAAATAATAAAAACATTATATTTTTTTTTTGTGAGATCTAAAAAGACCGTTCCCTTCCATATTGGCATAAAATGAGAGAACACCTAAAAAAATTTCAGGATATCTCGTTTAATTTTATTAAAAACACATATCTCCTCTCATTAATAATGGAAATTATTATAAATGTTGTGATAAAAAAAAACTAATAAAGGAAACTATTAATGAGATTGTTATCTTTTTAATCTGAAGTTGTAGAAATATCAAAATTTCATGATATGTTTGGCAGGTGAAATAATAAAAAGGTTATAATTTTTTTGTGAGATCTAAAAAGATCATTCCCTTCCAAATTGGCATAAAATGAGAGAAGACTTAAAAAATTTCAGGATATCTCGTTTAATTTTATTAAAAATACACATCTCCTCTCATTAATAATGGAAATTATTATAAATGTTGTGATAAAAAACTAATAAAGGAAACTATTAATGTGACTGATATCTTTTTAATGTGATTGGTAATTGTCGTAGAAATATCAAAATTTCACGGTATGTTTGGGACGTGAAATAATAAAAATATTATAATTTTTTTTGTGAGATCTAAAGAGATCATTCCTTTCCAAATTGGCATTAAATGAGAGAAGACCTAAAAAAATTTCAGGATATCTCATTTAATTTTATTAAAAATACATATCTCCTCTCATTAATAATGGAAATTATTATAGACGTTGTAATAAAAAACTAATAAAGGAAACTATTAATGTGATTGTTATCGTTTTAGTGTGATTGGTAATTGACGTAGAAATATCAAAATTTCACGATATGTTTGGGAGGTGAAATAATAAAAAGATTATAACTTTTTTTTGTGAGATCTAAAAAGACAATTCCCTTCCAAATTGGCATAAAATGAGAGAACACCTAAAAAAAATTCAGGATATCTCGTTTAATTTTATTAAAAATACATATCTCCTCTCATTAATAATGGAAATTATTATAAACGGTGATAAAAAAAACTAATAAAGGAAACTATTAATGTGATTGTTATCTTTTAATGTGATCGGTAATTATCGCAGAAATATCAAAATTTCACGATATGTTTGGGAGGTGAAATAATAAAAAGATTAAAACTTTTTTTTGTGAGATCTAAAAAGACAATTCCCTTCCAAATTGGCATAAAATGAGAGAACACCTAAAAAAATTTCAGGATATCACGTTAATTTTATTAAAACACATATCTCCTCTCATTAATAATGGAATTTATTATAAATGTTGTGATAAAAAAAAACTAATAAAGGAAACTATTAATGTGATTGTTATCTTTTTAATGTGATTGGTAATTGTCTTAGAAATATCAAAATTTCACGATATGTTTGGGAGGTGAAATAATAAAAAGATTTTAATTTTTTTTTGGTGAGATCTAAAGAGATCATTCCCTTCCAAATTGCAATAACATGATAGAAGACCTAAAACAATTTCAGGATATCCCGTTTAATTTTATTATAAATACATATCTCCTCTCATTAATAATGGAAATTCTTATAAACGTTGTGATAAAAAACTAATAAAGGAAATTATTAATGTGAATGTTATATTTTTAATGTGATTGGTAATTGTCGTAGAAATATCAAAATTTCACGATATGTTTGGGAGGTGAAATAATAAAAAGATTATACTTTTTTTGTGAGATCTAAAAAGACCATTCCCTTCCAAATTGGAATAAAATGAGAGAACACCTAAAAAAATTTCAGGATATCTCATTTAATTTTATTAAATATACATATCTCCTCTGTAACACCCTGAAAATATCAACTCGATTAGATATATAAATATGCATAATTATATTTATCTGTATATAAATCTCTGCAAGTAACTGATAGAAATTAATTCGCTAGAATAAATTCTCTATAGTTGCTTTTCTGTATAATTGACTGTTAGTTTGATTTTAGGTTTCGATGAAAATAAAATAACCTGTGTTATTTTATTGGTGTAATGAAAATTTAAATTTCAGTGTTTAAATTCATCAGTAAAAAAAAAAATAGATAATTTCTCTGTTTGAAGTATCTAATGAAACAGATGTGAATTCATCTGCCAATAAATAAAAAAAAAAATTTCTGTGTTTATTTGTAGTTTGTGTCTTTATGTTGTTTAAAAAAAAAAAAGTTTTTCAATTGTAAAGAATTTCTAAAATTTAAACTAGATAGTTATCGATTAGTTTTCGTTGTAAAAACCGCGTTCTGGGTTAAATTACACAGTGTATTTTTACACTGTGTAAATTGACATGACCCTCAACCATCTAATCAAGTGACCATTGGCCACTTGCACCTCATGTAGAGACAGTCTCACTGCTGCCAGCAGCCAACAGCCAGCCCTATCACACTTTTCAGCCTCCCTAGCTAAGCATCACTCAAATCACACTTAAGGCTAACACTCACCTACACTCACTCAACCACTCACTCACTTAACTTCAGCCAAATCTGTCCAAGGAGAAGACTAAAACTGCTCAGCCCTCTCTCTTCCCTCATCTGGTCGCAGCCCTCTCTCTCTCCCTCACAAACACCATTTGTTTCAGCTTCTTCTTCCTCTTGCATCCTCTAGTTGGAGTGTCCTACAGCCATTACTCCTTTGAAGGAAGCTAACCAGCTTCTTCTCCTCTATCCAGCAAGATCTTCATCACTGTAAGGGGACTCTTTGATGGATTCAAGTGGCTGGAGGTGGAGGATCCAGCCACTCTCACCCTAAATGCCTCCCATGTGAACTGGTTGCATGAAATGTGTAGTTGTATGTGTGTGACTGTTTTGTTTTCTTTTATTTCTCTTTGGCAGTGGCTGTGTCTTTGTCAAAACTTTTCTCCTCATCTTCTTCTTGCCTAAAAATCGTGGGATGGCTCCAATACAAAGGAGACCATGCCCAAAATTTGTTAGAAACTCATGCACTTTCAAGAAATTTCGAAAAAAAGTGATGCTGACAGTGGCTGTCTCATGGTAGAAGCCCTGGACAGTGGCTATGTTTTCGACCATAACTTTTTATCTAACCGATGGATTTTGATGAAACTTGTCCTCAGTTTAAGTAGACTCAAAATGCACTAACTTTGCTTTTGAGACCATTGCGAGATGACCTCAAATGAAGGTTCATCGATGACCCTCAATGGGACCGTTCTACTTTCGGAAACTGGTTGGGCAGTGGCTGTTTCACGTAGAAGCCATGGATAACGTTTACGTTTTTGAACATAACTTTTAATCTAACCGTTGGATTTTGATGAAACTTGTTCTCAGTTAAAGTAGACTCAAAATTCACCAACTTTGCTTTTGAGACCATTGTGAGATAACCTCAAATGAAGGTTCATCCGTGACATTCAATGGGACTATTCTGCTTGTGAAAACTGGTTCGGGCAAGGTTCGGTTTTTGACCTTTTTAAACAAAATAATAACTGTTTTTAAAATATAATTTTTGATCATAAAACTAAACAAACAGATCTTTAAAATGATGTAATTTTTGAAATTTTTCACCCACAATAGCTAAGTTAATTAATTTGGTTTAGACAGATCTAATACATGGATCCCAAATTTCGAACCTGAGACATAGGTCTTAGAAAATAAATTACTGGGAAAAATGTAGGAGGAATTAGTAATCAATTTTTACTTTTTATGAAAGGTATAAATGTTAGCTTTTTACCATAAAAATTTGAGAGAAAATATCCTTTGGGAAGGTTGAGAAAATTTCACATCTTTAAGGTATGCTCACTGTGAGGAGCATGCTGACCTGCGAACATTTAGAAATTTTCATAAATTTTTGTAGATTTAATCTGAGAATGTGGATTACCTTTTTGAAAAATAGGTTTTTAGATCTTTAATTTGATATAAGAATTTCACCAAACAAAAATCGTTTACTAAATTAATTTTGGACAAATATTGGGTGCTGCCAGAGAGGAATTTTGTTCTTAAAATTGTCTTGATATATGATATTTGAACTATGATATGTTTGAGTGTGTGGATTAATTTTAAATATGTATGTGCAAGGCAGTGGGTAAAAATTTACTCTTGCCTCATGTGATTGTAAGACCCTTGGAATGTGAACCTAGGGCACCTGTGTTTGTGTGATTGTGCATTTTGAAATGCTCTATGATACAGTCATGTGGACTGTAGTGTGATTTAAATTTCTCTGTGATGTCTGTAATCTGTGAGCATAAGACTCGATCGTGAGTGCTTATTGTAACCCCCTTTTTTTTTTTTAAAACATTTAATTTAATTTACTTTATATTATATATATATATATATATCTAAAAATTTTAATATATTGTATTAAAATCCAAAATATTTTCACACAATTTATATAACTAAAATTTAAAGAAAATACTACTACAAAATTTTTCTAAATATTACAAACATTATCTACCCAAAATACTCCCATCTTACAGCTCTGGAAAATATCTGCATCTTTAACTTCTAATTAATCTTCAAAATACCTGCAATTCACACTCCCCTAGAATCTGGGGACAGCATTACCGGATCAGGCATTTAATTTCTAATACATAGAAAAACAACCACAATCAATGACATTTCATTTCATAATTAAGAATTCACATAAATAATGCAAATGCAGTATGCTTTATGAAAATGCAAGTTTATAAAACAGATGCAGTTGTGACTCAAAATCATTTTGACCCGTGCTCCATGGAGACTTCCCTTTTGAGTGTTTAGTAAGTAACTGGCCTACCATTACCTCATGTAATTCAGCTATCAGCCCTTACTAAACGCAAATAAACTAGACAGAATTAGGAGGTCAGGATACCCAGGAAGGCCACCATGACAGTATATGCGCTCCAGATTACGGTCCTCTGTGGAATTGCCAATATCCTTCACCCCACAGACTATATAATCACAGACTATACGGTCCTGTCTAACTTACTCTGCTCACCCATTTCTCAGGACTATCATAATCTCTGTTCATAATCTCAATCATCTTTTCAAATACATGACTACCGCAGTCCGGTCAGTCAACACAGTTCTCTGTTCATAATCTCATTCATCTTTTCAAATACATGACTACCGCAGTCCGGTCAGTCAACATAGTCCTGGAAATCAATTCCACCAAAAATACTCATTTTTCATGACTACCGCAGTCCCGGTTAGTCAACAAAATCATTTCTCATTTGAAAACTCATTTCTCATTTGAAATCTTTGTATTTTCCAAGAACTCAGGCTTATGCAATATGACAATGATGCTAATAAACAAATAATTAATATTAATCAATCACATAAAAATTATAAAAATTCACTATTTTGCATTATAACATCAATACCTTAATAAAATACTAACTAGTACTTTACTAGGAAAAATTACTAAACTTTTACTAAAAAGACCAATTATTCTTTACTATGGAAATTACTAAAATACCCCTATCTTTTTCTAAAATTCCTATTTTGCCCTCAAAGGGTGAAATTACCAAATTATCCTTACTATTTTCTAAAATTTCCCATTTTGCCCTTGATCTTTTTATGAAATTCCAAATATGTCCTAATTGTTCTAGAATCTATAAAATTACCTAATTGCCCTCAATCTTTTTATAAAATTCCCATTGTGTCCTCTAAATGCGAAATTACCTGATTACCCTCAATCTTTTTATAAAATTCCATTTGTGTCCTCTAAATGTGAAATTACCTAATTACCCTCAATCTTTTTATAAATTTCCAATTGTGTCCTCTAAATGTGAAATTACCTAATTACCCTTATACTTTTTAATTATTGCCGAAAATGCCCTTAAACTTTTTCTAAAATTCCCAATGGGTCCCTACATGTGAAATGACTATTTTGCCCTTGATTATTTGAAAATTTTGCACATAGTACCCCTCCAATTTCAACATGGCCGTGAGTGCTTTTCTCAAAATTTCCAACATCTTCTCAAAATCAATCAAGCCAATTTCAATCAATATCAAACCAAATCAAGCAATTTCAATCAAGAACAAATCAATTCAAGGTTCAATCAATCACAACACATCATGATATCAACCAAAACATTCATTCAACCATCAAATTTCAACTTATTTTATCAAAGATATAAAAGCCCTAATTTAATTTCATCTTTTAATATTTCTTGATCTAATCTTGAAATTAAACCAAAGGACATGTTTCTCCTACTTCCAATTTGTTTAAATTGAAATTAAATGCCAAGATCCTTACCTAGAATCCTTAGTTTGATGAAGAAATCCCTTGAACCCTTTTCTCCCTTTCTCTCTTGTCTTTTGAAATTTTTGAGACTTTCTCCCAAATCTCATCTCTTTGGCCAAAGGTATATTGAAATTTGGGAGGTTTTGGTTGGTTTAATTCTTGGAATTGGAAGAAAGGATGAAGAGAAATGGAGAAGGCAGCAGCTGCAGAACTCACGGGTTTGGGTGGGTGAGGAAAGCTAGCTTATGTGTTTCTCTTTTGGCTTTTGTGTCTTAAGTTAAAAAAAAAATTCTCCACCAAATTGAATTAAACTTACACGTCCAACCTTGGTCTATGGGCAGCCACTTTAGTCAAGGATTTCAGCCCACTTGGACGGCTCCTACAATGCCTTACGTGAGTTGCCAATTACTTTGTTAATTGGTCAAAGTTTGTAGAAAAGTGTGGACTTTTCTAGAATAATGTAGGGCTTTTTAATTATCTTACAAAGTAATTATAATTTTAAGAAACTAACACCACCATTGAATTCCTCACTAACAAAAACCTTGGGGTAGTGTCTTAACTATCTCTTAATCAAGGTCTAATTAGCTTAATTTAATTACCTTAGAAATGTCAATTTGTCAAATTTTGATTGGTTAATACTTTTATTTTTCTTTTTCTTAGTTAAACAATTTTAATAATTATTCTAAGTATGTTATAATTAATAGATAATTCTATAGATGTCATATAGATTTTATCTTAATTTTCTACCTTAAAATTTTACCGTAATAATTCCTCAGAGTCCTAATTCTCAGAAAATTCTAATAATTCGAAACTAGCATTTTGATTCTTCAACTGTATATATATTTCATCTATATTCAATTACCTTTTTATTAAGTTACAGATTAGTCCAAAATTTTACACTTGAAAATTTATCCTGGACAGCCGTCAGACACAACGGTCCAGTCAACAAGTAATTCATTTCTCAACTGTATATATTTTAAATCTACATTAAATTCTTGATTTATTAGAGTACATTTTAATCCAAAATGTTATACTGGAAAATCTTATCCTGGACAGCTGTCTGACACAACTGTCCGGTCAACAAGAAATTTAGGTATAAACAAAAGTATTAAAAGACTTAGAAAATTTTACTGAATAGAACTGTATTAATGTTATTATGAAAATATGTACAGAAAATATTCTCTAAAATACAGTACTTAATTTCTCATAATTATTTATATAAAAATATTTACAATTGTAAAATAATAAAAATGAGGATGTTACACTTATGTGGACTAGGACATTGTCCTAGTGATCCGGGAAAATTGTACCAGTAATAATAATATAAACTCCAATAGTGAGAACAACTAATTTAGACTGAAGAATTTATTTATTTTTCTAGGCTTAATAAATTAACTCTTTGATTTGTGCTTTGGACTTAGATAAATATACTAGGACCCTTGCGTGGAGGAATCGTCGGTAAGTATGAATTATTAAAAACTTTAAAAGAAAATTGAGAAGGTAAGGCACAAATAAAATGTAATAAAGGACTTCGATACGTGAGGGCGATATACGCCTTGAGAGTCGTGCAACGAGGAAAAACGCGTGTATGGCGGACACATGAAGGAAGTCGCGTGGGATGATTCCGGATGAGCGAAAGTTGCTACGATGTTAACAGAGATCGAACGACGTGTTCACCAATAGGTGATGGAGAGTATATTCTCATATGGTATAATTTTGTGGAGCCAAGACAAGGTCTTGAGCTTGGCGTCAATTTCGATCCGTCTAATACCCCCTGTAGCGGAAACCCACGGCGACGGGCAAAGAAAATCTCTGTGAGAGAGTGTGCGAGGAATAAGTCCTCGGAGTATGAATGACCACAGATTGGTACCTGGGAGATGATCGTGAGGCATTACGACCTTGGAGGGTAGGCGTCGAGTTGTGACTTCGTTCACACAAACCGACTTGGCGACCCTGACAATAACCACGAGAAAATCTTAGTTGGTGAGAACCCACCTTATACCAAGGTGATGGTGTACTCCCAGCAGTCATTCCACTCAATATATGTAAGACCACTGAGTTCTGGGAGTTCCAAGTGGCAGCTGGCCAGTATGTTATAGTTTACAGATTTTAGTCATGAAAGCGAGTAGGTTTCGTGAGTGAACGTTAGAGAACCACCCCGTAGTGGTTGGCAGGATTGTGTGTGACTTCTACAGTCGTTTCTGTGTGATTAGCTTGATGAAGCAAAGAGTTTACCCTTTTTGTGTGTTTATTTTCTTTAGGTCCAGATGGCGGACGAGGAACCAGCCCTCCATTGGGAGGTTGACTGCTATTTTGGAAGATGGATAGCCGACGTGGTTGCGGGCGTAGACCACTTTACCGGCTACATACGATTTACTCGGACGCCCATTGACGAGACTATAGGAGCGCACCCAGTAGTAGCAGAATACTTTGCATGGTGGACGCAACCGACGCCGCCATACTACCGTCATGCGGAGCCCGTCGACGTAGTGATGATCTCCTCATCCCTTCTTTTGTCCGAGCGTACAGAGACAGCTCCTCATTCTTCAGGAGTTCAGTTAGAGGAGTTAGATGACTCCGACACAGAGGAAACTCCTACTGAGGGGAGTTCCTCTGCGGTGCCTGACTACGTACCCCAGCCGGAGTATGAGGTAGTAGGGGAGGATGACGAGGCCGCTCCAGCGACGATGGAGGTTGATGGGGAGGAGCCAGCAGCAGCAGCTGTAGAGGAGGTGGCAGAGGCTCCTGCCGAGGGAGCTGGTTGGTTACCAGCAGAGGACGAGGATTGTAACATCCTCATTTTTACTATTTGTATGCATTTATATATGTACATTATGAACACTTATGCAATGTATTTCATAGAACTTTATGAACATATTTTCTTAATGAAATTAATACAGTTCTACTCAGAAGAATTTTCTGAATTTGCAAATGTCTTTGTTTTTACTGAAATTGATAGTTGACTGGACTGCTATGTCAGACAGCTGTCCAGGATAAATTTTCAAGTATAGAATTTTGAACTCATTTATAACTTAAAAGAAAGGTAATAGAATATAGATTAAAAATATATACAGATAAAGTATTAAAATGCTTATTCAGAATTGTTAGGATTTTCTGAAAGTTAGAACTTTGAGAAATTATTACGGTAAAATTTTAAGACAGAAAATTTAGAGAAAATTCATAGGATATCTATAGAATTATCTAATAATTGTAATATACTTAGAATAATTATTAAAAATGTTTAACCAAGAAAAATTTAAATTAGAACCTTAACCAATCAAAAAGTGACAACTTAGGCTTTTCTAATGTCACTAAATTAAGCTAATTAGGCTTGGATTAAGAGATAAGTAAGACACTACCCCAAGGTTTTTGATAGTGAGGAATCCAATGGTGATGTTATTTTCTTCAAATTCTAATCACATTGTAAAATAATCAGCAGCCCTAATTACCTTCTAGAATTTTCTACAAACTTCTTGAAACTTTGACTTTTGGGGTAGGCAAGTGGCAAGTCACCAAGGCAAGCCTCCTTGGCTGTTCAAGTGGCTTGGTGACTGATTTCCCTTGGTCAATAAGGGTGGCTGGACGTGCAGGGGGCTGCTGGAACTGAAGGGAGAATTCAATTTAATTAATTACTTGATTTAAGAAACATTAAACTTAAGAAAAAGGAAAAAGTCACAAAAGCTAACCTTTGCTCAAAACAGAACCGTAAGTTACTCCACAGCAGCTGCAGCTCCTTCATTTCAATTTCTTCTTAACTTCATCATTTCAACTCAAATTAAGAAACCAAACCATCCAAACTTCACCCTACCTCACATAATTCGGCTAGTAGAGAAAGAAATTGGAGAAAATCTCAAAAATTCCTACAAGACCAAGGAGTGAGGGAGAAAGGAATTCAAGGCTTTTTCTTCAATTAAAGAGTCTAAGGTAAGGATCTAGGCATTTAATTTCAATTAGAACCCTTGGAATTAGAAGAAAACATGTTGTAGGGTTAGATTAAAATTTTGGCCTAGAATCATGAAAACTTGAAATTGATTTAGGGGTTTTGTGTTTTTGATGCTTGTGATTGAAATTTATGGATTGGAATGATGTTTGATTGAATTTTTAAGGTGTTGTAATGGTTGAAATTTGATTTGTTGAATTTTGATTGAAATTGTGATTTGATTGAATTTTGGTTGGAATTGGAGTTTGTAGCTTTGGAAGAATTGTTGAGAATGGCTTGTAGACCATTCGGCCAGCCCTAAATGCAAGGGATATTATGTGGAATTTTTTTAAAAACCAAGGGCAAAATGGTCATTTTACATGTAGGGACACATTGGGTATTTTGGAAAAAGATTGAGGGCATTTTCGGAAATTATTAAAAATACTAATGTTGTAATTTAAATTGCTTAAATTTTTGTATCCTTGTATGTGAATGTGTACAAATTATTTATTTGATTGTGATCATGAAAAAAATTCATTAGCATGAGTCTTTTTGGGGGATTTATAAAAGTATCAAATGAGAAAGAATTATGTTGACTAACCAGGACTGTGGTAGTCATGAGAATTGAGTTGATTTATGAGAAATGACTTTTGTTGACTAACCGGGACTGCGGTAGTCATGTGAAATGAGATTGATTGAGAAATGAATTGTTGACTAACCGAGATTACGGTAGTCATGTGAAATGAGAATGATTGAGAAAGGATTTTTTTGGGTTGAGTAGAATTTGTTAGACAGGACCGTATAATCTGTGATTATATAGTCTGTGGGGTGAAGGATATTGGCAATTCCACATGTGGCTGGAAACTGGACTGAGTTGCGGTCGTGGTAGCCTTCCGGGTATCCTGATCTCCTAATTCTGTTTAGCTTATTCGCGTTTAGTAGGGGCTGATAGCTGAATTGCAGTACGTAATGGTAGGCCAGTTACTTACTAAACACTCAAAGGGGAAGTCTCCATGGAGCAGGGTCAAAATGAATTTGAGTCAAAAACTGCATTGCATAAATCATACTGCATTTAATTATGTGTGTAACTAATTAATTTGTTATGATATGTATTTGTTTGAAATTGTTTTAATTCTATGAGAAATTAAATGCCTGATCCGGTAATGCTGTCCCCAGATTCTAGGGGAGTGTGATTGCAGGTACTTGGAAGATTAATTAGAAGTCACAGATGCAGACATACTCCAGAGCTATAGGAATAGGGGTTTTTGGCTTTAGATACTTTTGTATTAATTAGAAAAAAAAAATTTGTAATAGTATTTTCTGTAAACTTTAATAATGTAAATTATAAAGACAAACTTTAAACTTAATGGAATGTATTTATTTTAATTGTAAATTTTCGTGTTTATGAATTTTATATAGAAATTAAGTAATTAAAAAGAGGGGTTACATTAGTGGTATCAGAGCTCTGGTTATGCATCTCTAGGATTTGTGAGTAATTAGTCTGTTATGTAATTTGCTGTGTTACTTTGATTGAAACTGGTTGTTTTATATGAATTGTTTGTTTTGATTGAAATTGGTTGTTTTCTATGAATTGGTTGCTTAGTTGTTTGTTAGGAATATTATAGGAATAAGGGTAGTAACTGGATCAAAGATTATTTTTTTTTAGACAGGTAGAGATGTCAGGAAGAGGAAGAGGAAGAGGAAGACCAGCTGCAAATCCCACAGTTGGAAATGATAATATAGCTGAGATGGCCAGAGCCATGAGGGATATGGCTAATGCAGTAACTCAGCAGACTGAGATGTTGGCTAATCAGACACTAGCTCAGCATCCACCTCCACTTGTTGACAGGACCACTTTAACAGATTTTAAGAGGCATGATCCACCTTACTTTAAGGGAGAGTATGATCCAGAGAAAGCTGAAGAGTGGATTCAGAATCTGGAGGATATTTTTGTGGCTATGGAGTGTCCTGATGAGAGAAGGGTAACACATGCAGCCTTTCAGTTACTGAGTGATGCTAAGTTGTGGTGGAAAGCTACTCAGAGGATGTGGGAGAACAGGGGAGAAGTGATCACCTGGGATATCTTCAAGACCTTGTTCCTTGAGAAATATTTTCCAGAGACTGTGAGACAAGCCAAAGAGGAAGAGTTTATCAGTTTGACTCAGGGAAGTATGAGTATTCTTGAATATACTTCTAAATTTGAATCTTTGGCCAAATATTCTAAATACTTGCAGATCACTGGAAATGAAGAATGGAAGTGTAGGAGGTATGAAAAAGGCTTGAGATATGAGATTAAGGAAGCCATAGTTCCATTGAGGATTGCTGAGTTCCCTGAATTAATGGATCAGTGCAAAGTAATTGAAGATATGAAAAGGGAGCAAAGATCCAAAATGGCGGGATATGCAAGTAGGAGTAGTTTTGGAAGAGGAGGTCCTATGATGAAAGGGAAAAATATTCAGCCTCAGAGACCATACAGTAGACCACCACCAGGGCGCTTTGGAGGAGGAGTAGGTACAGGTGGTTTTAGACCAATGGGAGGAGTAAGTGGGGCTGGAAATTTTCAAGGATCTCATTTGGTAGTTAAATGCTGGAAGTGTGGAAAGGGACATATGGCAAAGGATTGTCCTATAACTGGTCCTGTTTGCTTCAACTGTGGAAAACCAGGTCATGTATCTAGGGATTGTTATGCACCCAGAAGGGATCAGGCTGGTAGAGCTTTGCAGACCCAGAAACCTACAGCTAGTGGAAGAGTATTTACCTTGAGTGGTACTGAGGCTTCACGGTCTGCAGATCTTATTCAGGACAAGGGTCAAATGAAAGGTAAGTCCTTGACTGTGTTATTTGATTCAGGTGCTACCCATTCATTTATATCTGATGACTGTGTTGAGAATCTGAGCTTAGTTGTGTCACCATTACCTTATACTTTGCTTGTTTCTGTGCCTACATCTAAACCAATCCTAACCTCTCAAATATGTTTGAATTGTATGATAACCATCAGAGATAGACCATTTGTTGTGAATTTGATTTGTTTACCTTTGACTAACCTTGATGTAATATTAGGAATGGATTGGTTAGCAGCCAACCATATTCTAATAGACTGTGCCTCTAAAGCTGTGATTTTCCCTGAACTTGATGTTTCTAGACTTAAACCTGTCCAACCCAAAGAAATATCATTTAAAAGTGAAATTCAAAAATACATGTTATCATCTCTTAGAACTAAAGAAGATAAAATTGAAATTGACTCTGTGCTAGTTGTAAATGAGTATCCTGAAGTTTTTCCTGATGATGTTCCTGGTTTACCTCCTGAGAGAGAGATAGAATTTAGCATTGACTTGATGCCTGGTACTAGACCAATCTCTATGCAACCCTATAGAATGGCACCATTGGAATTAACTGAATTAAAGAAACAATTGGAAGAGTTGCTAGAAAAACAATTTATAAGACCTAGTGTGTCACCATGGGGAGCCCCAGTGTTATTAGTTAAAAAGAAAGATGGGGGATCTAGGTTATGTATAGATTATAGACAATTAAATAAAGTAACTATAAAGAATAAATATCCTTTACCTAGAATAGATGATTTAATGGATCAACTTAAGGGAGCAACAATTTTTTCTAAAATAGACTTAAGGTCTGGGTACCATCAAATTAGAGTTAAAAAGGAAGACATACCCAAGACTGCTTTTAGGACTAGATATGGACATTATGAATATCAAGTGATGCCATTTGGAGTAACTAATGCACCAGCCGTGTTTATGGATTATATGAATAGGGTGTTTAGACAATATTTAGATAATTTTGTAGTAGTATTTATAGATGACATATTAATATATTCTAAAAATAAAGAAGAACATGAAAATCATCTCAGAATAATATTAGAAACTTTAAAAGATAGAAAATTATTTGCAAAGATGTCTAAATGTGAATTTTGGTTAGAGGAAGTAAAATTTTTGGGGCATGTAATTTCTAAAGAGGGAATAAGTGTAGATCCTTCTAAGGTAGAAGCGGTTTTGGAATGGGAGAGACCTAAAACAGTAACTGAGATTAGGAGTTTCTTAGGATTAGCTGGGTATTATAGAAGATTTATTGAAGGGTTTTCTAAGATAGCTGGACCATTAACTGAATTAACTAGGAAAAACCAACCTTTTGTGTGGAGTGAAAGTTGTGAGAAAAGTTTTCAAGAGTTGAAAGATAAATTGACTACCTCACCAGTTTTAATTTTACCTGACCCAAATGAACCTTATGATGTATATTGTGATGCTTCTTATCAAGGGTTAGGATGTGTGTTAATGCAGAATAGGAAAGTGGTAGCATATGTGTCTAGGCAGTTGAGACCACATGAGAGAAATTATCCTACACATGATTTAGAATTAGCTGCCATAGTTTTTGCTTTGAAAATTTGGAGACATTATTTGTATGGGTCTAAATTTAATGTGTATAGTGACCATAAGAGTTTAAAATATTTGTTTGATCAAAAGGAACTTAACATGAGACAAAGAAGATGGATGGAGTTTATTAAAGACTATGAATTTCAATTAATGTATCATCCAGGAAAAGCTAATGTAGTAGCATATGCCTTAAGTAGGAAAATTGTACATGTGTCAACTATGATGATTAAAGAATTAGAATTAATAGAACAATTTAGAGATTTGAACTTGTGTACAGTTAGAGAAAAAGATAAAATTCAATTAGGAAGGATTACTATTGCTAATGATTTTTTGGAAGATATTAGGAAGAAACAAGATGTAGATACATTCATTCAAGAAAAGAAAGCATTAATAGGAACAGATAAAGTAAAAGAATTTAATTTGGGAACAGATGGAATTATTAGATTTAAAAATAGAATTTGTGTACCTAATAATCAAGAATTAAAAGAATTAATTTTAGAAGAAGGACATAAAAGTAAATTAAGTATTCACCCTGGAACTACAAAAATGTACAAAGATTTAAAAGAGATGTTTTGGTGGCCTAGGATGAAGAAAGATGTGGCAGAATATGTAGCTAGGTGCTTAACTTGTCAAAGATCAAAGATTGAACATCAGAAACCCTCTGGCATGTTACAACCTTTAGAGATACCTGTGTGGAAGTGGGATAGTATATCAATGGATTTTGTAGTAGGATTACCAAGAACTAATAAAAATTGTGATTCTATTTGGGTAATTGTAGACAGATTAACTAAATCAGCACATTTTCTTCCAATAAATATTAGGTATTCTTTAGAAAGATTGGCTCAATTGTATATAAAAGAAATAGTTAAATTACATGGGGTACCTACTAGTATAGTATCAGATAGAGATCCTAGATTTGTTTCTAAATTTTGGAGAGAATTTCAGAAAGCCTTAGGAAGTAGACTACATCTTAGTTCAGCATACCACCCTCAGACAGATGGCCAAACAGAAAGAACCATTCAATCATTAGAAGATCTTTTGAGAGCTTGTACATTAGAAGAGAAAGGGAATTGGGAAGATATATTACCTTTAGTAGAATTTACATATAATAATAGTTATCATTCTAGTATAGGTATGGCTCCCTATGAAGCATTGTATGGTAGGAAATGTAGGACACCTTTGGTATGGTATCAGGATGGTGAGAATCTTTTGATAGGTCCAGACATTATTCAGCAAACCACTGAGAAAGTAAAATTTATTCAGGAGAAAATGAAAACTGCACAGAGTAGACAGAAAAATTATGCAGATAAAAGAAGAAAACCTTTGGAATTTCAAGAAAGTGAACATGTCTTTTTGAAAGTCACACCAACAACTGGGGTTGGCAGAGCAATAAAGTCTAAGAAACTAACTCCTAAATTTATTGGACCTTACCAAATTCTCAGAAAAATTGGACCTATGGCCTATCAAATAGCCTTACCACCGTTTTTGTCAAACCTCCATGATGTGTTCCATGTGTCACAACTAAGACAGTACATCTCAGATCCTTCACATGTCATTGAACCTGATCAAATACAGGTAAAGGAAAACCTAACATTTGAAACAAAGCCTGTTAAGATTGAGGACAGAAGGATTAAGTACCTGAGAGGTAAAGAAATTTCTCTGGTTAAGGTTATTTGGGATGATACCAGAGGTGATGCTACATGGGAGTTAGAGGAGAAAATGCGAGAAGCATATCCTCATTTGTTTGTATAGTTATTTAGTTGTATAGTTGTATGGTTGTATAATTGTATTAGAAATTTCGAGGACGAAATTTTTATTAGTAGGGGAGAATTGTAACATCCTCATTTTTACTATTTGTATGCATTTATATATGTACATTATGAACACTTATGCAATGTATTTCATAGAACTTTATGAACATATTTTCTTAATGAAATTAATACAGTTCTACTCAGAAGAATTTTCTGAATTTGCAAATGTCTTTGTTTTTACTGAAATTGATAGTTGACTGGACTGCTATGTCAGACAGCTGTCCAGGATAAATTTTCAAGTATAGAATTTTGAACTCATTTATAACTTAAAAGAAAGGTAATAGAATATAGATTAAAAATATATACAGATAAAGTATTAAAATGCTTATTCAGAATTGTTAGGATTTTCTGAAAGTTAGAACTTTGAGAAATTATTACGGTAAAATTTTAAGACAGAAAATTTAGAGAAAATTCATAGGATATCTATAGAATTATCTAATAATTGTAATATACTTAGAATAATTATTAAAAATGTTTAACCAAGAAAAATTTAAATTAGAACCTTAACCAATCAAAAAGTGACAACTTAGGCTTTTCTAATGTCACTAAATTAAGCTAATTAGGCTTGGATTAAGAGATAAGTAAGACACTACCCCAAGGTTTTTGATAGTGAGGAATCCAATGGTGATGTTATTTTCTTCAAATTCTAATCACATTGTAAAATAATCAGCAGCCCTAATTACCTTCTAGAATTTTCTACAAACTTCTTGAAACTTTGACTTTTGGGGTAGGCAAGTGGCAAGTCACCAAGGCAAGCCTCCTTGGCTGTTCAAGTGGCTTGGTGACTGATTTCCCTTGGTCAATAAGGGTGGCTGGACGTGCAGGGGGCTGCTGGAACTGAAGGGAGAATTCAATTTAATTAATTACTTGATTTAAGAAACATTAAACTTAAGAAAAAGGAAAAAGTCACAAAAGCTAACCTTTGCTCAAAACAGAACCGTAAGTTACTCCACAGCAGCTGCAGCTCCTTCATTTCAATTTCTTCTTAACTTCATCATTTCAACTCAAATTAAGAAACCAAACCATCCAAACTTCACCCTACCTCACATAATTCGGCTAGTAGAGAAAGAAATTGGAGAAAATCTCAAAAATTCCTACAAGACCAAGGAGTGAGGGAGAAAGGAATTCAAGGCTTTTTCTTCAATTAAAGAGTCTAAGGTAAGGATCTAGGCATTTAATTTCAATTAGAACCCTTGGAATTAGAAGAAAACATGTTGTAGGGTTAGATTAAAATTTTGGCCTAGAATCATGAAAACTTGAAATTGATTTAGGGGTTTTGTGTTTTTGATGCTTGTGATTGAAATTTATGGATTGGAATGATGTTTGATTGAATTTTTAAGGTGTTGTAATGGTTGAAATTTGATTTGTTGAATTTTGATTGAAATTGTGATTTGATTGAATTTTGGTTGGAATTGGAGTTTGTAGCTTTGGAAGAATTGTTGAGAATGGCTTGTAGACCATTCGGCCAGCCCTAAATGCAAGGGATATTATGTGGAATTTTTTTAAAAACCAAGGGCAAAATGGTCATTTTACATGTAGGGACACATTGGGTATTTTGGAAAAAGATTGAGGGCATTTTCGGAAATTATTAAAAATACTAATGTTGTAATTTAAATTGCTTAAATTTTTGTATCCTTGTATGTGAATGTGTACAAATTATTTATTTGATTGTGATCATGAAAAAAATTCATTAGCATGAGTCTTTTTGGGGGATTTATAAAAGTATCAAATGAGAAAGAATTATGTTGACTAACCAGGACTGTGGTAGTCATGAGAATTGAGTTGATTTATGAGAAATGACTTTTGTTGACTAACCGGGACTGCGGTAGTCATGTGAAATGAGATTGATTGAGAAATGAATTGTTGACTAACCGAGATTACGGTAGTCATGTGAAATGAGAATGATTGAGAAAGGATTTTTTTGGGTTGAGTAGAATTTGTTAGACAGGACCGTATAATCTGTGATTATATAGTCTGTGGGGTGAAGGATATTGGCAATTCCACATGTGGCTGGAAACTGGACTGAGTTGCGGTCGTGGTAGCCTTCCGGGTATCCTGATCTCCTAATTCTGTTTAGCTTATTCGCGTTTAGTAGGGGCTGATAGCTGAATTGCAGTACGTAATGGTAGGCCAGTTACTTACTAAACACTCAAAGGGGAAGTCTCCATGGAGCAGGGTCAAAATGAATTTGAGTCAAAAACTGCATTGCATAAATCATACTGCATTTAATTATGTGTGTAACTAATTAATTTGTTATGATATGTATTTGTTTGAAATTGTTTTAATTCTATGAGAAATTAAATGCCTGATCCGGTAATGCTGTCCCCAGATTCTAGGGGAGTGTGATTGCAGGTACTTGGAAGATTAATTAGAAGTCACAGATGCAGACATACTCCAGAGCTATAGGAATAGGGGTTTTTGGCTTTAGATACTTTTGTATTAATTAGAAAAAAAAAATTTGTAATAGTATTTTCTGTAAACTTTAATAATGTAAATTATAAAGACAAACTTTAAACTTAATGGAATGTATTTATTTTAATTGTAAATTTTCGTGTTTATGAATTTTATATAGAAATTAAGTAATTAAAAAGAGGGGTTACATTAGTGGTATCAGAGCTCTGGTTATGCATCTCTAGGATTTGTGAGTAATTAGTCTGTTATGTAATTTGCTGTGTTACTTTGATTGAAACTGGTTGTTTTATATGAATTGTTTGTTTTGATTGAAATTGGTTGTTTTCTATGAATTGGTTGCTTAGTTGTTTGTTAGGAATATTATAGGAATAAGGGTAGTAACTGGATCAAAGATTATTTTTTTTTAGACAGGTAGAGATGTCAGGAAGAGGAAGAGGAAGAGGAAGACCAGCTGCAAATCCCACAGTTGGAAATGATAATATAGCTGAGATGGCCAGAGCCATGAGGGATATGGCTAATGCAGTAACTCAGCAGACTGAGATGTTGGCTAATCAGACACTAGCTCAGCATCCACCTCCACTTGTTGACAGGACCACTTTAACAGATTTTAAGAGGCATGATCCACCTTACTTTAAGGGAGAGTATGATCCAGAGAAAGCTGAAGAGTGGATTCAGAATCTGGAGGATATTTTTGTGGCTATGGAGTGTCCTGATGAGAGAAGGGTAACACATGCAGCCTTTCAGTTACTGAGTGATGCTAAGTTGTGGTGGAAAGCTACTCAGAGGATGTGGGAGAACAGGGGAGAAGTGATCACCTGGGATATCTTCAAGACCTTGTTCCTTGAGAAATATTTTCCAGAGACTGTGAGACAAGCCAAAGAGGAAGAGTTTATCAGTTTGACTCAGGGAAGTATGAGTATTCTTGAATATACTTCTAAATTTGAATCTTTGGCCAAATATTCTAAATACTTGCAGATCACTGGAAATGAAGAATGGAAGTGTAGGAGGTATGAAAAAGGCTTGAGATATGAGATTAAGGAAGCCATAGTTCCATTGAGGATTGCTGAGTTCCCTGAATTAATGGATCAGTGCAAAGTAATTGAAGATATGAAAAGGGAGCAAAGATCCAAAATGGCGGGATATGCAAGTAGGAGTAGTTTTGGAAGAGGAGGTCCTATGATGAAAGGGAAAAATATTCAGCCTCAGAGACCATACAGTAGACCACCACCAGGGCGCTTTGGAGGAGGAGTAGGTACAGGTGGTTTTAGACCAATGGGAGGAGTAAGTGGGGCTGGAAATTTTCAAGGATCTCATTTGGTAGTTAAATGCTGGAAGTGTGGAAAGGGACATATGGCAAAGGATTGTCCTATAACTGGTCCTGTTTGCTTCAACTGTGGAAAACCAGGTCATGTATCTAGGGATTGTTATGCACCCAGAAGGGATCAGGCTGGTAGAGCTTTGCAGACCCAGAAACCTACAGCTAGTGGAAGAGTATTTACCTTGAGTGGTACTGAGGCTTCACGGTCTGCAGATCTTATTCAGGACAAGGGTCAAATGAAAGGTAAGTCCTTGACTGTGTTATTTGATTCAGGTGCTACCCATTCATTTATATCTGATGACTGTGTTGAGAATCTGAGCTTAGTTGTGTCACCATTACCTTATACTTTGCTTGTTTCTGTGCCTACATCTAAACCAATCCTAACCTCTCAAATATGTTTGAATTGTATGATAACCATCAGAGATAGACCATTTGTTGTGAATTTGATTTGTTTACCTTTGACTAACCTTGATGTAATATTAGGAATGGATTGGTTAGCAGCCAACCATATTCTAATAGACTGTGCCTCTAAAGCTGTGATTTTCCCTGAACTTGATGTTTCTAGACTTAAACCTGTCCAACCCAAAGAAATATCATTTAAAAGTGAAATTCAAAAATACATGTTATCATCTCTTAGAACTAAAGAAGATAAAATTGAAATTGACTCTGTGCTAGTTGTAAATGAGTATCCTGAAGTTTTTCCTGATGATGTTCCTGGTTTACCTCCTGAGAGAGAGATAGAATTTAGCATTGACTTGATGCCTGGTACTAGACCAATCTCTATGCAACCCTATAGAATGGCACCATTGGAATTAACTGAATTAAAGAAACAATTGGAAGAGTTGCTAGAAAAACAATTTATAAGACCTAGTGTGTCACCATGGGGAGCCCCAGTGTTATTAGTTAAAAAGAAAGATGGGGGATCTAGGTTATGTATAGATTATAGACAATTAAATAAAGTAACTATAAAGAATAAATATCCTTTACCTAGAATAGATGATTTAATGGATCAACTTAAGGGAGCAACAATTTTTTCTAAAATAGACTTAAGGTCTGGGTACCATCAAATTAGAGTTAAAAAGGAAGACATACCCAAGACTGCTTTTAGGACTAGATATGGACATTATGAATATCAAGTGATGCCATTTGGAGTAACTAATGCACCAGCCGTGTTTATGGATTATATGAATAGGGTGTTTAGACAATATTTAGATAATTTTGTAGTAGTATTTATAGATGACATATTAATATATTCTAAAAATAAAGAAGAACATGAAAATCATCTCAGAATAATATTAGAAACTTTAAAAGATAGAAAATTATTTGCAAAGATGTCTAAATGTGAATTTTGGTTAGAGGAAGTAAAATTTTTGGGGCATGTAATTTCTAAAGAGGGAATAAGTGTAGATCCTTCTAAGGTAGAAGCGGTTTTGGAATGGGAGAGACCTAAAACAGTAACTGAGATTAGGAGTTTCTTAGGATTAGCTGGGTATTATAGAAGATTTATTGAAGGGTTTTCTAAGATAGCTGGACCATTAACTGAATTAACTAGGAAAAACCAACCTTTTGTGTGGAGTGAAAGTTGTGAGAAAAGTTTTCAAGAGTTGAAAGATAAATTGACTACCTCACCAGTTTTAATTTTACCTGACCCAAATGAACCTTATGATGTATATTGTGATGCTTCTTATCAAGGGTTAGGATGTGTGTTAATGCAGAATAGGAAAGTGGTAGCATATGTGTCTAGGCAGTTGAGACCACATGAGAGAAATTATCCTACACATGATTTAGAATTAGCTGCCATAGTTTTTGCTTTGAAAATTTGGAGACATTATTTGTATGGGTCTAAATTTAATGTGTATAGTGACCATAAGAGTTTAAAATATTTGTTTGATCAAAAGGAACTTAACATGAGACAAAGAAGATGGATGGAGTTTATTAAAGACTATGAATTTCAATTAATGTATCATCCAGGAAAAGCTAATGTAGTAGCATATGCCTTAAGTAGGAAAATTGTACATGTGTCAACTATGATGATTAAAGAATTAGAATTAATAGAACAATTTAGAGATTTGAACTTGTGTACAGTTAGAGAAAAAGATAAAATTCAATTAGGAAGGATTACTATTGCTAATGATTTTTTGGAAGATATTAGGAAGAAACAAGATGTAGATACATTCATTCAAGAAAAGAAAGCATTAATAGGAACAGATAAAGTAAAAGAATTTAATTTGGGAACAGATGGAATTATTAGATTTAAAAATAGAATTTGTGTACCTAATAATCAAGAATTAAAAGAATTAATTTTAGAAGAAGGACATAAAAGTAAATTAAGTATTCACCCTGGAACTACAAAAATGTACAAAGATTTAAAAGAGATGTTTTGGTGGCCTAGGATGAAGAAAGATGTGGCAGAATATGTAGCTAGGTGCTTAACTTGTCAAAGATCAAAGATTGAACATCAGAAACCCTCTGGCATGTTACAACCTTTAGAGATACCTGTGTGGAAGTGGGATAGTATATCAATGGATTTTGTAGTAGGATTACCAAGAACTAATAAAAATTGTGATTCTATTTGGGTAATTGTAGACAGATTAACTAAATCAGCACATTTTCTTCCAATAAATATTAGGTATTCTTTAGAAAGATTGGCTCAATTGTATATAAAAGAAATAGTTAAATTACATGGGGTACCTACTAGTATAGTATCAGATAGAGATCCTAGATTTGTTTCTAAATTTTGGAGAGAATTTCAGAAAGCCTTAGGAAGTAGACTACATCTTAGTTCAGCATACCACCCTCAGACAGATGGCCAAACAGAAAGAACCATTCAATCATTAGAAGATCTTTTGAGAGCTTGTACATTAGAAGAGAAAGGGAATTGGGAAGATATATTACCTTTAGTAGAATTTACATATAATAATAGTTATCATTCTAGTATAGGTATGGCTCCCTATGAAGCATTGTATGGTAGGAAATGTAGGACACCTTTGGTATGGTATCAGGATGGTGAGAATCTTTTGATAGGTCCAGACATTATTCAGCAAACCACTGAGAAAGTAAAATTTATTCAGGAGAAAATGAAAACTGCACAGAGTAGACAGAAAAATTATGCAGATAAAAGAAGAAAACCTTTGGAATTTCAAGAAAGTGAACATGTCTTTTTGAAAGTCACACCAACAACTGGGGTTGGCAGAGCAATAAAGTCTAAGAAACTAACTCCTAAATTTATTGGACCTTACCAAATTCTCAGAAAAATTGGACCTATGGCCTATCAAATAGCCTTACCACCGTTTTTGTCAAACCTCCATGATGTGTTCCATGTGTCACAACTAAGACAGTACATCTCAGATCCTTCACATGTCATTGAACCTGATCAAATACAGGTAAAGGAAAACCTAACATTTGAAACAAAGCCTGTTAAGATTGAGGACAGAAGGATTAAGTACCTGAGAGGTAAAGAAATTTCTCTGGTTAAGGTTATTTGGGATGATACCAGAGGTGATGCTACATGGGAGTTAGAGGAGAAAATGCGAGAAGCATATCCTCATTTGTTTGTATAGTTATTTAGTTGTATAGTTGTATGGTTGTATAATTGTATTAGAAATTTCGAGGACGAAATTTTTATTAGTAGGGGAGAATTGTAACATCCTCATTTTTACTATTTGTATGCATTTATATATGTACATTATGAACACTTATGCAATGTATTTCATAGAACTTTATGAACATATTTTCTTAATGAAATTAATACAGTTCTACTCAGAAGAATTTTCTGAATTTGCAAATGTCTTTGTTTTTACTGAAATTGATAGTTGACTGGACTGCTATGTCAGACAGCTGTCCAGGATAAATTTTCAAGTATAGAATTTTGAACTCATTTATAACTTAAAAGAAAGGTAATAGAATATAGATTAAAAATATATACAGATAAAGTATTAAAATGCTTATTCAGAATTGTTAGGATTTTCTGAAAGTTAGAACTTTGAGAAATTATTACGGTAAAATTTTAAGACAGAAAATTTAGAGAAAATTCATAGGATATCTATAGAATTATCTAATAATTGTAATATACTTAGAATAATTATTAAAAATGTTTAACCAAGAAAAATTTAAATTAGAACCTTAACCAATCAAAAAGTGACAACTTAGGCTTTTCTAATGTCACTAAATTAAGCTAATTAGGCTTGGATTAAGAGATAAGTAAGACACTACCCCAAGGTTTTTGATAGTGAGGAATCCAATGGTGATGTTATTTTCTTCAAATTCTAATCACATTGTAAAATAATCAGCAGCCCTAATTACCTTCTAGAATTTTCTACAAACTTCTTGAAACTTTGACTTTTGGGGTAGGCAAGTGGCAAGTCACCAAGGCAAGCCTCCTTGGCTGTTCAAGTGGCTTGGTGACTGATTTCCCTTGGTCAATAAGGGTGGCTGGACGTGCAGGGGGCTGCTGGAACTGAAGGGAGAATTCAATTTAATTAATTACTTGATTTAAGAAACATTAAACTTAAGAAAAAGGAAAAAGTCACAAAAGCTAACCTTTGCTCAAAACAGAACCGTAAGTTACTCCACAGCAGCTGCAGCTCCTTCATTTCAATTTCTTCTTAACTTCATCATTTCAACTCAAATTAAGAAACCAAACCATCCAAACTTCACCCTACCTCACATAATTCGGCTAGTAGAGAAAGAAATTGGAGAAAATCTCAAAAATTCCTACAAGACCAAGGAGTGAGGGAGAAAGGAATTCAAGGCTTTTTCTTCAATTAAAGAGTCTAAGGTAAGGATCTAGGCATTTAATTTCAATTAGAACCCTTGGAATTAGAAGAAAACATGTTGTAGGGTTAGATTAAAATTTTGGCCTAGAATCATGAAAACTTGAAATTGATTTAGGGGTTTTGTGTTTTTGATGCTTGTGATTGAAATTTATGGATTGGAATGATGTTTGATTGAATTTTTAAGGTGTTGTAATGGTTGAAATTTGATTTGTTGAATTTTGATTGAAATTGTGATTTGATTGAATTTTGGTTGGAATTGGAGTTTGTAGCTTTGGAAGAATTGTTGAGAATGGCTTGTAGACCATTCGGCCAGCCCTAAATGCAAGGGATATTATGTGGAATTTTTTTAAAAACCAAGGGCAAAATGGTCATTTTACATGTAGGGACACATTGGGTATTTTGGAAAAAGATTGAGGGCATTTTCGGAAATTATTAAAAATACTAATGTTGTAATTTAAATTGCTTAAATTTTTGTATCCTTGTATGTGAATGTGTACAAATTATTTATTTGATTGTGATCATGAAAAAAATTCATTAGCATGAGTCTTTTTGGGGGATTTATAAAAGTATCAAATGAGAAAGAATTATGTTGACTAACCAGGACTGTGGTAGTCATGAGAATTGAGTTGATTTATGAGAAATGACTTTTGTTGACTAACCGGGACTGCGGTAGTCATGTGAAATGAGATTGATTGAGAAATGAATTGTTGACTAACCGAGATTACGGTAGTCATGTGAAATGAGAATGATTGAGAAAGGATTTTTTTGGGTTGAGTAGAATTTGTTAGACAGGACCGTATAATCTGTGATTATATAGTCTGTGGGGTGAAGGATATTGGCAATTCCACATGTGGCTGGAAACTGGACTGAGTTGCGGTCGTGGTAGCCTTCCGGGTATCCTGATCTCCTAATTCTGTTTAGCTTATTCGCGTTTAGTAGGGGCTGATAGCTGAATTGCAGTACGTAATGGTAGGCCAGTTACTTACTAAACACTCAAAGGGGAAGTCTCCATGGAGCAGGGTCAAAATGAATTTGAGTCAAAAACTGCATTGCATAAATCATACTGCATTTAATTATGTGTGTAACTAATTAATTTGTTATGATATGTATTTGTTTGAAATTGTTTTAATTCTATGAGAAATTAAATGCCTGATCCGGTAATGCTGTCCCCAGATTCTAGGGGAGTGTGATTGCAGGTACTTGGAAGATTAATTAGAAGTCACAGATGCAGACATACTCCAGAGCTATAGGAATAGGGGTTTTTGGCTTTAGATACTTTTGTATTAATTAGAAAAAAAAAATTTGTAATAGTATTTTCTGTAAACTTTAATAATGTAAATTATAAAGACAAACTTTAAACTTAATGGAATGTATTTATTTTAATTGTAAATTTTCGTGTTTATGAATTTTATATAGAAATTAAGTAATTAAAAAGAGGGGTTACAAGGATGACCCCGAGGAGGACCCCGAGGAGGATCCCGAGGAGGATCCCGAGGAGGATCCAGAGGAGGATCTTTCTGAGGATTCCTTCGAGGTCTCTTCTCGTGAGTCACACACTTAGTCCTCCGTTGGTCGACAGTTCCCATAGGTGTGGGCGGAGTTTCTTGGGGTAGATGGTAGATGACTGCTCTGAATGTTAGGATCTTCTTTTATCTTTACCATGTATTTTGTTGGGTAGATCTAGGCATTCAGATGTTTTGTTATATATGTTTCAGTCATCCTGCGTACCACATTAGGTATTTGCTACACACAGTTACTGGGAACCTCGTGATGCTCATTAGACTCTTTATATATATATTTATGCAGTGTATCTTTCAGTTATTCATGTATGTCTTTAATTATTACCTTATTTATCTATTCCACATATTTGAGAATTCAAAGTGATCTTTTGCAATGATAAACACGTTAAGATCTTCTCCCATTAAAATGACGCGTTAATAAATGCTAAAACAAATGATAACTTTCGAAATTAAAGTTTAAAAATTTGAAGTGCATAGTTCAATTAAAATTTTTTTTTAAAAAATTTCACTAAAATTCCACCTACTACATTTTAACTTCACTCGTTTTCACAAGTACAAATTTATTAAAGAGCTTTAGAAAATAATTAATTGAATTAAATATGGCATATTTTCCTAGTTAGAACTAGGGCGTTACATCCTCTCATTAATAATGGAAATTATTATAAACGGTGATAAAAAAAACTAATAAAGGAAACTATTAATGTGATTGTTATCTTTTAATGTGATCGGTAATTGTCGCAGAAATATCAAAATTTCACGATATGTTTATGACGTGAAATAATAAAAACATTATAATTTTTTTTTGTGAGATCTAAAAAGACCATTCCCTTCGAAATTGGCATAAAATGAGAGAACACCTAAAAAAATTTCAGGATATCTCGTTTAATTTTATTAAAAACACATATCTCCTCTCATTAATAATGGAAATTATTATAAATGTTGTGATAAAAAAAACTAATAAAGGAAACTATTAATGTGATTGTTATCTTTTTAATGTGATTGGTAATTGTCTTAGAAATATCAAAATTTCACAATATGTTTGGGAGGTGTAATAATAAAAAGATTATAATTTTTTTGTTGTTGAGATCTGAAAAGACCATTCCCTTCCAAATTGCCATAAAATGAGGGAAGACCTAAAAAAATTTCAGGATGTCTCGTTTAATTTTGTTAAAAATACATATCTCCTCTCATTAATAATGGAAATTCTTATAAACGTTGTGATAAAAAAACTAATAAAGGAAACTATTAATGTGATTGTTGTCTTTTTAGTGTGATTGGTAATTGTCGTAGAAATATCAAAATTTCACGGTATGTTTGGGACGTGAAATAATAAAAATATTATAATTGTTTTGTGAGATCTAAAGAGATCATTCCTTTCCAAATTGGCATTAAATGAGAGAAGACCTGAAAAAATTTCAGGATATCTCATTTAATTTTATTAAAAATACATATCTCCTCTCATTAATAATGGAAATTATTATAAACGTTGTGATAAAAAACTAATAAAGGAAACTATTAACGTGATTGTTATCGTTTTAATGTGATTGGTAATTGTCGTAGAAATATCAAAATTTCACGATATGTTTGGTAGGTGAAATAATAAAGGGATCTGTTCCTTTTCCAAGAACGATTCTTTCTGTAGCATATGGCCGTTGTCACTTTTTGACTTAGGGTGAGGAGATGAAGTGACAGCCGTACTTGTAGCGCCTCTCCTACTTGTACTTTTTCTGTAGAGAGAAGCTTCTTCTATTCCTGTTCAGTACTATTCGAAAAAATCAAATAGAATGGCATGTTAAAATATGAATGAGTGATCGTTGCCTTATATTTAGTCAACATTGAAAACGTATCTTTAAGATAGAAATAACAGAGAGTGTTATTCAAGCGTTGGACGCTTGCTCTCACAGGAGCATTGGACGCTGCCTGTAGGATTCTTACAAAATACATTTTGGACGCTTTTCTTATTAAAAGCATAAAGTCCAGGTTTGAGAGATACAATACCATTGCGGAATTGGACAACGTAAATCCTATAACACTCAAACTAGATCATTAGATACTTCAAGATTTATCCTTTAGTTGTTATCATCAAAACCGAAATACGAGGGGTTGGACATCGTCCAAGGTCTTAGAACCTAACAATCTCCCCCTTTTTGATGATGACAAATAACGGTAAATTTTGATGTTAACAGACACATAATCATATAAGAATACAATGAATCAAGTCAGAGATGATTATGTTATGCCAGAGTATAAGAGTGAAATGAAGTACTCCCCCTGAGTTCAACATTTCTTATGCATCTGATAACATATATATATAAAGGCAAGTATAAATCATGTATAACAGATATCAGAGTGAAAAACATATCAATGATATGGATGCGGAATTTATGAAAATAAACACCTCATGTTTTGATAAAGGAGCCAATATATATATGCCAAAAAAAAATTTTGAATACAGTTTGTTTAGTTATTACTCTCATCAAAATTCCAATTTCTCCCCCTTTTTCATTAACAAAAAGGTTTGAAAGATGGAAAAAAAATTTGGCCATCATGGTCACCTTATGGCTGTGGAGGTGGTTCATGTGGTGGTGGTGGTGGTTGTTCTGGTGGTGCTTGTATTGGTGGTGCTGGTTGTGGAAGCTGTGGTTGGACGGGTGGAACTGCCTGAGCAACTTGTCCAAGTAAGGTGGCTGCTGTGTTTTGAATCTGGTTCACAAGCGTCTGTGAGAGACTCATGAACTGCTCAGTGATTGCATTTTGCAGCATTAGACGATGTTGATCAGCCTCCGCCTGTTGTCTTTGCTGAAAAGCTTGAAAAGCGGCTTCGGTCTCCAGCTGTTGTTGCCTCAGAGCCTGTTGCACTATCTCGTGAACACGATCTTCTGAGATTCCTTGTGGTTCAGCAAATCGCAAGGGATTGATGCCCCTTGGACTTGAAGATCCAGTGGGAACCAGTTGATGTGTGCCCGAATGTGCTTCAGTAGATGCATCAACAATGGGGAAGCTGGTGATTTCTTCAGCAATAGGCTGTGCTGCAAAGGCTTCCATTGGCTTGGATGCTTCAACAACGAGCTCTCTATCATCCGCGGACCTATCAGATTGGACGGTAGGTTCTTCATGTGACGTGACAAAGTGTTCTACGTCCACTGGTACAGATGAGTCCAGGTCAAGATGAGCTAGCACCTTTGTTACTTTGGCAGATGCTTCATCCAGTTCTGCCTGTGTAGCTTTTGACTTAGCAACCGTATCTTCCTTTTCTATGGTTGCGGTCTCAGCTTCCTCAAGAGCCAACTGCTCTAGACGAGCTTGTTCTGCTGCTCTGGCTTCTTCTGCATGGTACTCCTCATGCAGAGTTTGGAGTTCCTCCACAAACTCTGTGCGATCCAGTGTTCGAAGGTCAAACACTTTGGTGCTTCTGATTTTTGGCAAAGTCTTTATTAACTCCAGATAATCATCTGAGTCTTTCAGAAAGTAGGCAAAGGTGTCTAAGAAGTGGTGAGTCTTGACTGGACGCAGCACCTCTATACCATGAGGGGGATGAACAAAGTCATCCTTGGAGCTGCCTGAGGATGAGGCTTGCTGGGAATCGTTCCATAAGATCTGGCGCCAGAAGGTAATGGAATCAAAGGTTCCAAGTGAACGCGTAAGCTTACCAGTCTTATCAAATAAATGACCCCAGGTGTGAGAGGATTTTTGCAGGGTTTCAACCTTCTCTTCCCTGCTGGGCATCTCAATGCCGTAGAACTTGAAGCCTTTCTTGCGACCAGCATCATATACAGGTAGTCTGGGACATACTCTGTCTGGTACAAACTTTATTTCTGTGGCGCGGCTTATGTGCAGGTTTGGTGGGTAGGCGATGGCTTGGTTTGGTATGAACATTTGTTGCAGAAGTTTTCCAAGTTCATCATAGTCGCCTGGCTGGAAGTTTAGCACTGGAGTTCCAGCTGGTAGAGGCAAGAACTTTGTTATTGGAGTCCATATTTGAACATCCTTGACCCACCCTGCATCTGGACGCTGCTTCGTTACTGACGGGTCCAGACTTTCTTTAATGGCCAACTGCAATTCTGTATCCAGCTCAATATCTTTGTTAGCAGAGGACTTCTTGGACGGTGCCTTCTTTTTCCTTGGAGCCTCCCCTTTCTGCTCCGCAACCGTCTTGGTGAATCGAGAGGCAACTTCCACCTCTGGCTTCTGCAGATTTTCTACTGCTGGACGCACTCTCTGCTGAGTTCCAGTTGGATAGATGTAAGGATGAGGCATGCGTACTAAGTGTGGGTACACTTCTCTCGTCCAATTGGGCAGAGGGTTGCTGATGATCGTTCCTTTTGGCATAGCATAATAAGCAGCTGACAAAGATTCAGTGCAAACATACCTCGTCCACTCTGGCGCTGAGGCAGTAGTAAAATGCCGCTTCAGAGGCTCTTGCAGAGGCCTCTGGATCACATCACCTTCTTTACAGAAATTCTGGTCATTGCGTGTGAGGAATGCAACCGGGAAGCTTTCTCTGTCTTTCTCTTCTTTGGTTTTCTGCTTGGGGGGTATAGTCCATGGGGACCATGTATCCCTCCATGCATCTCTTGGACGCACAAACTTGGACAGGTCCAAGCGAAGAGGTGGTTGCTGGCTTGCTGATGTGGAAGGAGCACTGGGTGTGGTTGGTAGTAGGGTGCTGGTGGATATGTTGTCGGTGTCTTGAGAGGAAGATGGCAGCACTGCAATTCTCTTCGGCCTTATTGCCTGAGTCTTTACTCTTCGTGGCACATTAGCAAGAAAAGGAAGTGTTTTAGCAGGTTGTGCCTTCTGCTTCTTTTGCTGAGGACCCTCTGTCTCCTTCATGATCTGACCAATTGGGATCTGGTCATCATCATCAGAGTCGTCCAGTAATTGAAGCTTTTGTACCTTTTGCTTTTCTGGGGCAACCTTTACTGGAGCTGCCTTTGGACGCCTCTCATCTTGAACAGGTTTGGACGTATCAGTCCTTGGACGCTTCCCTGCTGGTGACTGAGCAGCAGATGTCTCAGCATGCCTTTTCTTGGTTCTTCTCTCCTTTTCAGCGTCTTCCTCATGCATCTGAGACATTTGGCGTGTGATCTTTCTGCCCTCCTGTTCTTCCATCAGCCTTTTTATCTTTCTACCAATACCCCGAAGATCAATCTCTTCTTCTTCATCATTGGAGATGATCTTGCTCTATTCATGACGTTGCTTGTTGATGGTGTCCTCGTCCAGGTCCCTTAAGACCTTGGCTGTTAGCTTGATCTTCATAGGTTTTATGTTGGACTCACCAAACAACTGTTGTGTTGCTACCATTGGCCCTTTCTTTACAATAGCTTCGTGGGCTTCTTCATCCAATTCATCAAAGAAGCGTTGATAAACCTTCTGATCCCAGAAGATCTTGTTCATTAGGGCGGCGTAGAAAATGTCATCATTCCCACCCACAGACTTCATCATCCTCACGATATTGACGTAGATGATGTGAGGGAGATTGAAGGGAATGCCTTCCATAAGATGGAATATCACAAACTTGTGTAAGTCTGTGACTGAGTCCTTAGACCCAGCTTTGTGCAGGATACTCTTGTTGCACACCTGCTGCCAGATTTTTGCCTCCTCACATAGATTCCTGTACTCAATCTTTATTGACTCGGGGATTTTGGTCTTGCAAAGCACAGTCGCAACATGATTGCCGTACTGCTTGGTCCAGTTTGTTCTGTACTGGTTCTTCTCCCTAATGCAACCAGTTACCTTTGCTATGGCCTCGATGGACAGAGTCACTTCGCGTCCAAGAATCGTGGCCACGAGCTCCCTTGAGCTCTGGAACTTGGCATTCCTCCAGAACATTCTGATCAACTATGGGAATATTTTCTGGTTTTCATTGAAGTAGCCTCTGATTCCACACTTCAGAAGGCTCTCGTTCAGGTTTAGTCCCAGCTTCTCAAGCTCTTCGATGTCGAAGAAGTGCTCAATGTGCACTGTGGCAGCCCCTTGGCACACAACTGTGGTTTCAGGGTAGGTGAGGACGTCGAGTTCTGAGTTGCTTGAGTTTGCAGAGATTGCCATGCTTGTAAAGTTTGGATTTTTAGGTTTTCTGAGAGGGTTTTTGGGGTTTCTGAGAGAGAGAGAGAGTGTTTAGAGTGACGATATTTTCAGAGAGGATTGATATGGTGGTGTTTTTCTGTGAGGATTTGATAAGTGTATATTTGGGCTTTGTTTGGAGGATATGAAGCGGTTTTGGGTTTTTTTTTTGAATATTTAAAAAGTAACTGACGCCATAAAACCCGCCATGATGAGACGTGCAAAGGATGTGGGTAATTGTGTACGGTTACTGGCATTTTGGTGACTCAGCATAGAGTATTAGCTCATGCTTATTCTTAAATCGATCCGTTTTGATTATTTGAAACAAAAGAAAAGACCAAAAAAAAAAAAAACATCGTCCATATGTTGGACTTAAGTGAAATATATGTAATGCATGTGCATGACTTTGGTGTTCCTTGGACGACATGTCCTTTGGACGCTATGGTTTTATTGGACGCATCATGCAGATGTTTAATCATTCCTTTATAGAGTCCATGCCAAGTTTGTCCCTCAGAAGGATTAACTTGTCTTCAGTAAGGGGTTTGGTGAATATATCAGCAAGCTGATTATCTGTGGTTACAAAGTGTAATTCCACAGTACCCTTTTGAACATGGTCTCTTATAAAGTGATGTTTAATCTCTATATGTTTGGCCCTTGAATGCAAAATGGGATTTTTTGAAAGATTTATGGCAGCTTTACTATCACAGAAGATAGGGATGTTACTCTCATATATATTGTAGTCCTCAAGTTGATGTTTGATCCACAAGATTTGAGAGCAGCATTTTGCACCTGAAATATACTCTGCTTCAGCAGTGGACAGAGCAATTGTTCCTTGCTTCTTGCATGTCCAGGAGACTAGATTACCACCGATGAAGTGACACCCTCCACTGGTGCTTTTTCTTTCAATTCGATCTCCAGCATAATCAGCATCACAATATCCTATTAGCCTGAAATCTTTCTGTCTTTTGAAATATAACCCAAGGTTAGTGGTTCCAGCAAGATATCGAAAGATTCTTTTAACAGCAGTTAAGTGAACTTCCCTTGGGTCAGATTGAAATCTGCCACATAAGCATACGCTGAACATGGTGTCAGGTCTGGACGCTGTGAGGTATAGGAGTGATCCTATCATACCTCTGTATAGAGTATTGTCTACTTTCTTTGAGTTGTCGTCCAGTCCAAGTACTGTTGTTGGATGCATAGGAGTTTTCATTAGTTTTGCATCGTCCAACTTGTATTTCTTTAGTAGCTCTTTGACATACTTAGTCTGGTGTATATATATTCCCTTTTCATTTTGAACTCTTTTGCAGAGATTATAAAAGGCCTTAAAGGACTCATCTTTGTGGGATAGGAATAAGACCCATGTCCATCTAGTATAATCGTCCACTATAACTAATCCATATCTTTTACCACTTACCGAGGCTGTTCTTGTGGGTCCAAACAGATCAATATGTAACAGCTCAAGAGGTCTAGAAGTGGAAACAATGTCTTTACTTTGAAAAGAACTTTTCACTTGTTTCCCTTTCTGACAAGCTTCACAAAGAAGATCATCTTTATATGACATACTTGGTAGTCCTCTTACGAGGTTGTGCCTGTTCAGCTTTGAGATTAACCTCAAGCTTGCATGACCAAGTCTTTTATGCCATAACCAATGATTTTCTTGTACAAAAACTAGGCATGATACATTTTGACTTGATAGTTCCCCAAGTTTAATCTTATACAGATTGCCTTGCCTCTTTGCGGTAAAGAGAAGGGACCCATCAGAGTTTTTGACTGTACATTCACCTTTGTTAAAGGCAACATCATATCCACTGTCACATAATTGACTTATGCTAAGTAGATTATGTTTAAGACCTTTAACATAAAGAACTTTATCAATACAAGGATAGGGTGGTATACCAATCTTACCTATGCCAGCTATCATCCCTTTCTGATTCCCTCCAAAAGTGACTGTCCCACCAGTCTTGGGTAGGAGGCTTTGGAACATACACCTTTCTCCCGTCATGTGATGTGAGCACCCACTATCCAGGTACCATGATTGGAGTTTCTTTCCTGCTGTTAAGCATGTCTGCAACAGGAACAATTTTATCCTTAGGTACCCAGATTGACTTGGGTCCTTTTTTGTTAGCTCGAAGGGCATTGAATGCTCCCTTCTTAGGCAGGTGTCTGCATTTGGACGTTATATGTCCAGGTTTCCCACAGAAGTAGCAAACATCTATTTCCTCATCATGAATATATTTCTTTCCCTTATATCCATGTCCTGACCTGTCATTTGGTCTCTTACAACCTTCATATTTTAAAAGTTTCTTGAGGTTGTCAGAGCCCTTGACAAAGTTTGACAGATCCTTCTTTAGGCTGTCAATTTCTTCATGAAGTTTTACAACATCATGTGATTGACCTCTTAAGGAAGTATCTGCTTCAACTTTCAGAAGCTTCTCAACTAGCCTTTTGTTTTCTGCGTTGAGATTTCGAATCTCTATGGAAAGATTTCTTTCTCTATCCCTTGAATCCTTATAGGATTTATAGGCTTGAGCAGCATCATTCCAGAGAGTTCGCCTCTCCATATTTGTAGTTTCATTTTGCCTTGAGAGCTCTGTAAACTTTTTCTGTAAATCCTCCTTTTCACTTTCCAGTTGTCTAACACTTTCTTCTAAAACTTCTTTTTCTTTTGAAAGTGATTTGGATGATTTCTTTAAAGTTCTATAGGCTTTTGACAAAATAGAAGAGTTTGAAAGTAATTCATGATAAGCTTCTTGAATTGAATCTATGTCATTAAAATCTACCTCATCTTCTTCTTCTGGTTCAGAAGAATCAGTCAAGGTGTCTGCCATCAGGCATATATGTGCTTCCTCTTCTTCTCCATCGTCCGATGATGAGTCATCGTCCAGGTCTTCCCATGTGGACATCAGAACTTTCTTGCCCTTTCCTTTGCTGAAGAATTTCTTCCTCTTGTCCTTGCTTTTGTCGAGATCTGGGCATTCTGATTTGAAGTGTCCTGGCTTTTTGCATTCGTAGCATACAATTGGACTCTTCTCCTTCTTTTCTTTGAAGTCTTTCCTCTTCAGGTTTCTCCATCTGGATCCGCCTTTCTTCTTCCACATAGCATGTATCCTTTTGGATAAAAATGATAGTTCATCATTCTCGTCCGAGTCATCATCTTCATATTGTTCGTCTGATGATGTTTCAGCTTGCATGGCTTTGGACGATGATGCTTTCCTTGGCTTCTGGACGCTGAGCGCCAGAGACTTACTTTTCTTACCATCACTATCTTGATGCAGTTCTAGTTCATGCACCTTGAGGGTTCCCACGAGTTCTTCTAGGAACATATCGTCCAGTTCCTTTTTTGTTCTCAAAGCTGTAACCTGTGGTCTCCATTTCCTAGGTAAACTTCTTAGAATTTTGTCAATATGTTCATAGTTATTATAATCTTTACCATGTGCTCTAAGTTCATTTAGTATGGTTTGAAACCGTCCAAACATACTTTGTATGTCCTCGTTTTCTTCCATACTAAACAACTCATATTGACGAGTAAGGAGACTGAGTTTGTTACGTTTTACCTGAGTGGAACCCTCATATGTTAATGCAAGAGTGTCCCACATTTGTTTTGCGCTTTTGAGACTGTGCACCTTGTTGTATTCTTGTTCGCTTAGTGCACACATGATGATGTTTCTGGCTCTGGAGTTGAGATAAAATCTTTGTTTTTGCTCTTCTGTCCATCTAGCCTTTGGGATTTCGTTGAGGCTTGCATCAAGTGGAATATAATCGCCCATCTCCACAACTTCCCACATGTCAATATGGCTAGATTCAAAGAATGCTATCATTCTTTGTTTCCAGTAGTCATATTTGACACCCTTGAAGAGTGGTGGTCTGTTCACAGCTTGTCCTTCGTTTTCCATCTCTCTCAGGATCTTTCCTCTGTACTGTTAAGAACTCAACCCAAGAGGTCGAGCTCTGATACCAACTGAAATATAGAGAAATACACTAGAAGGGAGGTTGAATAGTGTATTTAAAATTTCTTTGGAAAACTTTAGCTAATGTGAGGATAGTGTATCTTTACGTTTTACAGGAACTTAGTAAAACAGAAAAACAAGCTATCGTCCAGCAGATTAAAAAACAACAGTCCAAAGAAACTACTCTTCTTCCTTTTCGTTAGAATACACGTAATAGATAATCTTAGATAAAATGTGTATAGAAACCCTTTCGTAGTATGTTGAAGAGATAGTTTAAAAGAAATGCAAGTAAACTAGAAGGCGAAAGAATAGAATACTTAGTTTTATACTGGTTCACTCAACTGAGCTACGTCCAGTTCTCCTTCAAAAACTTTTGAAGGGTTCTACTAATCAAAATCTGATTACACTCAAGTATTCTAACCTTGCCACTTCTGGCTACAAGTATTCTCTAGGCCACTTCTGGCACACCCTTAATCTCCCCTTGAGATTGAACACAAAACCCAAGTATTCTTTATCACTAAGCCACTCCTGGCTTTCCAAACAGAATTGTTTGAGTCTGTAAGTAAAACTTAACTCTCACTGAGAGGATATTACAGAAATTATGAATATACAGTCTCGCTTAGCAAAGCTAAGATGAATGCTCTTTTTGCTTGAGATCGTCCAGTCGTTTTGGTAGAGATTCAGCTCTTTATCAATTTTTCGTCAGTCTGATATTTGAGCTCATTCTTCTATATATAGGAAGCTTGTTGAAAGGTATCCGTTGAGGGATCTGTTCCTTTTCCAAGAACGATTCTTTTTGTAGCATATGGCCGTTGTCACTTTTTGACTTAGGGTGAGGAGATGAAGTGACAGCCGTACTTGTAGCGCCTCTCCTACTTGTACTTTTTCTGTAGAGAGAAGCTTCTTCTATTCCTGTTCAGTACTATTCGAAAAAATCAAATAGAATGGCATGTTAAAATATGAATGAGTGATCGTTGCCTTATATTTAGTCAACATTGAAAACGTATCTTTAAGATAGAAATAACAGAGAGTGTTATTCAAGCATTGGACGCTTGCTCTCACAGGAGCATTGGACGCTGCCTGTAGGATTCTTACAAAATACATTTTGGACGCTTTTCTTATTAAAAGCATAAAGTCCAGGTTTGAGAGATACAATACCATTGCGGAATTGGACAACGTAAATCCTATAACACTCAAACTAGATCATTAGATACTTCAAGATTTATCCTTTAGTTGTTATCATCAAAACCGAAATACGAGGGGTTGGACATCGTCCAAGGTCTTAGAACCTAACAGAAATTATTATAAATGTTGTGATAAAAAAAAACTAATCAAGGAAACTACTAATGTGATTGTTATCTTTTTAATGTGATTGGTAATTGTCTTAGAAATATCAAAATTTCACGATATGTTTGGGAGGTGAAATAATAAAAAGATTATAATTTTTTTGTTGTTGAGATCTGAAAAGACCATTCCCTTCCAAATTGCCATAAAATGAGGGAAGACCTAAAAAAATTTCAAGATGTCTCGTTTAATTTTATTAAAAATACATATCTCCTCTCATTAATAATGGAAATTCTTATAAACGTTGTGATAAAAAAACTAATAAAGGAAACTATTAATGTGATTGTTATCTTTTTAGTGTGATTGGTAATTGTCGTAGAAATATCAAAATTTCACGGTATGTTTGGGACGTGAAATAATAAAAATATTATAATTTTTTTGTGAGATCTAAAGAGATCATTCCTTTCCAAATTGGCATTAAATGAGAGAAGACCTGAAAAAATTTCAGGATATCTCATTTAATTTTATTAAAAATACATATCTCCTCTCATTAATAATGGAAATTATTATAAACGTTGTGATAAAAAACTAATAAAGGAAACTATTAACGTGATTGTTATCGTTTTAATGTGATTGGTAATTGTCGTAGAAATATCAAAATTTCACGATATGTTTGGGAGGTGAAATAATAAAAAGTTTATAATTTGTTTTTGGTGAGATCTAAAGAGATCATTCCCTTCCAAATTGGCATAAAATGATAGAAGACCTAAAAAATTTTTAGGATATCCCATTTAATTTTATTATAAATACATATCTCCTCTCATTAATAATGGAAATTCTTATAAACGATAAAAACCTAATAAGGGAAACTATTAATGTGAATGTTATATTTTTAATATGATTGGTAATTGTCGTAGAAATATCAAATTTCACGATATGTTTGGGAGGTGAAATAATAAAAAGATTATAATTTGTTATTGGTGAGATCTAAAGAGATCATTCCCTTCGAAATTGGCATAAAATGATAGAAGACCTAAACAATTTTTAGGATATCCCATTTAATTTTATTATAAATACATATCTCCTCTCATTAATAACGGAAATTCTTATAAACGTTGTGATAAAAACCTAATAAGGGAAACTATTAATGTGAATGTTATATTTTTAATATGATTGGTAACTGTAACCCCCCTTTTTTTATAAAACATAATTTAACTATTTAATTCATTTTATATATTTATTTCAAAGTTCTGATACGATCTCTTACAATCCAAAATATGTTCTGTAATTTACATCATTAAAATTTATATAAACACTGCTACAAAATAATTCTAACTACTACAAATTATTGTCTACCCAAAATAGTCCCATCCTATATGCTCTGGAATTTCTGCATCTTCATCATTTAACTATATCTTCAAGCACCTGCAATTCACACTCCCCTAGAATCTGGGGACAGCATTACAGGATCAGGCATTTAATTTCTCATAGAATTAAAACAATTTCAAACAAATACATATCATAACAAATTAATTAGTTACACACATAATTAAATGCAGTATGATTTATGCAATGCAGTTTTTGACTCAAATTCATTTTGACCCTGCTCCATGGAGACTTCCCCTTTGAGTGTTTTGTAAGAAACTGGCCTACCATTACGATCTGTAATTCAGCTATCAGCCCCTACTAAACGCGAATAAACTAAACAGAATTAGGAGGTCAGGATACCCGGAAGGCCACCACGGCAGCATCTCTGTCCAAATTACAGCCACATGTGGAATTGCCAATATCCCTCACCCCACAGACTATATAATCACAGACTATACAGTCCTGTCTAACTTACTCTGCTCACCCATTTCTCAGGACTATCATATTCTCTGTTCATAATCTCAATCATCTTTTCAAATACATGACTACCGCAGTCCGGTCAGTCAACACAGTTCTCTGTTCATAATCTCAATCATATTTTCAAATACATGACTACCGCAGTCCGGTCAGTCAACACAGTTCTCTGTTCATAATCTCAATCATATTTTCAAATACATGACTACCGCAGTCCGGTCAGTCAACACAGTCCTGGAAATCAATTCCCCCATAAATACTCATTTCTCATTTGAAATCTTTGTATTTTCTAAGAACTCAAGCTTATGCAATATGACAATGATGCTAATAAACAAATAATAATATTAAGCAATCACATAAAAATTATAAAAATTCACTATTAGGTAAAGTTACTAAAATACCCTTAATCTTTTCTAGAATTCCATCTATGTCCTAAATTTTGAAATGACCAAATTACCCTTGCTCTTTTTCAAAAATTCCCATTTTGTCCCTACATGTAAAATGACCATTTTGCCCTTGATTTTACAAAAATTTCCACATAATATCCCTTGCATTTAGGGCTGGCCGAATGGTCTCACTACCATTCTCAACATATTTTCCAAAGTAACAACTTCCAATTCCAACCAAAAATCAACCAAATCACAAATTCAATCAAAATTCAACAAACCAAATTTCAACCATCACAACACATCAAAAATTCAATCAAACATCATTCCAATCCATGAATTACAATCACAAGCATCAAAAACACAAAACCCCTAAATCAATTTCAAGTTTTCATGATTCTAGGTCAAAATTTTAATCTAAGCCTACAACATGTTTTCTTCTAATTCCAAGGGTTCTAATTGAAATTAAATGCCTAGATCCTTACCTTAAACTCTTTAATTGAAGAAAAACCCTTGAATTCCTTTCTCCCTCACTCCTTGGTCTTGTATGAATTTTTGAGATTTCCTCCAATTTCTTTTCCTTTTTGCCGATTAGCTTAGGGTTTAGGAAGTTTGGATGGTTTGGTTTCTTAATTTGGGATGAGATGATGAAGTTAAGATGAAATTGAAATGAAAACTGCAGCTGCTGGGTTTGGAGAGCTCAAGGTTCTGTTTTGAGAGAAAATAGCTTTTTGTGACTTTTTCTCCTTTTACTTAAGTTAAATGCTTCTTAAAACAAATTATTAACTAAATTGGACTTTGCCTTCAAGTCCAGCTGCTGCCCTGCACGTCCAGCAGCTCATTTGGACCAAGGGAAGTCCACTTGCCAAGCCTTTCCAGCCCACTTGGACAGCCAAGGAGTTCCAAGTCACTTGCCTACCCCAAAAGTCAACATTTCAAGCACTTTGTAGAAAGTTCTAGAAGGTAATTAGGGCTGCTAATTATTTTACAATGTGATTAGAATTTGAAGAAAATAACATCACCATTGGATTCCTCACTATCAAAAACCTTGGGGTAGTGTCTTACTTATCTCTTAATCCAAGCCTAATTAGCTTAATTTAGTGATCTTAGAAAAGCCTAAGTTGTCACTTTTTGATTGGTTAAGGTTCTAAATTAAAATTTTCTTGGTTAAACATTTTTAATAATTATTCTAAGTATATTACAATTATTAGATAATTCTATAGATATCCTATGAATTTTCTCTAAATTTTCTGTCTTAGAATTTTACCGTAATAATTCCTCAAAGTTCTAACTTTCAGAAAATCCTAACAATTCTGAATAAGCATTTTAATTCTTTATCTGTATATATTTTTAATCTATATTCTATTACCTTTCTTTTAATTTATAAATGAGTTCAAAATTCTATACTTGAAAATTTATCCTGGACAGCTGTCTGACATAGCAGTCCAGTCAACTATTAATTTTGGCAAAAATAAAGACATTTGGAAATTCAGAAAATTCTTCTGAGTAGAACTGTATTAATTTCATTAAGAGAATATGTACATAAGGTTTCTATAAAATATAGTGCATAAATGTTAATAATATACATATATAAATGCGTACAATTAATAAAATGAGGATGTTACAATTCTCCCCTACTAATAAAAATTTCGTCCTCGAAATTTCTAATACAAATATATAACCATACAACTATACAACAAAATAACTATACAAACAAATGAGGATATGTTTCTTTCATTTTTTCCTCTAACTCCCATGTAGCATCACCTCTGATATCATCCCAAATAACCTTAACTAGAGAAATTTCTTTACCTCTCAGGTACTTAATCCTTCTGTCCTCAATCTTAATAGGCTTTGTTTCAAATGTTAGGTTTTCCTTTCTCTTCTAATGTACAGGCTCTTAAGAGATCTTCTAATGTCCGAATAGTCCTTTCTGTTTGACCATCAATCTTAGGGTGTTATACTAAACTAAGATAAAATTTTACTTCTTAAAGCTTTCTGAAAATCTTTCCAAAAATTTAAAAACAAAGCTAGGGTCTTTATTAGACTCTATACTAGTAGGTACTCCAGATAATCTAATTATTTCCTTTAAGTACAATTAAGCTAATTTTTCTAAAGAATACCTAATATTTATTGAAAGCAAAATGTACTAATTTAGTTAATCTATCTACAATTACTCAAATGGTATCAAAATTCCTATGTGTTCTAGGTAATCCTACCACAAAATCTATTGATATACTATTCCGTTTCCATATAGGTATCTCTAAAGGATGTAACAAATCAAAGGGTTTCTGATATTCAATCTTTGCTTTCTAACATGTTAAACATCTAGCCACATATTCTGCTACATCTCTCTTCATCCTAGACCACCAAAACATTCCCTTTAAATCTTTATATATTTTTGTTGTTCTAGGATGAATACTAAGTTTACTTTTGTGCCCTTCCTCCAAAATTAATTCCTTAAATTCTTGATCATTAGGTACACAAATTCTATTTTAAACCTAATAATTATATCCATTCCTAAATTAAATTCTTTTTCCTTACCTGATCCCATTAATCCTTTCTTTTCTGGAATACATTCATCTGCATCTTGTTTCTTCCTAATTTCTTCCAAAAATTCATTAGTGATGGTAATAATTCCAAATGGAATTTTATCCTTTTTCCTAACTGTACATAGATTTAAATCTCTAAATTATTCTATTAACTCTAATTCTTTAATCCTCATAGTTGACATATGCACAATTTTCCTACTTAAAGCATCTTCTACTACATTAGCCTCTATTGGATGATACCTTAATTGAAAATCATAATCTTTAATAAACTCCATCCATCTTCTTTTTCTCCTTTCCAATTTTTTTTTTTTAAACAAATATTTTAAACACTTATGATCACTATATATACATCAAATATTGATCCATATAAATAATGTCTCCAAATCTTCAAAGCAAAAACTATAGCTGCTAACTCCAAATCATGAGTAGGATAATTTCTCTCATGTGATTTCAACCGCCTAGATGCATAAGCTACCACTTTCTTATTTTATATCAACACATATTTTAACCCTAGAGATGAAACATCACAGTATACCTCATAGGATTCATTTGGGTCGGGTAAAACTAAAACTAGTGAGGTAGTCAATTTATGTTTCAATTCTTCGAAATTTTCTCACAACTCTCACTCCAAATAAAATTCTATTAAGGGTTCAGCTATCTTAGAAAATCCTTCAATTAATCTTCTATAATATCCATCAAATCTTAAGAACTACTAATCTCAGTTACTGTCTTAGGCCTTTCCCATTCTAAAATTGCTTCTACCTTAGAAAAATCTACACTTATTCCATCTTTAGAAATTACATGTCCTAAAATTTTCACTTCCTCCAACCAAAATTCACACTTAAACAATTTAGCATATAATTTTCTATCCTTCAAAGTTTGCAATGTTATTCTAAGATGATTTTCATGTTCTTCTTTATTTTTAGAATATATTAATATAACATCTATTCTAGATCAAGGATATTTATTCTTTATAGTTACTTTATTTAATTGTCTATAATCTATACATAACCTAGATCCTCCATCTTTCTTTTTAACTAATAATACTGGGGCTCACCATATGGACACACTAGGCCTTACAAACTGTTTTTCTAATAATTCTTCCAATTGTTTCTTTAACTCGATTAATTTCAATAATGACATTCTATATGGTTGCATAGAAATTGGTCTAGTACCAGGCATCAAATCTATACTAAATTCTATTCTCTTTCAGGACGCAAACCAGAAACATCATTAGGAAAAACTTCAGGATACTCATTTACAACTAGCACAGAGTCAATTTCAATTTTTATCTTCTTTAGTTCCAAGAGATGATAACATGTATTTTTTGAATTTCACTTTTAAATGATATTTCCTTAGGTTGGATAGGCTTAAGTCTAGAAACATCAAGTTCAGGGAAAATCACAGATTTAGAGGCACAGTCTATTAGAATATGGTTGGTTGCTAACCAATCCATTCCTAATATCACATCAAGGCCAGTTAAAGGCAAACAAATCAAATTCACAACAAATGGTCTATCTCTGATGGTTATTATACAATTCAAACATATTTGAGAGGTTAGGATTGGTTTAGATGTAGGCACAGAAACAAGCAAGGTATAGGGTATTTTAAACATGATTAACATCCTCAACTTACAGCTGTACTTTAGAACCCTAATTCCAACAAATCATTATTAGAAAGACTTTCAAAATACCTCACATTACTCCAATTCACTACTACCAATTTAATTGTTACTTGAATTTCCAACATCAATACACACACCTTTAGGCCTTCCAATTACTTACTCTTTCAACTTTAAAAATTCTTAGGTCAACTGCTACTAACTTAGCATTTGGGTCCTATTCTACCCTATTAATCAAGGTTTGACCATCAAGAATTCTCATATATATATACCTACCAACTAAGACCTACAACATGGATCCTTGATAACCTCAATTATACAAGTCTTAAATCATCACTTACACCATGGGAATGTAATAAAATATATTAAACCCGCAGGCTATTTTACTGCACCAGAAAAATGCACTATTTTGGTTCTAATTCATGTCTAAAACACAAAATTTCAAGTCCTAATAGTTAAGATATCAATCATGTGACAAATTTATACTACGATACACTGTTTCAGCCTTCAAAACACATGAAAACATCCATTAGAACAATATGGCAATAACCATACTTTCAACATCTCATCATATTCCAAACATCAAGGTACCTTCAAAACTTTGTTTTCTTTCTTTTGTCAAACTCAACTATTATCCTATAAACTCAAATATTTGGACCTCTATTCTCAACCTTGATCTACGAATCTAGACCTTTGGATCTCCTTCCTCAACTAACTCAAGGGTATAACTATGAAATTCACAATATAAGGAACATGGAAAATAACCCAACTTGAACAATACTAATAATAATAAAATTTTAAGCATTAGGAGAGAAAGTCATCTCGACTGAGTCCTGAGTGTGCACCCTCACAACTCTATCAAGATTTCCTTTCTTCCTTTCTGCCATCTCAGCTATACTATTAGTTTCAACTCTAGGATTTATAACTAGCCTTCCTCTTCTCATTTCTACATGTCTTAAAATTTCAGATCTAGTTACTACCCTTTTTCCCATAATATTCTTAACAAACAAACAATTCTAATCAGGGTAACACAGCAAAACACCTAATAGACCCACTACTCGCAAGTCCTAGAGATGCATAACCAGAGCTCTGATACCACTAATGTAACCCCCCTTTTTTTATAAAACATAATTTAACTATTTAATTCATTTTATATATTTATTTCAAAGTTCTGATACGATCTCTTACAATCCAAAATATGTTCTGTAATTTACATCATTAAAATTTATATAAACACTGCTACAAAATAATTCTAACTACTACAAATTATTGTCTACCCAAAATAGTCCCATCCTATATGCTCTGGAATTTCTGCATCTTCATCATTTAACTATATCTTCAAGCACCTGCAATTCACACTCCCCTAGAATCTGGGGACAGCATTACAGGATCAGGCATTTAATTTCTCATAGAATTAAAACAATTTCAAACAAATACATATCATAACAAATTAATTAGTTACACACATAATTAAATGCAGTATGATTTATGCAATGCAGTTTTTGACTCAAATTCATTTTGACCCTGCTCCATGGAGACTTCCCCTTTGAGTGTTTTGTAAGAAACTGGCCTACCATTACGATCTGTAATTCAGCTATCAGCCCCTACTAAACGCGAATAAACTAAACAGAATTAGGAGGTCAGGATACCCGGAAGGCCACCACGGCAGCATCTCTGTCCAAATTACAGCCACATGTGGAATTGCCAATATCCCTCACCCCACAGACTATATAATCACAGACTATACAGTCCTGTCTAACTTACTCTGCTCACCCATTTCTCAGGACTATCATATTCTCTGTTCATAATCTCAATCATCTTTTCAAATACATGACTACCGCAGTCCGGTCAGTCAACACAGTTCTCTGTTCATAATCTCAATCATATTTTCAAATACATGACTACCGCAGTCCGGTCAGTCAACACAGTCCTGGAAATCAATTCCCCCATAAATACTCATTTCTCATTTGAAATCTTTGTATTTTCTAAGAACTCAAGCATATGCAATATGACAATGATGCTAATAAACAAATAATAATATTAAGCAATCACATAAAAATTATAAAAATTCACTATTAGGTAAAGTTACTAAAATACCCTTAATCTTTTCTAGAATTCCATCTATGTCCTAAATTTTGAAATGACCAAATTACCCTTGCTCTTTTTCAAAAATTCCCATTTTGTCCCTACATGTAAAATGACCATTTTGCCCTTGATTTTACAAAAATTTCCACATAATATCCCTTGCATTTAGGGCTGGCCGAATGGTCTCACTACCATTCTCAACATATTTTCCAAAGTAACAACTTCCAATTCCAACCAAAAATCAACCAAATCACAAATTCAATCAAAATTCAACAAACCAAATTTCAACCATCACAACACATCAAAAATTCAATCAAACATCATTCCAATCCATGAATTACAATCACAAGCATCAAAAACACAAAACCCCTAAATCAATTTCAAGTTTTCATGATTCTAGGTCAAAATTTTAATCTAAGCCTACAACATGTTTTCTTCTAATTCCAAGGGTTCTAATTGAAATTAAATGCCTAGATCCTTACCTTAAACTCTTTAATTGAAGAAAAACCCTTGAATTCCTTTCTCCCTCACTCCTTGGTCTTGTATGAATTTTTGAGATTTCCTCCAATTTCTTTTCCTTTTTGCCGATTAGCTTAGGGTTTAGGAAGTTTGGATGGTTTGGTTTCTTAATTTGGGATGAGATGATGAAGTTAAGATGAAATTGAAATGAAAACTGCAGCTGCTGGGTTTGGAGAGCTCAAGGTTCTGTTTTGAGAGAAAATAGCTTTTTGTGACTTTTTCTCCTTTTACTTAAGTTAAATGCTTCTTAAAACAAATTATTAACTAAATTGGACTTTGCCTTCAAGTCCAGCTGCTGCCCTGCACGTCCAGCAGCTCATTTGGACCAAGGGAAGTCCACTTGCCAAGCCTTTCCAGCCCACTTGGACAGCCAAGGAGTTCCAAGTCACTTGCCTACCCCAAAAGTCAACATTTCAAGCACTTTGTAGAAAGTTCTAGAAGGTAATTAGGGCTGCTAATTATTTTACAATGTGATTAGAATTTGAAGAAAATAACATCACCATTGGATTCCTCACTATCAAAAACCTTGGGGTAGTGTCTTACTTATCTCTTAATCCAAGCCTAATTAGCTTAATTTAGTGATCTTAGAAAAGCCTAAGTTGTCACTTTTTGATTGGTTAAGGTTCTAAATTAAAATTTTCTTGGTTAAACATTTTTAATAATTATTCTAAGTATATTACAATTATTAGATAATTCTATAGATATCCTATGAATTTTCTCTAAATTTTCTGTCTTAGAATTTTACCGTAATAATTCCTCAAAGTTCTAACTTTCAGAAAATCCTAACAATTCTGAATAAGCATTTTAATTCTTTATCTGTATATATTTTTAATCTATATTCTATTACCTTTCTTTTAATTTATAAATGAGTTCAAAATTCTATACTTGAAAATTTATCCTGGACAGCTGTCTGACATAGCAGTCCAGTCAACTATTAATTTTGGCAAAAATAAAGACATTTGGAAATTCAGAAAATTCTTCTGAGTAGAACTGTATTAATTTCATTAAGAGAATATGTACATAAGGTTTCTATAAAATATAGTGCATAAATGTTAATAATATACATATATAAATGCGTACAATTAATAAAATGAGGATGTTACAGTAACTGTCGTAGAAATATCAAATTTCACGATATATTTGGGAGGTGAAATAATAAAAAGATTATAATTTTTTTTGTGAGATCTAAAGAGATCATTCCCTTCCAAATTGGCATAAAATGAGAAAAGCCCTAAAAAAATTTCAGGATATCTCGTTTAATTTTATTAAAAATACATATCTCCTCTCATTAATAACGGAAATTATTATAAATGTTGCGATAAAAAACTAATAAAGGAAACTATTAATGTGATTGTTATCTTTTTAATGTGATCGGTAATTGTCGCAGAAATATCAAAATTTCACGATATGTTTGGGAAGTGAAATAATAAAAACATTATAATTTTTTTTTGTGAGATCTAAAAAGACCATTCCCTTCCAAATTGGCATAAAATGAGAGAACACCTAAAAAAATTTCAGGATATCTCGTTTAATTTTATTAAAAACACATATCTCCTCTCATTAATAATGGAAATTATTATAAATGTTGTGATAAAAAAAAACTAATCAAGGAAACTATTAATGTGATTGTTATCTTTTTAATCTGAAGTTGTAGAAATATCAAAATTTCACGATATGTTTGGCAGGTGAAATAATAAAAAGATTATAATTTTTTTGTGAGATCTAAAAAGATCATTCCCTTCCAAATTGGCATAAAATGAGAGAAGACTTAAAAAATTTCAGGATATCTCGTTTAATTTTATTAAAAATACACATCTCCTCTCATTAATAATGGAAATTATTATAAATGTTGTGATAAAAAACTAATAAAGGAAACTATTAATGTGACTGATATCTTTTTAATGTGATTGGTACTTTTCGTAGAAATATCAAAATTTCACGGTATGTTTGGGACGTGAAATAATAAAAATATTATAATTTTTTTTTGTGAGATCTAAAGAGATCATTCCTTTCCAAATTGGCATTAAATGAGAGAAGACCTAAAAAAATTTCAGGATATCTCAATTAATTTTATTAAAAATACATATCTCCTCTCATTAATAATGGAAATTATTATAGACGTTGTGATAAAAAACTAATAAAGGAAACTATTAATGTGATTGTTATCGTTTTAGTGTGATTGGTAATTGTCGTAGAAATATCAAAATTTCACGATATGTTTGGGAGGTGAAATAATAAAAAGATTATAACTTTTTTTTGTGAGATCTAAAAAGACAATTCCCTTCCAAATTGGCATAAAATGAGAGAACACCTAAAAAAATTTCAGGATATCTCGTTTAATTTTATTAAAAATACATATCTCCTCTCATTAATAATGGAAATTATTATAAACGGTGATAAAAAAACTAATAAAGGAAACTATTAATGTGACTGTTATCTTTTAATGTGATCGGTAATTGTCGCAGAAATATCAAAATTTCACGATATGTTTGGGAGGTGAAATAATAAAAAGATTAAAACTTTTTTTTGTGAGATCTAAAAAGACAATTCCCTTCCAAATTGGCATAAAATGAGAGAACACCAAAAAAAATTTCAGGATATCACGTTAATTTTATTAAAACACATATCTCCTCTCATTAATAATGGAAATTATTATAAATGTTGTGATAAAAAAAAAACTAATAAAGGAAACTATTAATGTGATTGTTATCTTTTTAATGTGATTGGTAATTGTCTTAGAAATATCAAAATTTCACGATATGTTTGGGAGGTGAAATAATAAAAAGATTTTAATTTTTTTTTTGGTGAGATCTAAAGAGATCATTCCCTTCCAAATTGCAATAAGATGATAGAAGACCTAAAACAATTTCAAGATATCCCGTTTAATTTTATTATAAATACATATCTCCTCTCATTAATAATGGAAATTCTTATAAACGTTGTGATAAAAAACTAATAAAGGAAATTATTAATGTGAATGTTATATTTTTAATGTGATTGGTAATTGTCGTAGAAATATCAAAATTTCACGATATGTTTGGGAGGTGAAATAATAAAAAGATTATACTTTTTTTGTGAGATCTAAAAAGACCATTCCCTTCCAAATTGGAATAAAATGAGAGAACACCTAAAAAAATTTCAGGATATGTCGTTTAATTTTATTAAAAATACATATCTCCTCTCATTAATAATGGAAATTATTATAAATGTTGTGATAAAAAAAACTAATAAAGGAAACTATTAATGTGATTGTTATCTTTTTAATGTGATTGGTAATTGTCTTAGAAATATCAAAATTTCACGATATGTTTGGGAGGTGAAATAATAAAAAGATTATAATTTTTTTGTTGTTGAGATCTGAAAAGACCATTCCCTTCCAAATTACCATAAAATGAGGGAAGACCTAAAAAAATTTCAGGATGTCTCGTTTAGTTTTATTAAAAATACATATGTCCTCTCATTAATAATGGAAATTCTTATAAACGTTGTGATAAAAAAACTAATAAAGGAAACTATTAATGTGATTGTTATCTTTTTAGTGTGATTGATAATTGTCGTAGAAATATCAAAATTTCACGGTATGTTTGGGACGTGAAATAATAAAAATATTATAATTTTTTTGTGAGATCTAAAGAGATCATTCCTTTCCAAATTGGCATTAAATGAGAGAAGACCTGAAAAAATTTCAGGATATCTCATTTAATTTTATGAAAAATACATATCTCCTCTCATTAATAATGGAAATTATTATAAACATTGTGATAAAAAACTAATAAAGGAAACTATTAACGTGATTGTTATCCTTTTAATGTGATTGGTAATTGTCGTAGAAATTTCAAAATTTCACGATATGTTTGGGAGGTGAAATAATAAAAAGTTTATAATTTGTTTTTGGTGAGATCTAAAGAGATCATTCCCTTCCAAATTGGCATAAAATGATAGAAGACCTAAAAAATTTTTAGGATATCCCATTTAATTTTATTATAAATACATATCTCCTCTCATTAATAATGGAAATTCTTATAAACGTTGTGATAAAAACCTAATAAGGGAAACTATTAATGTGAATGTTATATTTTTAATATGATTGGTAACTGTCGTAGAAATATCAAATTTCAGGGAGGTGAAATAATAAAAAGATTATAATATTTTTTGTGAGATCTAAAGAGATCATTCCCTTCCAAATTGGCATAAAATGAGAAAAGACCTAAAAAAATTTCAGGATATCTCGTTTAATTTTATTAAAAATACATATCTCCTCTCATTAATAACGGAAATTATTATAAATGTTGCGATAAAAAACTAATAAAGGAAACTATTAATGTGATTGTTATCTTTTTAATGTGATTGGTAATTGTCGTAGAAATATCAAAATTTCACGATATGTTTGGGAGGTGAAATAATAAAAAGATTTTAAATTTTTTTTTTGGTGAGATCTAAAGAGATCATTACCTTCCAAATTGCAATAAGATGATAGAAGACCTAAAACAATTTCAGGATATCCCGTTTAATTTTATTATAAATACATATCTCCTCTCATTAATAATGGAAATTCTTATAAACGTTGTGATAAAAAACTAATAAAGGAAATTATTAATGTGAATGTTATATTTTTAATGTGATTGGTAATTGTCGTAGAAATATCAAAATTTCACGATATGTTTGGGAGGTGAAATAATAAAAAGATTATACTTTTTTTGCGAGATCTAAAAAGACCATTCCCTTCCAAATTGGCATAAAATGAGAGAACACCTAAAAAAATTTCAGGATATCTCATTTAATTTTATTAAAAATACATATCTCCTCTCATTAATAATGGAAATTATTATAAATGGTGATAAAAAAAAACTAATAAAGGAAACTATTAATGTGATTGTTATCTTTTAATGTGATCGGTAATTGTCGCAGAAATATCAAAATTTCACGATATGTTTGGGAAGTGAAATAATAAAAACATTATAATTTTTTTTTGTGAGATCTAAAAAGACCATTCCCTTCCAAATTGGCATAAAATGAGAGAACACCTAAAAAAATTTCAGGATATCTCATTTAATTTTATTAAAAACACATATCTCCTCTCATTAATAATGGAAATTATTATAAATGTTGTGATAAAAAAACTAATAAAGGAAACTATTAATGTGATTGTTATCTTTTTAATCTGAAGTTGTAGAAATATCAAAATTTCACGATATGTTTGGCAGGTGAAATAATAAAAAGATTATAATTTTTTTGTGAGATCTAAAAAGATCACTCCCTTCCAAATTGGCATAAAATGAGAGAAGACTTAAAAAATTTCAGGATATCTCGTTTAATTTTATTAAAAATACACATCTCCTCTCATTAATAAAGGAAATTATTATAAATGTTGTGATAAAAAACTAATAAAGGAAACTATTAATGTGACTGATATCTTTTTAATGTGATTGGTAATTGTCGTAGAAATATCAAAATTTCACGGTATGTTTGGGACGTGAAATAATAAAAATATTATAATTTTTTTTTGTGAGATCTAAAGAGATCATTCCTTTCCAAATTGGCATTAAATGAGAGAAGACCTAAAAAAATTTCAGGATATCTCATTTAATTTTATTAAAAATACATATCTCCTCTCATTAATAATAGAAATTATTATAGACGTTGTGATAAAAAACTAATAAAGGAAACTATTAATGTGATTGTTATCGTTTTAGTGTGATTGGTAATTGTCGTAGAAATATCAAAATTTCACGATATGTTTGGGAGGTGAAATAATAAAAAGATTATAACTTTTTTTTTGTGAGATCTAAAAAGACAATTCCCTTCCAAATTGGCATAAAATGAGAGAACACCTAAAAAAATTTCAGGATATCTCGTTTAATTTTATTAAAAATACATATCTCCTCTCATTAATAATGGAAATTATTATAAACGGTGATAAAAAAAACTAATAAAGGAAACTATTAATGTGATTGTTATCTTTTAATGTGATTGGTAATTGTCGCAGAAATATCAAAATTTCACAATATGTTTGGGAAGTGAAATAATAAAAACATTATAATTTTTTTTTGTGAGATCTAAAAAGACCATTCCCTTCCAAATTGGCATAACATGAGAGAACACCTAAAAAAATTTCAGGATATCTCGTTTAATTTTATTAAAAACACATACCTCCTCTCATTAATAATGGAAATTATTATAAATGTTGTGATAAAAAAAAACTAATAAAGGAAACTATTAATGTGATTGTTATCTTTTTAATCTGAAGTTGTAGAAATATCAAAATTTCACGATATGTTTGGCAGGTCAAATAATAAAAAGATTATAATTTTTTTGTGATATCTAAAAAGATCATTCCCTTCCAAATTGGCATAAAATGAGAGAAGACTTAAAAATTTCAGGATATCTCGTTTAATTTTATTAAAAATACACATCTCCTCTCATTAATAATGGAAATTATTATAAATGTTGTGATAAAAAACTAATAAAGGAAACTATTAATGTGACTGATATCTTTTTAATGTCATTGGTAATTGTCGTAGAAATATCAAAATTTCACGGTATGTTTGGGACGTGAAATAATAAAAATATTATAATTTTTTTTTGTGAGATCTAAAGAGATCATTCCTTTCCAAATTAGCATTAAATGAGAGAAGACCTAAAAAAATTTCAGGATATCTCATTTAATTTTATTAAAAATACATATCTCCTCTCATTAATAATGGAAATTATTATAGACGTTGTGATAAAAAACTAATAAAGGAAACTATTAATGTGATTGTTATCGTTTTAGTGTGATTGGTAATTGTCGTAGAAATATCAAAATTTCACGATATGTTTGGGAGGTGAAATAATAAAAAGATTATAACTTTTTTTTGTGAGATCTAAAAAGACAATTCCCTTCCAAATTGGCATAAAATGAGAGAACACCTAAAAAAATTTCAGGATATCTCGTTTAATTTTATTAAAAATACATATCTCCTCTTATTAATAATAGAAATTATTATAAACGGTGATAAAAAAAACTAATAAAGGAAACTATTAATGTGATTGTTATCTTTTAATGTGATTGGTAATTGTCGCAGAAATATCAAAATTTCACAATATGTTTGGGAAGTGAAATAATAAAAACATTATAATTTTTTTTTGTGAGATCTAAAAAGACCATTCCCTTCCAAATTGGCATAAAATGAGAGAACACCTAAAAAAATTTCAGGATATCTCATTTAATTTTATTAAAAACACATATCTCCTCTCATTAATAATGGAAATTATTATAAATGTTGTGATAAAAAAACTAATAAAGGAAACTATTAATGTGATTGTTATCTTTTTAATCTGAAGTTGTAGAAATATCAAAATTTCACGATATGTTTGGCAGGTGAAATAATAAAAAGATTATAATTTTTTTGTGAGATCTAAAAAGATCACTCCCTTCCAAATTGGCATAAAATGAGAGAAGACTTAAAAAATTTCAGGATATCTCGTTTAATTTTATTAAAAATACACATCTCCTCTCATTAATAAAGGAAATTATTATAAATGTTGTGATAAAAAACTAATAAAGGAAACTATTAATGTGACTGATATCTTTTTAATGTGATTGGTAATTGTCGTAGAAATATCAAAATTTCACGGTATGTTTGGGACGTGAAATAATAAAAATATTATAATTTTTTTTTTGTGAGATCTAAAGAGATCATTCCTTTCCAAATTGGCATTAAATGAGAGAAGACCTAAAAAAATTTCAGGATATCTCATTTAATTTTATTAAAAATACATATCTCCTCTCATTAATAATAGAAATTATTATAGACGTTGTGATAAAAAACTAATAAAGGAAACTATTAATGTGATTGTTATCGTTTTAGTGTGATTGGTAATTGTCGTAGAAATATCAAAATTTCACGATATGTTTGGGAGGTGAAATAATAAAAAGATTATAACTTTTTTTTTGTGAGATCTAAAAAGACAATTCCCTTCCAAATTGGCATAAAATGAGAGAACACCTAAAAAAATTTCAGGATATCTCGTTTAATTTTATTAAAAATACATATCTCCTCTCATTAATAATGGAAATTATTATAAACGGTGATAAAAAAAACTAATAAAGGAAACTATTAATGTGATTGTTATCTTTTAATGTGATTGGTAATTGTCGCAGAAATATCAAAATTTCACAATATGTTTGGGAAGTGAAATAATAAAAACATTATAATTTTTTTTTGTGAGATCTAAAAAGACCATTCCCTTCCAAATTGGCATAACATGAGAGAACACCTAAAAAAATTTCAGGATATCTCGTTTAATTTTATTAAAAACACATACCTCCTCTCATTAATAATGGAAATTATTATAAATGTTGTGATAAAAAAAAACTAATAAAGGAAACTATTAATGTGATTGTTATCTTTTTAATCTGAAGTTGTAGAAATATCAAAATTTCACGATATGTTTGGCAGGTGAAATAATAAAAAGATTATAATTTTTTTGTGATATCTAAAAAGATCATTCCCTTCCAAATTGGCATAAAATGAGAGAAGACTTAAAAATTTAAGGATATCTCGTTTAATTTTATTAAAAATACACATCTCCTCTCATTAATAATGGAAATTATTATAAATGTTGTGATAAAAAACTAATAAAGGAAACTATTAATGTGACTGATATCTTTTTAATGTCATTGGTAATTGTCGTAGAAATATCAAAATTTCACGGTATGTTTGGGACGTGAAATAATAAAAATATTATAATTTTTTTTTGTGAGATCTAAAGAGATCATTCCTTTCCAAATTAGCATTAAATGAGAGAAGACCTAAAAAAATTTCAGGATATCTCATTTAATTTTATTAAAAATACATATCTCCTCTCATTAATAATGGAAATTATTATAGACGTTGTGATAAAAAACTAATAAAGGAAACTATTAATGTGATTGTTATCGTTTTAGTGTGATTGGTAATTGTCGTAGAAATATCAAAATTTCACGATATGTTTGGGAGGTGAAATAATAAAAAGATTATAACTTTTTTTTGTGAGATCTAAAAAGACAATTCCCTTCCAAATTGGCATAAAATGAGAGAACACCTAAAAAAATTTCAGGATATCTCGTTTAATTTTATTAAAAATACATATCTCCTCTTATTAATAATAGAAATTATTATAAACGGTGATAAAAAAAACTAATAAAGGAAACTATTAATGTGATTGTTATCTTTTAATGTGATCGGTAATTGTCGCAGAAATATCAAAATTTCACGATATGTTTGGGAAGTGAAATAATAAAAACATTATAATTTTTTTTTGTGAGATCTAAAAAGACCATTCCCTTCCAAATTGGCATAAAATGAGAGAACACCTAAAAAAGTTTCAGGATATCTCATTTAATTTTATTAAAAACACATATCTCCTCTCATTAATAATGGAAATTATTATAAATGTTGTGATAAAAAAACTAATAAAGGAAACTATTAATGTGATTGTTATCTTTTTAATCTGAAGTTGTAGAAATATCAAAATTTCACGATATGTTTGGCAGGTGAAATAATAAAAAGATTATAATTTTTTGTGAGATCTAAAAAGATCATTCCCTTCCAAATTGGCAAAAAATGAGAGAAGACTTAAAAAATTTCAGGATATCTCGTTTAATTTTATTAAAATACACATCTCCTCTCATTAATAATGGAAATTATTAGAAATGTTGTGATAAAAAACTAATAAAGGAAACTATTAATGTGATTGATATCTTTTTAATGTGATTGGTAATTGTCGTAGAAATATCAAAATTTCACGGTATGTTTGGGACGTGAAATAATAAAAATATTATAATTTTTTTTGTGAGATCTAAAGAGATCATTCCCTTCCAAATTGGCATAAAATGAGAGAAGACTTAAAAAATTTCAGGATATCTCGTTTAATTTTATTAAAAATACACATCTCCTCTCATTAATAATGGAAATTATTATAAATGTTGTGATAAAAAACTAATAAAGGAAACTATTAATGTGACTGATATCTTTTTAATGTGATTGGTAATTGTCGTAGAAATATCAAAATTTCACGGTATGTTTGGGACGTGAAATAATAAAAATATTATAATTTTTTTTGTGAGATCTAAAGAGATCATTCCTTTCCAAATTGGCATTAAATGAGAGAAGACCTAAAAAAATTTCAGGATATCTCATTTAATTTTATTAAAAATACATATCTCCTCTCATTAATAATGGAAATTATTATAAACGGTGATAAAAAAACTAATAAAGGAAACTATTAATGTGATTGTTATCTTTTAATGTGATTGGTAATTGTCGCAGAAATATCAAAATTTCATGATATGTTTGGGAAGTGAAATAATAAAAACATTATAATTTTTTTGTGAGATCTAAAAAGACCATTCCCTTCCAAATTGGCATAAAATGAGAGAACACCTAAAAAATTTTAGGATATCTCGTTTAATTTTATTAAAAACACATATCTCCTCTCATTAATAATGAAAATTATTATAAATGTTGTGATAAAAAAAACTATTAAAGGAAACTATTAATGTGATTGTTATCTTTTTAATCTGAAGTCATAGAAATATGAAAATTTCACGATATGTTTGGGAGGTTAAATAATAAAAAGATTATAATTTTTTTTGTGAGATCTAAAAAGATCATTCCCTTCCAAATTGGCATAAAATGAGAGAAGACTTAAAAAATTTCAGGATATCTCGTTTAATTTTATTAAAAATACACATCTCCTCTCATTAATAATGGAAATTATTATAAATGTTGTGATAAAAAACTAATAAAGGAAACTATTAATGTGACTGATATCTTTTTAATGTGATTGGTAATTGTTGTAGAAATATCAAAATTTCACGATATGTTTGGGTGGTGAAATAATAAAAAGATTATTTTTTTTGTGAGATCTGAAAAGATCATTCCCTTCCAAATTGGTATAAAATGATAGATGACCTAAAAAAATTTCAGGATATCTCATTTAATTTTATTAAAAATACATATCTCCTCTCATTAATAATGGAAATTATTATGATAAAAAAAACTAATAAAGGAAACTCTTAATGTGATTGTTATCTTTTTAATGTGATTGGCAATTGTCGTAGAAATATCAAAATTTCAGGATATGTTTGGGAGGTGAAATGATAAAAAGATTATAATTTTTTTTGTGAGATCTAGAAAGATCATTCCCTTCCAAATTGTTATAAAATGAGAGAAGACCAAAAAAAATTTCAGGATATCTCGTTTAATTTTATTAAAAATACATATATCCTCTCGTTAATAATGAAAATTGTTATAAACATTGTGATAAAAAAAATTAATAAAGGAAACTATTAATGTGATTCTTATCTTTTTAATGTGAAGTCATAGAAATATGAAAATTTCACGATATGTTTGGGAGGTGAAATAATAAAAAGATTATATTTTTTTTGTGAGATCTAAAAAGATCATTTCCTTCCAAATTGGCATAAAATGGGAGAAGACTTAAAAAATTTCAGGATATCTTGTTTAATTTTATTAAAAATACACATATCCTCTCATTAATGATGGAAATTATTATAAACGTTGTGATAAAAAACTAATAAAGGAAACTATTAATGTAATTGTTATCTTTTTAATGTGATTGGTAATTGTCATAGAAATATCAAAATTTCACGATATGTTTGGGAAGTGAAATAATAAAAAGATTATAATTTCTTTTTGTGCGATCTAAAGAGATCATTCCTTCCAATTTGGCATAAAATGAGAGAAGACCTAAAAAAATTTTAGGATATGTCGTTTAATTTTATTAAAAATACATATCTCCTCTCATTAATAAAGGAAATTATTACAAATGTTGTGATAAAAAACTAATAAAGGAAACTATTAATGTGATTGTTATCTTTTTATTGTGATTGGTAATTGTCGTAGAAATATCAAAATTTCACGATATGTTTGGGAGGTGAAATAATAAAAAGATTATAATTTTTTTTTGGTGATATCTGAAAAGATCATTCCCTTCCAAATTGGCATAAAATGTGAGAAGACCTAAATAAATTTCAGGATATCTCGTTTAATTTTATTAAAAATACATAGCTCCTCTCATTAATAATGGAAATTATTATAAATGTTGTGATAAAAATCTAATCAAGGAAACTATTAATGTGATTGTTATCTTCTTAATGTGATTGGTAATTGTCGTAGAAATATCAAAATTTCACAATATGTTTGGCAGGTGAAGTGAGATCTAAAAGATCATTCCCTTCCAAATTGACATAAAATGAGAGAAGACCAAAAAAAATTTTAGGATATCTCGTTTAATTTTATTAAAAATGCATATCTCCTCTCATTAATAATGGAAATTCTTATAAACGTTGTGATAAAAAACTAATAAAGGAAACTATTAATGGGATTGTTATCTTTTTAATGTGATTGGAAATTGTCGTAGAAATATCAAAATTTCACGATATGTATGGGAGGTGAAATAATAAAAAGATTATAATTTTTTTTTGGTGAGATCTGAAGAGATCATTCCTTTCCAAATTGGCATCAAATGAGAGAAGACCTAAAAAGATTTCAGTATATCTCATTTAATTTTATTAAAAATACATATCTCCTCTCATTAATAATGAAAATTATTATAAACGTTGTGATAAGAAACTAATAAAGGAAACTATTAATGTGATTGTTAACTTTTTTAATTTGATTGGTAATTGTCGTAGAAATGTTCAAATTTCATGAAATGTTTGGGAGGTGAAATAATAAAAAGATTATAATTTTTTTAGTGAAATCTGAAAAGATCATTCCCTTCTAATTTGGCATAAAATGAGAGAAGACCTAAAAAATTTTCAGGATATCTCGTTTAATTTTATTAAAAATACATGTCTCCTCTCATTAATAATGGAAATTATTATAAATGTTGTGATAAAAAACTATTAAAGGAAATTGTTAATGTGATTGTTATCTTTTTTATTTGGTTGGTAATTGTCGTAGAAATGTTAAAATTTCACGATATGTCTGGGAGGTGAAATATTAAAAAGATTATAATTTTTTTTTGGTGAGATCTGAAAAGATCATTCCCTTCCAAATTGGCATAAAATGAGATAAGACCTAAAAAAATTTCAAGATATCTTGTTTAATTTTATTAAAAATACATGTCTCCTCTCATTAATAATTGAAATTGTAACACTGTGGTTTTTCGTAGTGTATTATAAGTTCTTGATAAATACCGTAAGAGGAAATTAAATTTAAATCTATGATAATTATAAAAGAATTGATAAATAGATTGATTTTGTTATGTGCCATAGTGTCATTGTTAGATTTTTAGGAGGCATCAGACTTAGAGTGTGTGTTCTGGGATTTTTGGGACTTTTACGTGAGTTTCGTAAGTTGTAGGAAAGAAAAATAAGAGAAGGGACTATCCTTAGAGGAAAGGTGGGGGCAAATAGCAAAATTTCAAATAAATCTCACTTCTTAAATGTGCACATCTTCACGTTTCTTCCAATTTCTTCATTCTTCTTCCTTCTTCTCTAAGTCTCTCTTCCTCTTGAGTTGGTGGAATTCCTAAGTCCTTTTGAAGCTTGATTTCTTCTTCTCTAGAGCCTCCTTAGTTGATTTTAAGTTGGTAAGTTCAATTCCTTTCCATTATTGATCTCTTAGTTTCTTTCTCAATTCCTACCAAGAACATGAGAGATGGGTTTCATGTGGAATCTTGGTTGGTGAGTGAAAATTTGATTGAAGCTTATTTTGGGATTGATTCAGGTGTCCTCTAGTCGATTTCATAGCCAAAGTTGGGTAGAGATCATTCTTGAATGACCAAGTCTCCTCCCTAGCTTCTTCCTCAAGGTTTTGAGTCAAAAAGTTTAGGTAAGGGAAGCTTTAATATGATTGAATGCGTATCTGTATGTTCTATGCTTGGAATGTTATTTTTGAGTGTGGAATGATGAATATATGTTATGTTTGATGTAAAATTCAAATTGGAATGAATTTGGTAGCCATTGGGAAGTTTTAAGCATGTTTTTGAGGTCCTATAACCCTGTTTTGCTTGAGAACAGAGTAGTTCTCGCTTAAGCGAAACAGGGGACAGAGAACATTTTTGGTCAGAAAGCTGTCCTAGCTTAAGCGCCAAAAATCCTAGCTTAAGCGAGGAACCCTGGAAGTAAACAAATAATTCCTGAAAGTTGCGCTTAAGCGAGAATTCATTTTGCAAACTTAATTAGAATGGTTTCCAAATGAATTTCAATTAGAATTACCACAATTATATGTGGATTATTACATTCTTTGAGAAGTGATTATGAAAAGGGTGAACTTAGGTGAGTTGTGAATGCTATAAATGAATACTTTGTTGATGGTGTTTATGTTCTGTTGAGATGTTTATAAATTGATGATGATGTTGTGAGATGGATGAATAATAGGTTGAATTACAAACATTATGTTAAGTTGAAGTATATTACATGTACATGAAGAAATGTAATTGTTATTTGTTGAAATATTCTATGCTCAGTAGGTTATACCTCAGACCTTCAACATATAGGACGTTGTCTATAGATGTTAGGGAGGACATACCAACTTTACCTACGCCTGTGATGTGTCATTTTCCCATGTCTCCAAAGGCAACTACTCCGCCTTCAACTGGCTTTAGGTCTAGGAACATAGACCTTTCTCCCGTCATGTGTCGTGAGCAACCACTGTCCAGGTACCAGCTCAAACCCTTGCCTTTTCCTACCAAGGATATCTGAAATAGGAATAATCTGAGACTTTGGTACCCAAATCTTCTTGGGTCCAACAACATTAGTGCCCTTAGATATTTTCTTCTTCTTGTGTATGCATCTGAACTTTGAGTGTCCAGACTTTCCACAGAAGTCACATTTGTCTATATCATATTGAGTAGAAGCAAATGCATCTTTTTCTAAGCCTAAACCAGATTTATCATGGGGATGCTAATGATATTTCAAAAGCATGGTGAGGGTGTTAGAACTCTCCAGAAACTTCCCAAAATCCTTGGTTAAACAGGCTACTTCTTCCTTTAGCCTTTCAACTATGGATGAATCGTTTGTTTGACTAGGAATACTGGTTTGACTTAGGCTCTCTTCCAGAGTCTTGACTTTTTCTTCCAGTTCTGCATTTGATATTTTCAGTAATTCTATTTCACAAACAGATTGTTTGAGTTTTTGTTTAAATTTTTTACATTGCTGAGAGATCTTATGACAGTCCTGAAGTAAAACGTCATAAGGCATCTCTTCTTCATCGTCTGATGAAGAATTAGATGAGCATTCAGATTCAGAACAAGTTTTTACCTCAACTTTTTCTTCCGTCTCTGCCATCAGACAAATATTTGCTTGTTCATTGTCTGAGTTGCTGCTTTGCTCACTATCTGAGTCATCCCATGTGGCCATCAGACTTTTCTTCTTTTTCTTGCCACCGTAGGACTTCTTTTTCTTTAGCCTTGGACATTCAGATTTCATGTGTCCAGGCTTTTTGCACTCGAAGCAGATGATTTCCTGACTGTCCTCCTCATCTTTCTTCTTGAATCCGGAATCCTTTTTCCAGGAGGATTGTCTGAATTTGTTTTTCTTCTTCAGCATCTGCTTGAATTTTCTTGCCATGAGGACAACCTCACCGTCTGTAGATCCAGTAGAGCTTTCATCTGGTTCATCTGGCTAAACAGTCTGAACCTTCAGTGCCTTGGGAGTTCTTTTCTTTTCTTCATTTTTGGTGCTGGCTTCACCAACTTTGAGGGAGTGGAATTTTTTACGTTGTTTGCAGGTAGTTGGTCCCTGTTCTGTAAATGCACTTCATGCACTCGTAGAACTCCCAACAACTCATCCCAAGACAAGGTTCTCATGTTTCTTGCTTCTTGGATAGTTGAGGTCTTGGGTTCCCATACTTTGGGCATACTGTCGAGAATCTTCAGATTAATCTGAGCTTTAGTATACGTGTGCCCAAGAGATTCCAGGTCTGAAAGAAGAACTTGAAGTCTCCCAAACATATCATCGACACTTTCTCCTTCTTTCATGGAGAAACTCTCATACTGTCTGGTCAGAGTGGTAGCTTTCCTTAGTTGAACATCTTTTGTTCCTTCATAGTTGGTGTAGAGAGAATCCCAGATTTCCTTGGTCGATTTTAGTCTACGCACCTTCTTGTACTCATTTTTGGTTAAAGCACAGGTTAGAGTATATCTGGCCTTGTTGTTGAGTTGAAGGATGTTGTAGTCATCTTGAGTCCATTGATCTTCAGGCCTTGTGATGGGAATATCTCCATTTATGATGATGTTCCATAGTTGATACTGGTTAGACATGATGTACATCTCCATGCGGTCTTTCCAGTAGGGATAGTCATCTCCAAGAAAGGCTGGAGGCCTTGTTAGAGAGGCTCCCTCAGGAATGAATTGATTGTCGTGACTGGCCATCTGGATCTTTTCCTCTAGACACGGTCAGGTGCTCAACCCTTAGAGGCTGAGCTCTGATACCAAACTGTAAAGGTTAAAATCACAAGAAGGGGGGGGGGGGGGTTGAATTGTGATTTATAAAAATTTTGCAAACTTTTAGAAACAGCTTGTAACGTTTGTTGAACAAAAGATATCATTTTTGAAGAAAACCTTTTTACAGACGATAACACACAGATGAAAGTCTTTTTAAGAAAACATATTTAAATCACAAGACAAAGTCAGTTCAAGCAGTTATAGATAATGAAAGAGCAAGAAAGACAACACAGAATTTTATACTGGTTCGTCTCACCCCGAGACTACGTCCAGTTCTTAGCAAACCACCAAGTTCCACTAACTTTTACAAGTTACAAGTATTCTTCACTGCCACTTCTGGCTCACCCAAGTAGTTTTTAACACTTAGCCTCTCCAAGCCAAAAGCCCAAGTATTCTTTACTACCAAGCCACTTTTGGCTCTAAAACAAATCACAAGATTTGTTTTTGTAAGGGGCACACAAACTTTTTAGCTATCGTCTTACAGATGGATATACAAGGTTAAGAACTAAGTCTTTTTCTCTCAGGATACACAAGGTGATTTGAGAGCTTTTACAAAGGGAATTTTTACAAGAGAAAGAATGAAGGCTTTAAAGAATGCTTGAATTTTGAATTCAGTTCATTTGTTGTCTTCAGCACTTCAAATCTTCTTCTATATATAGACTTACTGAGGAAGTAACCGTTGTCTCTAAATGGTCTTCTTTCTTGCGTCTGACCATCGTCTGAAGGAAAGTGGTTGAGGCGCATTTAATGCGAGCATTAAATGCTTGTCACCAACTAGTCATTCTGAGCTGATAAAGCATTCTGCTTATCTTTTTTGAGATATACTCCATATCCTTCTGTTGTAGTGGTCACATCGCTTCCTCAGATAAGTACTTATTGCTAACTGTAGCGCGTCTTTTGAGGTGAGGGGAACTTCTGCTGCTTTGACTCTTCTTTCTGTTTCCCTTTATGCACTTCGACAGATCCTAGGAGGATGTTTTATGAATATTCTCTGCAAAACAGATTACAAAACGACAGTGCATTTACTATGCCTTTAAATGCTTCTTCAGACTTAAGCATCTGTCTGTGTATCATCTGTATCTTATAGACGCAGATACAACATTTTCGTCTGTTGGCATTTATAGGATGCAATCTTTTTACTTAATATTTGTTTTGCATAAAATCAAAATAATTGAGGGTCCTGATTCGTCTTATGACTCAACATATATATATATATATATATATATATATATATATATATATATATATATATATAATAAGTATCTTTGTATTTTAGTCTTGTATTCGGCTCAATCCTTTTAGGAAAAGATTGGGCCGAGTTTAATTGCAATTAATTCTCTGCTTACCTTACAAAGTATCCATTGCTTCGAATTCAAATTTGATCTCCTTCCATACTTCACAAGCAGCAGCTAATTCAGGACTCCATTTGCTAGCCTCACGGATAATTTCATTACCTTCACGAGCAAGATCGCGTCCTTCATTTTGAGCCTGCACACATGCTTCAAGAGCCACTCGATTAGCTATAGCACCAGGTGCATTTCCCCAAGGGTGTCCTAAAGTTCCTCAGCCAAATTGGAGTATGGAATCATCTCCAAAGATCTCGGTCAGAGCAGGCATATGCCAAACGTGAATACCTCCCGAAGCAACAGGCAGAACACCTGGTAGAGAAACCCAATCCTGAGTGAAATAAATACCACGACTTTGATCTTTTTCAATAAAATCATCACGTAGTAAATCAACAAAACCTAAAGTGATTTCTCTTTCCATTTCAAGTTTACCTACTACGGTACTGGAGTGAACATGATCTCCACCAGACAAACGTAATGCTTTAGCTAGTACACGAAAGTGCATACCATGATTCTTTTGTCTGTCGATAATTGTATGCATTGCACGATGTATATGAAGAATTAGACCATTATCTCGGCAATAATGAGCCAAGCTAGTATTTGCAGTGAATCCCCCCATTAAATAATCATGCATTATGATAGGAACGTCTAATTCTCTGGCAAATACAGCTCTTTTTATCATTTCTTCGCATGTACCCGCAGTTGCATTCAAGTAATGCCCTTTGATTTCACCTGTTTCAGCCTGTGCTTTATAAACTGCTTCAACACAAAATAAGAAACGGTCTCTCCAATGCATAAAATGGTTGGGAATTCACATTTTCATCATATTTGGTAAAATCAAGTCCCCCACGAAGACATTCATAAACTGCTCTACCATAATTCTTAGCGGATAACCCCAATTTAGGTTTAATAGTACATCCTAATAGGGGATGACCATACTTGTTCAATTTATCTCTCTCAACTTGGATGCCATGAGGCAGACCTTGGAAAGTTTTAATATAAGAAATAGGGATTCGCAAATCCTCAAGACGTAGAGCGTGTAGGGCCTTGAATCCAAATACATTACCGACAATGGAAGTAAACATGTTAGTAACATAACCTTCTTCAAAAGGGTCTAAGGGATAAGCTACATAAGCAATATATTGATTTTCTTTCCCGACAACAGGTTCGAGGTGGTAGCATCATCCTTTGTAACGATCAAGATTGGTAAGCCCATCGGTCCACACAGTTGTCCATGTACCAGTAGAAGATTCAGCGGCTACCGCAGCACCTGCTTCTTCAGGCGGAACTCCAGGTTAAGGAGTTACTCGAAATGCTGCCAAGATATCAGTATCTTTGGTTTCATAGTTAGGAGTATAATAAGTCAATTTATAATCTTTAACACTAGCTTTGAACCCAACACTTGCTTTAGTCTCTGTGTGTGGTGACATAAATCCCTCCCTACAACTCATGAATTAAGAATTGTCTACTGATGAAATACGAAAGCCGATGATATTGAAAAAAAAAGAATAGTAAATAAGGTTCAGGTTCGACTTCCATAGAGAATATAGATGATATTGTCTATAATGATAGAAAAAAATAAAAAACTTTTGAAAGATTTTATCCAATTGAAAATTTCAAAATGACTAGGGTAAACTTATGAATTCAATTATTGAAATTGAATAAGTAAACAATTTCATTGGATTGGTTTGATGGTACCAAAAAAATAGAGTACTAACTCCCATTTCTTATTTATTATTGCATTTCTTATTTTTTTATTGAATTAACCGATCAACTTGCTTTGTTATCGAACATTTCTTTTTGATTTCAAAAATTTTCCGGAAAAAAATTGGATATATTTTTATATGCGAATAAATCCTACTACTTCTGGTCTTGAGGTTTCTGCGCTTGAAAAAAAAATCTGGGACGTATCGCCCAAATAGTTGGTCCGGTACTAGATGTAGCTTTTCCCCCAGGGAAGATGCCTAATATTTACAATGCTCTGGTAGTTAAGGGTCGAGATACTGTTGGTCAACAAATTAACGTGACTAGTGAAGTACAACAATTATTAGGAAATAATCGAGTTAGAGCTGTAGCTATGAGTGCTACAGATGGTCTAACGAGAGGAATGGAAATGAGTGACACAGGAGCTCCCCTAAGTGTTCCAGTAGGTGGAGCAACTCTAGGATGAATTTTCAACGTGCTTGGAGAGCCCATTGATAATTTAGGTCCTGTAGATACTCACACAACATCTCCCATTCATAGATCTGCAGCTGCCTTTATACAATTAGATACAAAATTATCTATTTTTGAAACAGGAATAAAAGTAGTAGATCTTTTAGCTCCTTATCGTTGTGGAGGAAAAATAGGACTTTTCGGTGGAGCTGAAGTGGGTAAAACAACACTGATTATGGAATTGATCAATAACATTGCCAAAGCTCATGGAGGTGTATCTGTATTTGGCGGAGTAGGTGAATGTACTCGTGAGGGAAATGATCTTTATATGGAAATGAAAGAATCTAGAGTAATTAATGAACAAAATATTGCAGAATCAAAAGTAGCTCTAGTATATGGTCAAATTAATGAACCACCCAGAGCTCGTATGAGAGTTGGTTTAACTGCCCTGACTATGGCGGAATATTTTCGAGAAGTCAATGAACAAGATGTACTTCTATTTATCAACAATATATTCCGCTTCGTCCAAGCAGGATCTGAAGTATCTGCCTTATTGGGTCGAATGTCGTCTACTGTGGGTTATCAACCTACTCTTAGTACTGAAATGGGTTCTTTACAAGAAAGAATCACTTCTACCAAAGAGGGGTCCATAACTTCTATTCAAGCAGTTTATGTACCCGCAGACGATTTAACTGATCCCGCCCCTGCTACGACATTTGCACATTTAGATGCTACTACTGTACTATCAAGAGGATTAGCGTCCAAAGGTATCTATCCAGCAGTAGATGCTTTAGATTCAACCTCAACTATGCTCCAACCTCGGATCGTTGGTGAAGAACATTATGAGACTGCGCAAAGAGTTAAACAAACTTTACAACGTTACAAAGAACTTCAAGACATTATAGCTATCCTTGGCTTGGACGAATTATCTAAAGAAAACCGCTTAACCGTAGCAAGAGCACGAAAAATTGAGCGTTTCTTATCACAACCCTTTTTCGTAGCAGAAGTTTTTACCGGTTCGCCAAGGAAATATTTTGGTCTAGCAGAAACAACTAAAGGGTTTAAATTGATTCTTTCTAGAGAATTAGATGGTCTTCCTGAAGAAGCCTTTTATTTGGTAGGTAATATCAATGAAGCTACTGCGAAGGCTACAAACTTAGAAATGGAGAGCAATTTGAAGAAATGACTTTAAATCTTTGTGTACTGACCCCCAATCGAATTGTTTGGGATTCAGAAGTGAAGGAAATCACTTTATCTACTAATAGCGAACAAATTGGAGTATTACCAAATCATGCACCTATTGCCACAACTGTAGATATAGGTATTTTGATAATACGTCTTCTTAAAGACCAATGGTTAACGATGGCTCTGATGGGCAGTTTTGCTAGAATAAACAATAATGAGATCACTGTTTTAGTAAATGATGTGGAAAAGAGTAGTGACATTGATCCACAAGAAATGACTTTAAATCTTTGTGTACTGACCCCCAATCGAATTGTTTGGGATTCAGAAGTGAAGGAAATCACTTTATCTACTAATAGCGAACAAATTGTATTATTACCAAATCATGCACCTATTGCCACAACTGTAGATATAGGTATTTTGAGAATACGTCTTCTTAAAGACCAATGGTTAACGATGGCTCTGATGGGCAGTTTTGCTAGAATAAACAATAATGAGATCACTGTTTTAGTAAATGATGTGGAAAAGAGTAGTGACATTGATCCACAAGAAGCATAACAAACTCTTGAAATAGCATAAGCTAATTTGAATAAGGCAGAAGGCAAGAGACAAACAATTTAGGCAAATCTAGCTCTTAGACGAGCTAGGACACGAGTAGAGGCTATCAATGTGATTTCATAACAAGTTGATGTGTCCGAATATCGGAATAACTAAAAAATTGAAAATTAAACAGTAAGAAAAGATAGAAAAAAAAAGAAAAAGGTGAGTTGAAAAACTTATTAGATACCATTGACTCTGGTATCTAATAACTTCTAACTATACTTTACCTACTATTGGATTTGAACCAATGACTCCCGCCGTATGAAAGCAATACTCTAACCACTGAGTTAAGTAGGTCATTTATCAACCCCCCTCCCCCAAAATGGATGGTACCTATCTATCAGATCAATTGATTATAAATGTAATATTACTTAGAAGCAATACCAATGCGATATTCGTTCAAGGGATTGGATCATGTAATATTCATCTTGACAAGAAATTATCTACATACTATGATAAAATATGTATCAAAAGCACAAGGGCCATAGCTCAGTTAGGTAGAGCACCTCGTTTACACGAGCGCCAATGTTTTTTTTTTCAGAGGAGTTCATCTTGTAATCAAAAGAGTTTATCTTATAGTAAAAAATCGATGTCTTACTCCATTTTAAGGAACAAAACAAGAGAACAATAGCCTAACAAAGGGTTTAGCCATAAAATAGAATCCATCATTGATTTGAGATATTGATAAGGTGAATACCCATTTCTCGTCAATGCTAGGCATAATGCGGGTATAGGGACCTAAAAAAGATTATCTTTTCTTCCTATCTTATGAACTTTAAGTTGTATGAAGTGTCATTTCCTATCTTATGAACTTTAAGGTGTATGAAGTGTCATTTCCTATCTTATATTTTAATTTTAGTAGGTAGATAAAGAGTCCATTTAACTTAAGTTGATTTAGGCCAAAAGCAGACCTACGTCAAGATAATCCTTCTTTAAAACACTTTGGTAGTGCTCTTAGATTGTAATCCAAATAAAAAAAAATCAGAGCATAGGGAATCATCTCTTTATTCTTTCTGTCAAGAAAAAAGATGGTGGACTAACTAATATTTCTATCAGTTAATGAAAAAGCTCAATGCAAAAAAAATGCACGTTCGGTTTTTAAAACAATTCAAATCATTTAGATAATAACCAGTTTGATTTGTTTTACCGAGAAGGTCTACAGTTCAAGTCCGTATAGCCCTAATGTTCCTACAGATACTAATAATATTTACGATCGAATATATCTCATCACTAATACTATTACTAAATAATAATAGAATAGAAAGAATTTGTAAATTTCTATCCGAACATATTAATATTCGATAGAATAATACTAATATTAGTATATTCAGATACTAGTCTAAAAAAATTTAGACTTTAGACTAATAATTAATACTAATCCAGTATATTTTCCACATTTAGGGGAGTACGTTTATGTTTCTTCTTTACGAATATGATATTTTTTGGACAATTCTAATAATATCAAGTTTTATTCCTATTTTGGCATTTCTAATTTCTAGAATTTTAGCCCCGATTAGCAAGGGACCAGAGAAACTTTCTAGTTATGAATCGGGAATATAACCAATAGGCGATGCTTGGTTACAATTTCGAATCCGTTATTATATGTTTGCTCTCATTTTTGTTGTTTTTGATGTTGAAACTATTTTTCTTTATCCATGGGCAATGAGTTTCGATGTATTAGGGGTATCCGTATTTATAGAAGCTTTCATATTCGTGCTTATCCTAATTGTTGGTTCAGTTTATGCATGGCGAAAGAGGGCATTAGAATGGTCTTAATTCTTGACTATTTAGACAATTAGAAAAAAAATATTGAGACAATTATGAATTCCATTGATTTTCCCTTACTTGATTAAACAACCAAAAATTCAGTTATTTCAACTACATTAAATGATCTTTCAAATTGGTCAAGATTATCCAATTTATGGCCGCTTCTCTATGGTACTAGTTGTTGCTTCATTGAATTTGCTTCATTAATAGGATCACGATTCGACTTTGATCGTTATGGACTAGTACCACGATCTAGTCCTTGGCAGGTAGACCTAATTTTAATAGCAGGCACAGTAACTATGAAAATGGCTCGTTCTTTAGTTCGATTATATGAACAAATACCCGAACCAAAATATGTTATTGCTATGGGAGCCTGTACAATTACGGGGGGGGGGGGGGATGTTTAGTACCGATTCTTATAGTACTGTTCGGGGTGTGGATAAACTAATTCCAGTGGATGTCTATTTTTCGGGCTGTCCACCTAAACCGGAGGCTATTATAGATGCTATAACTAAACTTCGTAAGAAAATATCTCGAGAAATCTATGAAGATCAAATGAGTTCTCAACGAGAGAATAGATGTTTTACAACCAACCACAAGTTTCATGTTGGATACAGTACTCATACTGGCAATTATGGTCAAGAATTAATCTATCAACTGCCATCTACTTCAGAGATACCATCTGACACATTTTTTTAAAGTACAATAATAAATAGCAATTCCATTTTTAAAAATTTCATCATAATGTAAATAGGAAATACTAATACCAAATTCATAAAAAAATTTAGGAGAAGCAAAAAAATGCAAGGTCATTTGTCTTCTTGGCTAGTCAAACATGGACTAATTCATAGATCATTGGGTTTCGATTACCAAGGAATAGAGACTTTACAAATAAAGCCCAAGGATTGGCATTCCATTGTTGTCATTTTATATGTATATGGTTACAATTATCTACGTTCCCAATATGCCTATGATGTAGCACCAGGAGGACTATTAGCTAGTTTATATCATCTTACGAGAATAGAGTATGGTATAGATCAACCCGAAGAGGTATGCATAAAAATATTTGTCACAAGAAAAAATCCCAGAATTCCTTCGATTTTCTGGGTTTGGAAGAGTGTGGATTTTCAAGAAAAGGAATCTTATGATATGTTGGGAATCTCTTATGATAATCATCCACGTCTGAGACGTATTTTAATACCCAAAAGTTGGATAGGATGGCCTTTGCATAAAGATTATATCGCCCCAAATTTTTATGAAATACAAGATGCTCACTAAATGATAAAAATAAGAAACTAATCCAAACTTCTACAACCCCTGATATTCAAAGAATATCAGTACATTCTCTTATAGTTCAAACAAAGTAATTGACATTAAATCCAACAGAATAATGGAAGTATCATTCACATCTTATTATGTATGTGAGAAATCACAGAATTCATAAATAATATATTAATATAGGGATTAAAAATGGGATAGGGGTTCTTTAAGATTCTAAAATATGAACAATACTTATTTCTTATGAGTCAAGCCAATAAAATAAATAGGATGAACTGTAAAAATTATATGGCTAAGAAAAAGAAATAGTAACATCAAAGGAGATGAAGAAAATGGAAATAAAAAAACACAAAGAAATGGGCTCGATTCTTTTTGTGTAATCCATCTAAGATGAATTTTTAATATTCCCACTCCACCCCTGAACTCTCTTAGACTAGACTTTTAGGTCTTTCAACCAACTAATTAAACCATTCGAATATTGTCGAAATAGAAACATTTTTTTTGTAGCGTAGAAAAAAGGTAAACAAAATCAAATAAATAAAGAATTCATTATATATTCAGCGAATATACCTAAAAAAATGCACATATTCTTTAATCATCTAGGAAAAATATATCGACAGATACTTAAATAGATACTCATACAAATACGATATATTTCAAAACTTGTGACTTGTAATTATGATAAGAAATTTTTTAAAATAAAAAGACAAATTCCAATTTAGTTGTGAAAGAATAAACTGAATAAAACACATAAATAACGACTTAAAGATAGAGAGGATATGGGAAAAAAATAGAAAGTTAAACAGGCCTTTTAGGGATAGAGGGACTTGAACCCTCACGATTTCTTAAGTCGATGGATTTTCCTCTTACTATAATTGTTGTCAGTATTGACATGTAGAATAGGACTCTATCTTTATTCTCGTCTGATTAATCAGTTCTTCAAGGGATCTATCAAATTATGATGGAGTGAATAATTTGATCAATGAATATTCCATCTTTTCTTCAACTTGGAATTGATTTCATTCACATCTTTCATTTGTGAATATTTTTATCACAAATGGATCTTCATTAATCAATTGAAATAGTATTTCAGTATATATATGTTTATCTTTGATCCATTCCTAGAATTTTGATGGAAGGATTCTTTTCCTAATGCAAAAAGGAAAATTTGTCAACTCCGTTTGTTAGAACAGCTTCCATTGAGTCTCTGCACCTATCCCTTTTTTTATTATCACTTTCTGAACTTTTCTTTGTTTTCAGAAAATGGGATTTGGCTCAGGATTGCCCATTGTGAATTCCAAGGTTTCTCTGAATTTGAAAGTGCTCACTTGGTAAGTTTCCATACCAAGACTCAATCCAATTAAGTCCGTAGCATCTACCAATTTCGCCATATCCCCCACTTTTTTTATTTGATATTTGAATCTCATTATAATGTTTTTTTCATTTCTATTATGAGAATTATGCGGGAACTTTTGAATTCATTAATACAGATTTTTATATTAAAAAATGTTTTCTCCTATTTTATTGATTTTCTTTCATCTATACTCGATACCATTATTTGCTTGAATTAGAAATGATTATATTATCTATATATTCACAATTCAATATACACATATATATACCACATATATATTTCTATTCGATGCCCCTACTTCTATTATTTTTTCGTGCAATTTGGAATACTCGAATGGTCGATTCTTTTTTTTTCATCATAGTTTTTTATCTTATCTTTCTGAATGAAAACATGGGAATCTTTTATTATGAATGTATCATCATAGTTATCATAAATGTCTCAATATCGTATTCGTTTAGAAGAAAAACAAAAATTGCATTTTCATTATGGTCTTACAGAACGATAATTGCTTAAATACGTTCATATTGTCGGAAAAGCTAAAGGATCAACTGGTCAGGTTTTATTACAACTACTTGAAATGCGCTTGGATAACATACTTTTTCGATTGGGTATGGCTGCGACTATTCCTTAAGCCCACCAATTAATTAACCATAGACGTGTTTTAGTTAATAGTCGTATAGTGGATATACCAAGTTATCGTTGCAAACCTCAATATATTATTACAGCGAAGGATGAACAAAAGTCGAAGAGTCTGATTCAAAATTATCTTGATTAAGCCCCCCGTGAGAAATTGCCAAATCATTTGACTCTTCACCCATTCCAATATAAAGGATTAATCAATCAAATAATAGATAATAAATGGGTTGGTTTGAAAATAAATGAATTACTGGTTGTAGAATATTATTCTCGTCAAACTTAAACCTAACTAAAATAACAAGAGTTTTTATACGAGGATTTTCCGCCATTCATATATCCTAGACTTGGATATGGTAAAATTGTCATTCCTTGCCCACTTTTTTTCAACTATTTTTTGTATTACAAAAAAATTATGAATAGAGAGTCCATATAAAAAAAATTGAAATAATGGTATGCATTGTGATGAGTAATATTGATGAATTTGGTAAAGATTCAGAAAGAGAGGGATTCGAACCCTCGGTAAACAAAAAGCCTACATAGCAGTTCCAATGCTATGCCTTGAACCACTCAGCCATCTCTCCTACATAATGATGTCTAGAAACCGGGTGTGAATCATTCATATTTTTGATAAATGCATAAAACATATTCAAACTATAAAAATAGAAAGAAAAATTATAAAAAAAATACCTCCTACGAGGTCTTAGGATAAACAAATTTGATTAATGAGTCCATTTTTATGTTATTTCGCACTATATTGTACAATTCCTTTATTTGTGAGATTTATTTCTCACATGATAATTAATTAAATTATAGAATGGATTTTTACCTATGCCTAGATCTCGGATAAATGAAAATTTTATTGATAAGACCTTTTCAATTGTAGCCAATATCTTATTACGAATAATTTCGACAACTTCGGGAGAAAAAAAGGGCATTCACTTATTACAGAGATGGTGCGATTTGATTATTTTTTTTTTACCGAAATCAGTAAAAAAAAGGGAAAAGCCCGCGCTTGCTGAAGGTGAAATTTATAAATAAAAGGATTAATTCCTTCTGTCATGTATCCTCGATTAATGCAACCTCATATGCTTGAACTTTAGGTTTATAGTATTAAGCGAAAGGTTATACCTATACTTATGTGGTTAGGTCAACCCTAACCCACTAGTAGTATGATAGGCAGCATTGGGAAAGAAGCACTACGCTTAGGAAAGCCATATGTATAGAACTAACTTCGGGATTGGTCACAGTATAAAAAGATCTTTTAGAAGCACATACTCCTCCGGGGGGTAGATTGGGGCGTGGACATAAGGGTCTTTATGACACAATCAATAATTCAATTCATTTTCAATTAGGTCTTGCTCTAGCCTCTTTAGGGGTTATTACTTCCTTGGTAGCTCAACACATGTACTCTTTACCCGCTTATGCGTTTATAGTGCAAGACTTTACTACTCAAGCTGCGTTATATACTCATCATCAATATATAGCGGGCTTCATTATGACAGGGGCTTTTACTCATGGAGCTATATTTTTTATTAGAGATTATAATCCAGAACAGAATGAAGATAATGTCTTAGCAAGAATGTTGGACTATAAAGAAGCTATCATATCCCACTTAAGTTGGGCTAGCCTCTTTCTGGGGTTCCATACTCTGGGACTTTATGTCCATAATGATGTCATGCTTGCTTTTGGTACTCCGGAGAAACAAATCTTGATTGAACCTATACCCAATGGATACAATCTGCTCATGGTAAAACTTCCTATGGGTTCGATATACTTTTATCTTCAACAAACAGTCCAACGTTCAATGCAGGACGAAGCATATGGTTGCCTGGCTGGTTAAACGCTGTTAATGAGAATAGTAATTCTCTATTCTTAACAATAGGGCCTGGAGACTTCTTGGTTCATCATGCTATTGCTCTTGGTTTACATACAACTACATTGATCTTAGTAAAGGGTGCTTTGGATGCGTGTGGTTCTAAGTTAATGCCAAATAAACAAGATTTTGGTTATAGTTTTCCTTGCGATGGCCCGGGACGAGGCGGTACTTGCGATATTTCGGCTTGGGACGCATTTTATTTGGCAGTTTTCTGGATGTTAAATACCATTGGGTGGGTTACTTTTTATTGGCATTGGAAACATATTACACAATGGTAGGGTAATGTTTCACAGTTTAGTGAATCTTCTACCTATTTGATGGGATGGTTAAGAGATTATCTATGGTTGAACTCTTCACAACTTATCAACAGATATAACCCTTTTGGTATGAATAGTTTATTAGTTTGGGCATGGATGTTCTTGTTTGGAAATCTTGTTTGAGCTACTAGATTTATGTTCTTAATTTCCTAGCACGGATATTGGCAGGAATTGATTGAAACTTTAGCATGGGCTCATGAACGCACACCTTTGGCTAATTTGATTCGATGGAGAGATAAACCAGTGGCTCTTTCCATTGTGCAAGCAAGATTGGTTGGACTAGCCCACTTTTCCGTAGGTTATATATTTACTTATGCAGCCTTCTTAATTGCCTCTACATCGGGCAAATTCAGTTAATTTAATTCTTCATTATTATATATGGCATATCATTTCCTTCTATGGGGAAGGAAGCCATTTATACATCTAGGATCCGACTTCTATCATTGATACTAATAGGAAATGAACCACTATGGCAAGGAAATGTGTGATTCAGAGGGAGAAGAAGAGACAAAAATTGGAACAGAAATATCATTTGATTCGTCGATCCTTAAAAAAAGAAATAAGCAAAGTTTCGTCGTTAAGTTATAAATGGGAAATTCATGGAAAATTAGAATCACTACAGCGTAATATTGCACCTATGCGTCTTCATCGACTTTGTTTTTCGACCGGAAGACCGCGAGCTAATTATCGAGACTTTGGATTATCGGGACACATACTTCATGAAATGGTTCATGCATGTTTATTGCCCGGTGCAACAAGATCCAGTTGGTAAGATAAGTAAGGATTCCAAATTCTATTATTTATTCATTTTTATTATCAGCAATCATAGGAGGGTCCCTTTACCGTTATGTATAAATGGTTTATTCTATTTGTACAGATATGGTAAAGGGACGCATTCAATCTTTGTTTTTGTTCTTTAGTTATCAATTCTTCTCTTTATCGCAGAGTAGAGCAACTTGGTAGGTCGCACGACTAATAACCTTGAGGTCACGGGTTCAAATCCCGTCTCCGCAACATTTTGAATTTGATAAAAATAGGGGTTCCATAAATAAAAAGGGGCATTATACACAGTCAATTCTATAGCATTTTTCTTACTATGACTATTAAATACATAACTAAATAACTAAGTAGGGGCGGTAGCGGGAATCGAACCCACGTCTTCTCCTTGGCAAAGAGAAATTTTACCATTCGACTATATCCGTGTTTTTAGTGTACTTGATATGTTATTTTATTTGTACAGAGATCGGCCCGATACTCTATTAGGGGTAATTCAAAATAAATGTATGTATATAATAGATTATATCTACATAGATATAATCTATTATAATAGATATTCTCTTCTAAATAAACTATTTTATATTACTATTAATTTCTATTAATAATTCCTACTTCTATTATTATATATTATTTTTTTCTATGTATCTATATAATCGAATTGAAATTACGATTCTATCTAATATTTTTATTTACTTTCTTTTTTAAGAAAAAAGAAAGTTCTAATTAATAATAAATTATATCTATCTATATAGATAGATATACAGATAGATATTCTATATTTTTTCTATTAATTCATAGACGACGTATAAATAAATAGATTTTTAGTATTTAATTTGAAATATTCATATTTCAAATTCAAATTTTTAGATTTCATTTTTTATATTTTATTCTATTTATTTTTCTTATTATTATTATTTTTTAGTTTTACAATGTACCACCATATAAATATAAGATATAAGATTTTTACAATAAAAGAAGTTTGACCCCTCCTTATAATGTGTTATAGTTTTCTTTATTTTTAGGAACTTATCCATTCCTTTTTAAATGTGCCTGACAATCCAAAAGAATTCTGGGGAGGGGTCATTTCGTTTTTGATCTAGAATAAATAAAGCTTCAAGAAATGAGAGAATTAAGAATACCCATTAGAAACACTAATCCAATCCATAATGATGTACCGGAAAATACAACATTTTTGTTATTCGACCAACCTTCAGGAAAAGCAAATACAACAGGTACACTAATCAATAAAATAAATGAAATATCAATTAATGCAAAAACAGCTAATTGGAAAGCAATAGGCATGTTTCTAATCCTCCAATTTACCAACAAAAGAACTTTACCATTTGATCCCCCAACCCCTTGATCCCTTTATTGACAAAAAAAATTGTAATAAAAAAATGCAGAAGGGTTTTCTCATGAATTCATTGATTTTTGTTTTTACCTATTATCAACCCTTTTGAGGCATGGATCGAGGGTAGTTTTTTTTTAACTTCACAAAAAGGCATGCTGGATTATGCACCTATATACATACCGATAGAAAACTAAACAAATAGATTCACATCAGATATCTTAACCATGGATAGATAATATAAAGGGTATCAATTTATATGCTTATGTTCTATTCAGTGGAATAAAGATAAAATATAAATTAGCTTTTGGAGAGATGGCTGAGTGGTTGATAGCCCCGATCTTGAAAACCGGTATAGTTTGAAACAAAGAACTATCGAGGGCTCGAATCCCTCTCTCTCCTCTTTCTCGGCGAATAGATTTGTTTATTTTCTTAGTTTCTATAAAAAAAACATTCGATAGAAACTAAGAAACAAGGGAAAAGAAATTATTCTTTCAATATGACCCGCTCAACTCAACCCAATATTTATAGGAAAATAAAAGTGATTTCTACTTCATTGGATCTCATGTCTCAATTAAGAGGCGTCATGGAAAGAACAGGTTCAAAATCTCGATCAATTCCTTTTTTAAATCCTGTGGCAGTTGCGCGAGCTCTTCCCACGTGCCATAAATGGCCTACAAATAGGAAGAATCCTAGAACAAAATGAGAAGTAGCTAACCAACTTCTAGGAGAAACATAATTGACTGCATTAATCTCTGTAGCTATGCCACCCACGGAATTTAAGGAACCTAAAGGAGCATGAGTCATATATTCCGCAGAACGATGTTCTTGCCAAGGCTGTATATCTTTTTTCAGTCTACTCAAGTCTAAACCATTCGGACCCCTTAGAGGTTCTAACCAAGGAGCACGCAAATCCCAAAAACACATAGTTTCTCCCCCAAAAATTACTTCTCCAATCGGGGAACGCATTAGATATTTACCTAAACCTGTAGGTCCTTGGGCAGATCTTACATTAGCCCCAAGACGTTGGTCTCTAACTAGAAAAGTAAATGCTTGAGCTTGACAAGCTTCTGGCCCAGTGGGCCCGTAAAACTCACTAGGATAAGCGGTATTATTAAGCCAGACAAAGCAACAAGCAATAAAACCAAAAACAGATAAAGCACCTAAACTATAAGATAAGTAAGCTTCTCCAGACCATACAAGTGCACGCCGAGCCCATGCAAAGGGTTTGGTTAAGATATGCCAGATTCCACCAATTATACAAATGGAACCCAACCATACATGCCCTCCAATTATATCTTCCAAATCGTCCATACTAACAATCCACCCTTCTCCCCCAAAAGGTGATTTTAATAAATATTCAAATATAATACTTGGACTAAGGGTCAAATTGGTTATTTTTCTTACATCTCCGCCCCCCAGAGCCCATGTATCATATATACCTCCAAAATAAAGAGCCTTGAATACTAGAAGAAAAACACCTATACCTAACTTAAGTGAATACCTAAAATTGTAGTCATTTTATTTCTATCTTTCCATACATAACAGAAGAATGGAAAAGATTCTTCAAGAGTCTCAGGTTCCAAAAGTGCGTGATAAATACTGCCAAAGCCCAATACTGCAGAGGAAATTAAGTGAAGTACTCCATACACAAAGTATGGAAAGGTGTCTATAACTTCCCCCCCCCCCCAGGACCTACCCCCCAACCTAGAGTAGCTAGATGGGGAAGTAAAATTAAACCTAGTTCATACATGGGCTTCTCGAGTATGAAGTGAGCCACTTCAAAAAGGTTCATTGCTCCGGCACATAATACTATTAATCTATCATGGGCTACATGGGCCCCAAGTAGTTTATCGGATAAATTGATAAGTCGGCCATTCTCGGCCCACCAAGCGAAACTAGTAGTTTCCTGGTCACGACCAGTTAAAGCTAAAGTTCCATTAAAGAGCGTTTCCACATGGTAGAACCTCCTCAGGGAATATAAGGTTTTCATGAAGTTGATCTTGAGCCGCCATCCATGCCCGAATACCTTCGTTTAAGAGAATACTTTTGGTGTAGAAAGTATCAAATTCAGAAAATATTTGATACGCGAAGACATAATTTAATGTATTTTTCTATTATTTCTATAAGATGAAATCTATCTATATAGATAGATTTTATCTTATAGAAATAATAGAAATTGAAATTTATTTTTTCTTGTATTCGGAAAAAAAGATGTTTCAAATTAATAAAAACTTGTTTGGTGGAACTTGGAATAAGGCCCTTTTGAGTAAAGAAAAGGCATAGCCATTTTTTTTATAGGACCTTCAAGAACAAGAAGATTTAATTGGAAATATCGACAGATTCTTAGGGAGTCTAAAACAAAAAAGTATTAAAAAGAAAATAAAAAAATCATTGTTCGAATTTCATCTTTATCCAATTTGAATATCAGAATAGTAAATATAGGTAAAATTCAATGGGTTAGGTCCACTTACTTTTTTTTAATCTTTCCCTTTTTAATATTTTTACACTCTTTCATTTGAATTTCTTTCTTTACTATATTCTAATGAAATTCTACGATTACTTTATTTTTTTATTACAAATAGAAAGTTTTTCCAAATATCAACAATATTTCTATTATTCCTTAAAATAGAAATACTACTGCTTTTTTTCTGGAAAAAACGAAGTAAAAAGCCCCTTATCAGATTTGAACCGATGACTTACGCCTTACCATGGCGTTACTCTACCACTGAGTTAATGGGGCCCTATTTGATTCAATTCCTAAATAGGGAACTAGCCAATATGACTAGTACATCTATTTGTTATCGCGTATACTTATTATATAAATTTATATAAATTAGATAAATGGGATTATAATATATGTACATCAATATATATATATATATATATATATTATAATTTTCATAATGACTTATCAAAGAACAAAAAATTGTATTTACCTAGTGAATAGAATATAGTAAAAAAAAAAGAATTTATTAATATTGGATTTGACCAATATCTATGGAATACATTATTTCAAAATTGATTCTTGAAATCATTCTAATCATAACACCAAATTCATTTCATTGATACATAAATGTACTCACCAATTATTTCATCGAATCATTTATAAATGGATTCAATTTGTCCTGTCCCTAAACCAAATTCGTATTTTATTGAAAAATTCTTTTCAAAAACTTGTTGATCTCTATCCTTCTTACCCAATTTCCAGATTGATTATCGTTTTTTTATTTCCCGGCTTAGTATTAGATATAAATATACCTATTGAATCTTAGTAATAAAGGACAGTGAAAGAAATGAAGTTTTAACCTCCCGTCCTTTCCAACAAACCAATCATTCCCGTAAGGGATTTTATCTTTATTTTACTTTCTTTCACATTACTTATTATTTTCTTATTATGACTGGAATAAAAAGAAACAATTTCGAAATTGAAATGATTAATAAAAAAATTCTATGGAATTCTGAAAGATGGAAAAATAATTTATTGAATCATATCATTCCATTATATTAACAATTTCAAAAAACTGTTCATACTATGAATGTAGTATAATGGCGGTCGGGCAAGTATGCCCCCATCGTCTAGTGGTTCAAGACATCTCTCTTTCAAGGAGGCAGCGGGGATTCGACTTCCCCTGGGGGTAGGGTGCTACGAAAGGAAGTTGATCATGAATTTTCAATAAAAACTGAAATGTATTCTTCCTGTTACTGGGTCAATGCCCGAGTGGTTAATGGGGATGAACTGTAAATTCGTTGGCAATATGTCTACGTTGGTTCAAATCCAGCTCGGCCCAACAATTTGCCGATCCACTATGAAGTTATATAACCCATTTATTGTTCTCCAGAAATGACTGATGTGCTCTGATACGGAAGAATCAAAATATGAAACATCCCTAATGCTATTTCTTTTTTTCTGTATTCCACATTTCCACAAATTCGAATCTTGCTAATAATCTAGATTCATATCAAGATCTGTAAATAGAAAATCTAGGGAAAATTTTTAAATAAACAAAAAAAAAGATTTTTTTTCATTGATTAAATTTTTAATCGATTTGTCACTAACTAACGGATTACAAGTAATCTGTGTTGATCTCACTAAAGTGCTTATCGATATAGATATCAATATATACAAAAATCTGCCTCTTTCATTTACAGTAAAATGGTTTGAATCTAAAATAGAAAAAGAAAAGGTTTGAAAGAAACCATGAAAATATGTATACTGTACACCCCTTTTCCCTGGGATTGTAGTTCAATTGGTTAGAGCACCTCCCTGTCAAGGTGGAAGTTGTAGGTTCGAGCCCCGTCAGTCCCAATGGATACAAATCCAATAAAATAAAAAAGACATCCATTCATTTTTTGTGTGAAAGGGAATAAAATTGATAAACAAAATCTTAATTCCTAATAGGGATCCCTCCTGCTTTTTTTCCTTTTTCGTCGAAACCTTTACCTTAAATGAAAAAGGAAAAGGAAGGAAAGGAAATGCTCAATTCCATCAAAAAGAAATGTTTTTGTTTTGTTTTATTTACTATGGATAAAAGATCTTCCTATGTTATACTATTTAATTCTCTATGATGAGTCGATTTGATAGCTCAAATATTGTTATTCGTGATATTGATCCGATTTGATATCATCGAAATCAAATTTATACCATTGTTGAATTAATTATCGATGAAAGATTTATCATCTCTATGGGATTAAATTCCAAATTTTTATTGAAAATTTAAGAGAAAGAAAACATAATAAAGATTATGGAATATTCTCGCATTTATTGCTACTGCATTGTTTATTCTAGTTCCTACTGCTTTTTTACTTATAATTTACGTAAAAATGGTAAGTAAAAGTGACTAATTTTACTTAAATATGACTTCTTAATTTTTATCAATGTAATTAATGATTAAAAAGAATGAAAAAGGTTTTCAATTTGGGGTCTTAGTCTAAAAAAAAGATCGGACTACAATCAACGTAATCCAAATAGTAGAAATCAAATATCTTTTATTTCTACTATCTAAGAATTGCGTCCAATTTTTTTTTAGTTTCATCTATTTGATTTGTATTGATTCCAATAAATCTGAAATAATCAAAAAACAACTCTTATTCTTCCGATTCTCATTTTTTTTTAGATTTCGGATTCTTTTACAATCCCGGTATCATATTAAAAAAAGAAAGGGGGTAAAAAAGCAGGAATGGGGATTACGCGTTCCCCCATTTTCCATATATATATATATATATATATATATATATATATATATATAACCTAGTTAAGCGTTAGTTCATCGAAATAGAAATTTTAAGAAGAATTCGGTTGGAATAGGAATCAATTTCCTATTCTATTTGATTCTCTTGATTTTCTCAAAATACGAATATAGAAATAATTCAAATCTTTGTTTGATTGAAAGAGTATTTTCAATTTCTATAATATACATAGAATACATTACACTACTAGAATATAATAGAACCCTGAAATGCAGATCTATTTTATATTTGAACTCAATTAATTAGTATAAATGAAATACTTTAATTCAATAGTTCAGAAATTTAAAAACCCAGGTAGAAAACAAAATGGGTACTTTGATCCCTTAACTCAATTTTGAGTATCCCTATAGTCCACTTCTTCTCCATACTACGAGGGAAAGGGAAAATGAAAAAACTACCATTAAAGCAGCCCAAGCAAGACTTACTATATCCATGTAAATTTTGTCTCCTATCTCTAAAAATATGAAGGAATTATTTAATTATTATTCAAAAAAAATTCTTCTATTATTTTCTTTTGTATTATTCACTAAAAATACTATAATAATAGCGGAATTGCTGTTAGAGAGTCAAAAAAAGGATTCTGGGCTAACACCATTGACGAAAAACAAGAATCCATTCTATTAGAACATCTAAAAAGTTTTTTATATGATTTTTAGTAAAATCAGAAAATATTAAGCATAAACAACACATCTGGAAACATACTTGGAAGTTTTAAGTAAATGAATGTTACTAACAGGTAGGAATAATAAGATTTTTGTTTTATCCCCCCCCATTTCATTAATTCATTAAGTAATTTCATTAATTATAAAAAAAAAAGAATCAAGACAGATTAATTTGTATACTTATACTCTTATTTCTATTTGAAATAATTCCTTAATGTCTCCCGATTCGTTCTCTAAAATAACTAAAATAATCGGAAGATAGCTTGCCTATTAATTTTTTTTTACTAGAGGTTAATTAAAAGAAAGATTTTCTTTTTTCTATTAGATTTTAGAATAAATTTTTTTAAATTATATATATATATATATATATATATATATATATATATATATACTTTTAAGATTAAGAAAGCAAATTAGCTAAATTAAAAACTATTCAATCTAACTAATCTAACTAATAGTAATTAAATGTGGAAGCACTAATAGACTTTACATCAGTCCGTATACAAAGTTTTTCTTCCGCCCGTTCTCTAACCAAAAATGGAATTCCTTATCCGACTTATCCTTATCCAATCTAATTCAAGACCCAGTCAACAGACGGACACTACAATAGTTGTGTAGTGAAAGAACTATCATTTCTAAATTTATTGATTCCTTTTCACTACTTGAATCAGAGACGAAAATATTTACAACATCTTTTAGAACAAACCTACTGATGCTTAGAATTTATAATCAAACGCAAGTCTCAAGACTCCTTTTACCTAGCTTGCTTCTGTTGGAAAAAAAGTTTTCTATAAAAAACGTAATACAATATTTCATTTCAAATGTCTTATCGATTAGGCGACACCCAGATTTGAACTGGGGAAAAAGGATTTGCAGTCCCCCCCTTACCACTTGGCCATGCCGCCAAATAGATATAGATATATAGATATCTGAAGCATGAGAATACCCCTTTTTTTTTCTATTGAAAAATGAAAAAAAAAGATTGAGACAATTCGCAACCGTTAACTATTAATTTATGAATTATTCTTGAATATTTGAATCTAAAATGGTTTTTTTCTTAATGAGATAAGAAAATAAAATTGATACATAACTAATCAATATTGCTTTTTTATTGAAAAGAAAACTTTCTCCATTCCAATTATAACAACAACTGTCAATATATGTAAACCCTAGAACATAAATTTCAATTGTTACACAGATATTATCTAATCGGGTATCTTATCCATCCATATATATAATACCGATACTATACGGAATTCTCAAGAAATTGTCGTGCTTCTCCCCTTTTTTCAATTTTTCTATTCAAGAAATTGAATAGAAAAATTGTAAAAATTAACACGACATGTTATGCGTTGTCCCAAAAAAATATAATGCAATAAAGTTAGAGACAAATCTATAGTTGGAGTTAAATCTATGCATGTTTAAAAAATACAAAAGCCTTATTACACATTACACACTCTAATCGTATTCTCCAAAAAAATAGTTAAAAATATTTCTTTTCTTTACAATCCCGAATTCATTTTTTCTGGTATCCAACTGAATTGGAATATGTAATATCATAATAATGATAGAAACATGATGCATTTTTTTATATTCGTTTAAAAAATCTTGAAATCCGGGTTGAATTTTTCAATTCATTTCCATTTTTAGATTAGAAATTCGATTCTATCTGTTTGTTTTGTTGCAAATTCCTTCCTTCGAAGTTGAGTATAAAATTCTATTTTATTTATTCCTCTTTTCATAATAGGTATTTCATACGCTGGATTGGGTAAAATTTCATGTAATTCGGTATAAAGAATAGAAATTCCAGTATTGCTAAATTGATTCATGTGATTTGATGAAGAATGGCAGCAAATCGGTGGAATATTTGTTGATAAAATTCACAGAGAAATTGAAAATGCTTGGGGATGGAAATGAAGGAATGTCTACACTACCTGGATTGAATCAGATACAATTTGAAGGGTTTTGTAGGTTCATTGATCGGGGCTTAATAGAAGGGCATTTTAAGTTTCCAAAAATTGAGGATACAGATCAAGAAATTGAATTTCAATTATTTGTAGAAACATATCAATTATTAGAACCCTTGATAAATGAAAAAGATGCTGTATATGAATCGCTTACATATTCTGCTGAATTATATGTATCTGCGAAATTAATTTGGAAAAGTAGTAGGGACATACAAGAACAAACTATTTTTGTTGGAAACATTCCTCTAATGAATTCCCTGGGAACTTCTATAGTAAATGGAATATACAGAATTGTAATCAGTCAAATATTGTAAAGCCCTGGTATCTATTACCGTTCAGAATTGGACCCTAGCGGAATTTCAGTTTATACTGGCACCATAATATCAAACTGGGGGGGTAGATTAGAATTAGAGATTGATAGAAAAGCAAGGATATGGGCTCGTGTGAGTAGGAAACAGAAAATATCTATTCTAGTTTTATCATCAGCTATGGGTTCGAATTTAAGCGAAATTCTAGAGAATGTTTGTTATCCTGAAATTTTCGTGTCTTTCCTAAATGATAAGGATAAAAAAATCGGGTCAAAAGAAAATGTCAGTTTGGAGTTTTATCGACAATTTGCTTGTGTTGGTGGAGATCCAGTATTTTCTGAATCTTTATGTAAAGAATTACAAAAAAAAAATTCAACAAAGATGTGAATTAGGAAGGATTGGTCGACGAAATATGAACCAAAAGCTTAATCTTGATATACCTCAGAACAATACATTTTTGTTACCACGAGATATATTGACAGCTGCGGATCATTTGATTGGAATGAAATTTGGAATGGGTATACTTGACGATATAAATCATTTGAAAAATAAACATATTCGTTCCGTAGCAGATATATTACAAGATCAATTTGGATTGGCCTGGTTCGTTTAGAAAATATGGTTAGAGGAACTATATGTGGAGCAATTAGACATAAATTGATACTGACTCCTTAGAATTTGGTGACTTCAACTCCATTAACAACTACTTATGAATCTTTTTTTGGATTACATCCATTATCTCAAGTTTAGGATCAAACTAATCCATTAACCCAAATAGTTCATGGGAGAAAATTGAGTTATTTGGGCCCTGGAGGATTGACGGGGCGAACTGCTAGTTTTTGGATACGAGATATCCACCTTAGTCACTATGGACGCATTTGTCCAATTGACACGTTTGAAGGAATTGATGTTGGACTTATTGGATCTCTAGCAATTCATGCAAAGATTGGTAGTTGGGGGTCCATAGAAAGTCCATTTTATGAAATCTCTGAGAGATCAAAAAGAATACGCATGCTTTATTTATCACCAAGTAAAGATGAATACTATATGGTAGCAATAGGAAATTCTTTGGCACTTAATCGAGATATTCAAGAGGAACATATTGTTCCAGCCCGATACCGTCAAGAATTTCTTACGATTGCATGGGAACAGGTTCATCTTCGAAGTATTTTTCCCTTCCAATATTTTCCTATTGGAGCTTCTCTGATTCCTTTTATTGAACATAATGATGCGAATTGAGCTTTAATGAGTTCTAATATGCAACGTCATGCAGT